>CM052437.1:97818761-97838957 GCA_028533085.1 Varecia variegata
CAGTGGCCATGGAAAGGTCTGTGAGGACCTTTGGCATTGACACGGCATCTAGAGTTATCTTGAATTCAGAGTTAAGTGGCTGAGCCCTCCACTTTCCAAACCGACCTATCGTTGGAAGTTTGCCCCTGAGGAGGACTTATACCCTTCAACACTTCAACACGGTGGATTTTTTTTTTTTTTTCAACCTAGGGCAATTCTTGCGGAGGCACACGGCCCTGAGTGGTGAGAACCCAGTGGGATGAGCTCTGTCTCGAAAGGGGATATCTTCACATCAACTACGACAGGCGTTTTAATTCTCCAAAGTGGAAGAAGAGCAGTACAGACAGTCACCTGATTTAATGCACTATAGAGAAACACAGAACATTGACCTCTGCAATTTTCCCTGAAAGAAAGAAAAGAGATAGGTAGATAGATAGATAGATAGATACCAGGTACCAGGGTGAACATGTCTCAAGATCATTTTATTCCTTTGTAGAGCAATTGAAGGATTTATGATGGGACATGCAATTTTTATTTTAGAAATAGTACTTTGATAAGTGATGAGGGCAAGACGTAAGCCAGGAAGATTACTTCAATAATTCAAGAATCTGATTACATTTGCCACACGAAATAAAGAGAAATGAAATAAGAGAACATTTAAGGTAAGAAAAATATTGATAGGTGTCTAGGAGAGATTATGTCATAATGTCTTAAGACACTCATTGTACGTAATTAAATAACATGCCCTGTGCATCTAGCTAGTGCAGTTATGCACCATTCTTAATATAGTGGAGAAAATAGTCACTCAAATAATTTCTTTTGTTCTGTGATTCAGATAGGAACCTTGTTGAGAAAAGTTAGACCTATTTGGAGGTCTGATATTGGATGACTTGGTTGATGATAGATAATTTATCTGGCCTGCAACTGTTATACAAGAATACAGAAAATTTGGATAAACAAATATAACAAATTTTATTTTGGACTTGTAATTTCAAAGACTCACGAGGTAATATTCAGTAGCCAAACTGTATGTATTTGGAAAGCAATAAAACTATAAATATAAATTTGGAAATTGCTATTGTTGTGATTGTTGAAGTCAAAGCTCAGGAATGAGATCCCAGGGTGAGTGGGTGGAGAAGAAATGAAGGCCCACACACAAAATCTAAGGCATAGGTTGGCCAAAGCAACCTTTAAGATTCTGGGAAGGGAGCTGAGACATTGACATATCAAACACAGGAAGAGCTTTTCAGGATGGTAGCCATTTGTGACCTACATCATATGTGGAATTGTTGAGGAGCCTGAGAGAAAAGGACCAAGGCACTACTGCCACGGGTGTTAGAATCACCGCTGGTGGAAGAGAGTAAATCTGCAGAGAGTGGCTCAGTTTATACTGCCAGAACCAAATCCCTGGAATCAAAAGACAGATTTTCACTCAGTATATAAGAAAATCTCAAGAGACTTCAGTTGCAAATACAGAATGCCAAACAGAACCAGTTTAAATAAAAGGGAATGTGTTGAGCCCCCACTACGAAACCTAGGAAACCCAAACCAGCCCCTGGGAACTTCACTATCTCCAGGATCCTGTACATGTACAACTTTGTTTTCTCAATCAAGATTAATCCATAGGGAAGGGAAACGTGGCAACATTCGCCACCATGCTTCACACAACACAACTTTTCCAAGGAGGGGGATTGGAATTCTCCCTGGGAACATGGATCGACCTGCACTGGAGCACATGCACCCTCTGGTGTCCTGACTCACTCAGGCAGGGACCAACATCTCCGCCTCCTTTAGCAGTCAGTGATTAAAGTAAAGCAAACAAACAAAGAAAAACAGTTCCTAAGGAGAAAGAGTAGTTCTGAGGATCAGCAAAAATAGAGGCAGACGACGGACAAGCCAGCGATCTCACTAAACACGTTCCCTGGAAAGAGCTAACCCACAGCTGAAGGGGCCTCCACGTGCCTGTGTGGCTTCCGTCTCTAGAGACACCCAAGCAGAGGTATTAAGGTTGCCCACTGGTTGATTAACATAAAAAGAAAGGAGAGGAGTAAAATAAGAAATGGAGAAGAAAGGAAGAGACCATTTACTGATTACTTAGGATGCTCCAGTTCCTTTGCTTTGCAGTTGCACAGATCCCGCCTCACGCGGTTCTCATCTTTGTGTTACCAAGACTGTTGGTCGCATTTCTGTGTGCAGCCTGGACAGCAGGACGCATCGCTATGCTGCGTTATTTCAAAAATTTTATTTACCTTTTGTCCTTTCTTGGATCTATTTGTCTCTAAATACACTTCCTAGACCTCTGGTATCTGTCCTTTTGACACTCTTGGCCGTTTCCATCTCTTGGCTTCACACCAAGCCAGACATGGGATGTCATCACTTTCTAATTTCTCACACACCAGTCCACACGTATGTGCACATACGTCAGACAGGGGTACTCCATAACATAGAGCACATGTGGGCTCATGTCCCAGAAAGTCAAAAAGTTAAAGTATAGTTGTAATATGTATTTCCCATTCCTCAAAATAAAATGCTTTCACTACATTACCGAGCTTGAGGGCTATTCCCTCTTTCCTCCTCTTCTCAAGTAATGTTCTTTATTCTTCAATCATTCCAGCTGTTTCTCTCTATTGCAGACTGGCCCTCCCTCTCTGTCTCTCTCTGTACACACACACACGTATTCCTTTCCTTTTCCCTAGAGCTTTCTTCCAAGTCCCCCCCAAAGGTATTCTATTAAGTATATTCATGGGTTGGCCAAGACATTTGCCTACTCACTGAGACGGAAAGGAGATAAGAGGTTACCAAGCAGTGGGAAGAGGGGAGATGTTACTTAACGTATAGAATTTCACTTTGGAATGATGAAAATGTTTTGGAAATAGATAGTGGTGATGATTGCACAACAATGGGACCGTAATTAATGTTACTGAATTGTATTTTTAAACACAACAATGGGACCGTAATTAATGTTACTGAATTGTATTTTTAAAAATGATTAAAATAGCACATTTTATGTTTTATATATATATTTACCACAATATATAAAATGATTTTTTAAAAAAGAAGCAGAGTGTGGCCCAGCCTAGGACCTAGTGAGGTTTGTGAGGACAGTTCCTGAGGCACCTGAGCCCCAGCCAGGCTGGTCCCCCAGTCCCCAGGGTACGTCGCGTCCTCTGTCTCCTCCACGCCTTGCTCCTGCGGGTGCCCCCAGCCCGCCTCACACCCCTCAAATTTATGTGCAGAGCCCCCACCCCTACACACACACACACACACACACACACACACAGAGGAGGGGAGAAAAGATACTTTGTTTTACAAAGACAGTTCATCCATCACCCAAGAAGAAACTAGAGGGCATCAATTTATATAACACTGTATTTAATCTCCCTACAGAAGGAAACCGAAGAACAGAAAACTATGTGACATGCCTCATATTTCATTCACAATAAGTGAGAGACCTGGGGATTGAAGTCTGTGTCTACTCAAGGCTGAGAGTAGATTTCCCAACATATCAAATGATTGTTTCTATATACATGCAGGATCCACTCTTGGTATCTTTGAAAAGAACAAAATGTAAACTATATCCTCAAGCATTTGGTTGGGCACATTCCTTCATATTAAATTGCAGTACTGACGGGGAATATGTATAGACAGGGAAAGCCTTGTGACTGGAGTCGAACTGTCTCAATGTCTCATATGAAACTATACTGATACAGAATTTTCAAAATATCTGTTGAAAATAAATTTACAAGATGCACAACACTGTTACTTTAAAGTATTTTCATTGGGAACTTACATGTTTATTCATTGTGGTAAAAATCAGTGAATCTAAATCCCAGCAAAAACAAAATTAAGCACAGAAAAACCAAAACAACAATAAAAAGATAATTTTAAAGAGACATATTAACATTTAACCTTAAAAGACATTTGGCTTTCCCAAGAATATGTCTTAAGAAAAATATATCACATATTTTGGGTCACAAAATGTTATTTAAAATGGAAATCAACTTAAGTAATATTGACGTTTGTCATTTAGGGAAAATAAAGTTAAGGATGTAGAATCATAAATAACAGCTCTTTTAGAATCAGATGAAGAACTAAAAACTCATTCCATTTCCAAATCAGAAGGGAAGTGACTTGACTGGCAATTAATAGCACTCAATCTATTTCAAGTACAAAGGAGAAGGGGAATTAACCTATAATGATGTAATGGAGGCAACACTGGAGATAAAGTCCAAAAATGAGGATGAAACCATTAAATTAGAAAAGTAATATACATGTCCTTCATACAGGAATTTATTCAGACAAGGCTGGAAGGCCCTAGATTTTTCCCTTGAACTCCCCAATACCAATTAATGACCACCTGCTACATTGCAGGCCTGATACCAAGGCTTTATGTCTGTCGTCATTTCTAATCTTCATAACATTCTTCTAAAGTAGATATTATGTAGGGAAGATATATATAAGATGAAAAAGAGAACTTCAGAAATATTAAGGGAAATGAAGTAACTTGCACGAAGTCACATAAATTATAAACGACACACATACATGCACACGAATGCACACGAGGACTCAGGGCTAAACATGCAGAAATGCAAATTACTTGGAATCAGACAAATATAATGCAGATTATGGCTTAGCAACGTCCTCATTCTGTATTCTTGGGCTGATAAACTTAACATTTCTGTTTCTGAAATTCAGTTCATCTCTGTGCGTACTGGGGGTAAATATTGCATCGGTGTCAGGATCATTGTTGGTGCTTTGTCTTCCGCGATCCCCGGTGCAAAAGGAATCTCAATAAACGCTGCTGCTCATTTCAGGTAACCCGGGTCTCCTCCTTTTCCATGCCTCACTTGGAACGGAGTCTGGTCGCTCAACACTGTCTCCCCAGATCTGGCTGTGAGCCTGCACTGTGGCTGTCGTCCAAGTAACCCCCCGTTCCCCTCATTACACATGGCTCCGGCAGCTGTCTCTACCTGTGCCCTCAAATATTACTCTCCCATCCATGCCACTGTCCCCACGCCAGGGTCGCTCTTCACTTGCCGGGTGCCTGCTCGTGATTCTTTTCACCATCTTCCTCAAACCCCACCTGCATTTCTTCCATTTCCATCGATTGTTAAAGCTCATTTTCACCCAACTTTCCTCTGCACACCTCTCTCCCGTTTCCCACCTTTTTCCCACTGTACAACTCCATTGCATGTATGATGGGCGACGGGGCGGCCTTCACTCCTCCACGCGACTCCTGGTTCGTCAGTGTTTCCACCCCCTGCAACGAGGCCCAGCTTTCCTCTGTCACTGCCGTCTTCAGATCCCCATGGGGACTGTATACTGCGCCAGGGCTAATTTGTTAAGGGATTTTTATGGGATCACTGTTAATATCTTTCCAAAAGTGACATGAAACTCAGAAGCCATAATGGCAAACATGGTTATGCCCAGACATGGAACAGTCATACATATTCTTATTATAATAATAAAGTTAAAAAGTGCGTAAAAATACCTGTAATCCAAAGCTGATGTTCTCAGTAATAAATGAGGTCTTTGAAATCAGAAGGGACTTAAACCTGCCCACACTGCTGACCTTGGCACTCACTTGGCCTTTCTCTCTGTCTCTTCCCATCCTTAGAGGCCACTCCGTGACCTCGCCTTCCTTCAGTGAGGGTTCGGCACTGCCTGGTTCCCTCTGCGTGTCAGAATCCTGAGCGCGGTGCTCGCCGTCTGGTGGGTCGTGACGCAGCAGACACATCTGCCCATGGACGCACGGTGGAACCCAGGTGGATGTCAGCGCTCCCGTAAGAGGACTCGGAGTGGAGGCCCGAGGGCCGAGGGCCCAACCCCCAACGGCCTCGCCGAGGGACGTGCGACCCCTGCTCCCTGCGCGGTCCCCTCACCTCTGCGTTCGCACTTGGGAGATGTGATCAGGAGATGTGATCGACCCCGGGATCTGGTACTCCTTAGAAGGTCACATTTGATCTCGCTCTAGGTCGGCTCACCTTGTTCTGTGTTTTCTTACCACCTTATATTTCTCCATTCGCACTGCCCACCGCACAAGATAGTTTTCCGGGCTCCTCAGTTCCCGGCGCTTCCTCCGGCGCCTGGAGTGAGGCTCAGCCATATTCTTGTCCTCGGTGCTTGCCTTCCCTCCCCTCTCCTCCTCCAGAATCCAGAAAATTTCCGAAGTGCTTCCTTTGGAAGACCACCTTTTGCAAGCTAAAATGTCACAAATAAATAACTTAAAGCTATCAACTAGGAAGGTGTTGCTGATTATTTCAGAGAAAAATATTGCTGCTAGAAAAACATACTGATGGTTCTCAATAAAAAGAAAACCTAAAAAAAAATCCATCCCCACATTTCAATGTACGGTCCAGGGCTGCCCTGTTTAGACACTAAAGACAAAGGTGTTGGGTCAGGGGAAGTTGGTTTTGCTTAAAAATGACAGCCCAGTGAAATGCTTGTTCTGAGAAAACATCGTGAGTTCCATCTACCTTCGATTTTTCTTTTTTTACCTTTTAAAAAAATTAGTAAGAAATCATTTTATCAAAGAGACACCTGCACTTGAATGTTTATTGCAGCACAATTCACAATTGCAAAGATGTGGAATCAACCCAAATGCCCATCAATTCATGAGTGGATTAACAAAATGTAGTATAGGTATACCATGGAGTTCTTCTCAGCCTTGAAGAAGGATGAATGCCTTTTGTAACAATTTGGATGGAACTCAAGACCATTATCCTAAGTGAAATATCTAAATAACAGAAAAACAAACATCACACGTACTTGCTATTATATTGGAACTAACTGATGAGCACACATGTGCACAGAGGGAAATAAATCTCAATGGAAATCAAACAGGGGGGAGGCGAGTGGGGGGGCAGGCGAAAACTTACCTAATGGGTACCATGAGCACTATCTGGGTGACAGGCACACTTTTCACCCTGACTTTAGCATTACAAAAGCGAGCCATGTGACCAAAAACATTTGTATCCCCATAATGCTTTGAAATTTTAAAAAAGTTATATGAAGAATATAAAAAATTAATAGGCTTTATTTTTCTTTTTTTGGAGCAGTTTCAGGTTTACAGAAAAAAATGAGTGGAAATTACACAGGGTTCCTACACACCTCCTTTCCCTCTGCCCCTCCCCCCCAATTTCCTTTATAATTAACATCTTAAATCAGCCTGGTATGTTTGCTACAATAAGGTTTGGATTTTTCTTACAATTGGCTGTTGACTAAGCAGACTGCAAGCAGCCCATGAGCAGAGCTGCGTCCCTGGGTGTGGAGGGCCCCACCACAGCGAGGGCTTGTCTTGTCTTTGGCACCTCGCCGGTGTGGGATTTCACGTCTGGCGTGACACTGAGCTGTGTCAGTTTATCAGTGTCCACTCTAGACCCAATTGCCCTCCGTTTATGCCTCCTGCCTCCTGTTTCCCTCTGGAACGTCTCTACCGCCTGCTGTCAGTGGCTCAGCACCTTTCCCGATTCTCTCTGATCCTTCCTTAACTCTCTGAGCCTTAGGTCCCCGGCACACTGACCAGCTTAGGTGTCAATGGTGACACTGGAGTTTTAAAAGTGAACTTCAGCAGAGTCACTGGAAAGGTTATTTGGGGACAGAGCTTACTAGACGAGTTGATGTATTTTTCTTGCTCTCTTTTAAGTCAAACCATATAATTGGCTAGTTAGCATGCCTTTGTATTAGGCAAGGTTTGCATATCCATAAGAATGCTCAAAAATATTATTCAAACACTTATGCTCTTTGACTGACAAAGCTTAACTTTATCAAATAAGATTTTCAAAGTGAGGCAAATACCAAGAAAGTATGTTTCTTAGTGTTGCACTTTTCTTTCTCACCTCTCCCATGGGCAGTTTCACCAAGCAACATAAAAATGTTCTGACTGCTGTGGTCTTGGTGCCAACCACACTACAGGTGACATAAATCGCACTTTCCAGGGGAGAAATCATCTCAGGACACATTCACACTTTCTTGCTTATTATTTTCACAGCTTTGTAGGAACTCCCAGCTTTAAAGCTCACATTTTTGACTAGAGCTGATGATTTAAATTTCAGGTTATTACAACTAAAAAAGATCTTAAAACTCTTGCTCAAGTAAAGCAGAAGTTGCAGCTGGGACTGACATTTTTGAAGTAGAAAAAGAAAGGCTCAAGGGTTCAAACAGAGTGATGTTTATTAGGGCGCTGAATTATTCTTTGGATCCAAACAATAATCAAACTGAGATTCAGGACAAGCACAATCCAACTTTAGAAACCCAGACTAATGAGATGGCAGCTTGAATTAGTCAAAAATCCAAATTACACAAGATTGGAAAGAAATCCAACTTTAGAGTTCTAGAATTTTAAATAGAGGCAATGTCTAAGATCACACTATTTGCAAATGCATATCTGAAGTTTTTCCCAGTAGAGGTATTTAGGGAACCTTATTTTAACAATAGATATGAATTACATAGACAATAAACCACCTTTTCCAAGGAACATATTATAACTTATCTCTTTTAAATTAGTGATATTTGGATAGCTTGATTACAGTAATTAGTGTGTTTGAAAAGATGTTATAAAACACATACAATATAATATGACATACAGTACATACAGTAGGCAAAGATAAGTTATATTGATTAATAGAATCTATCACATTTAAAATAGCTAAAAACAGAGGACAAACTAAAAAATCTTTAGTGTCAGGCACAGAACAAATTATTTGGTCAATATTTGCAATAAAAATCATATTTGCAGTGCAAATTTATTTACTGAAAATAGTAAAAATTAGACTCCCCCGTCTTCTCTCTCTCTCAGTATATATGTATATATATATCAATAGATAAATGTATGCCTTCATGAGTAAATATATCTGTATATATCTATACACTATATGTACACATATATTTGTATATTTTCATTGTATTATATATTATGTCTATGCAAACATACATATATGTGCACAAAACTTTGGTTAAAGGACTAGAAACTGGAATATGACAAAATCACTACTCATCAGGATTTGAAATTGGAGCTTGAAGATACTACAATAGCTCTATTACAAAGGTACACATGAATCTTAGTACATTTGATTGTTTTTAAGCTTTAGAATTTTTCCTTCAGCCTATTCTACTGTAGTACCTCCTGCTTAGGAGTGAATGAACTTAAATTGATGAGATTTTCAAATGGAAGAAACCTCAACAAAGCACTTTCATCACATGATCGGTACCACCGTCATCTTTTCCCTGTTGCATAGATTGGGTCACTGTAACATCAACAATGCGCCACTGTGTCCTGTTGGATTACACATTCACTATTCACTTTACTGTAGAATAAATGTTGTTAAAATTATAATTACAATGTGAACTAACAAATATGTAGAAATTCTTTTAGTTGAAGATAAAATGGAATATTCACATTCACCCCTTTCTTTCTTGCTGAATATTGCTATAAAACCAAGACTGAGTATGTGGAGAAGCTATTGAGGACTTTGAAAAGTAAATAGTAGCAGACAGATTGGGGGAAAAGACCAGAATTCAAAATTCAAAGTACCACTGGGTTGTCCGTGTTTCCTCCAATGATATTCTCTAGCCTGAATTCAACCACACCCCAAACTCAGAAGTGGGCATCAGAACATTGACAGGTATAGGCGAAATTCTCTAGTTCTAACTCAAGGAACAGGAAAGACATTCAGTGAGAGTAGAGATTATTTTGCATTTTTTTTTCTTTATTTGCATGATGCCCCAGTCCCCACGCAATCCCATGGTGGCGGTGGCAGCAGAGCCAAAACTCTAAGGAGTGGTGTCTTCCTCTCTGATCAGAGGAGCTATGATCACCAAAAGGTCATATAAAACTCCGTTGCTTTTTTCTCTCCCCTCTCTGTCTACTTGTCACTGGACAACAGAGTGGGATAAACAAAGCCTTAGATTTCTGGTACCATGACCAAAAGGGGAGGGCGAAGGGTACTGGGAAGTACTAGGGAGACTACAGAGAGAGAAGAGCTTGAGAAAGTGATCCCTGAATGTTGACTTTGAAATTCTGGGTTCAACTCAAACTATATATGCACAGGTATGACCTTTAACAGCATCGATAGACTTGGGGAACTGAACTGCAGGATGGACCATGCCTAAGTCCCAGACTGGTCACTGACTGGTGGTCACCTCAGTCAGACATGGGTAACATTTCATAGGCTTTGAAAACTGACCTGATTTTGGATAACTCATCATCTGTAAAAGAGTAGATGGAAATTGTAGTCTAAACCCAACCGATTGTCTGTTAAATGAAAATATCAACATTATTCATAAGATTTTTAAAAAGACTCAGAGGTTTATATCATGATATTCAAATATCCAGGATAATATCCAAAATCATTTGGCATTCAAGAAACTAGGAAAATCACAATTCATATATGAAGGATTAGTCAATTGACATAAATGCTGAGGTAACACACATGTTGGAATTTTCTGAAAAAGACGTGAAAGGAACTAATAAGTGAAGGCAATCACTCTGTTAAAAATATAGAACAATCTCAGGAAAGAAATAGAACAGAAAAGAAGAACCAAATGGAAATACCTAAGAACTAAAATATATATTAATTGAAAAACAATAACAAAAAACCACAAACAATAGATCGGGTAAGAGTTTCCTGTAGCTGTTATAACAAATTGTCACAAATTGGATGGCCTAAAACAACAGCAATTTATTCTCTCCAGTTGTGGAAGCCACAAGTCTAGTATCAGTGTGTTTGCAGGGCTGTGCTTCCCCACAGTGCTCAATGGGAGATTCTGGTCCTTTCCTCTCCCAGCTCCGGTGTGTGCTGGTGTTCCTGGGCTTGTGGCTGTAGCCTCAACATCTGCCTCCACCTCTTCTCTGTGTGTCTCCCATAAGGTTGTCAGTGGGCTTAGAACCCACTCTGATAATAAGGATAACCTAATCGAAAGACCCTTAATTATATCTTCAAAAAACATTTTTCATGTAAGGTAACATTGACAAATTCTGAGAATTAAGACATTGGACATATCTATTTTAGGGGTCTACTATTCATTTGATTATAGTCAGTGAATTTGAAGACAGCCCTGTATAAATTATTTGATGTAAACTACAGAAAAAAGAATTCTAAACGAACTGAACCTAACACACTTGTGGAAAAATACCAAATATCTAACATTTCCATCAATGAAATCAAAGACTTGTTAAAGATATGGTGCTGAAAATAATGTAAAAGAAAGGATGAAAACTTTCCAAGTTTGGCAAAAGACATAAACATACCAATTCAGGATTCTCAGTAACCACAAACTACTGAATAAGGCAGATAAATTATTAATAAAAACTGAGAAAAAACCACATTGCTTATTAAAAACAAAAATTCAAATGGATGTGGCATTCTTGCCTGAAATTTGGCCAAACAGAACTAGAAGTAAAATTTTTAAGTGCTGAAAGAAAAAGAACTGTCAACTCAGAACTATACATCCAGGAAAAATAACCTTCTGGCATCAGAGTGAAGTTGACATACAAAAACTAAAATAAGTCCTTGCAAAACATTTGCTCGAAAGAACTGCTATAGGAAGCTCTTGAGGTGGAAGAGAAATGATAATGGAAGAAACCTTGGAACATCAGGAATGAAACATAAGCAACAGAAATGATAAATGTCTGGGAAAGTATAATAGATCATTACTCTCCTTTTGAGATTTTTACGATATTTATGAAGGTTGAAAGTAACAAAAATAGCCTTGCTGAAAGAGTTTTTGATGTACATTAATTTAAAGCATGAGGCAACTACAATATAAACTGGGGGAGGGTACAAGGACCTCTACAGTTATAAAGTTTCTATATTCAACTTAACAAGAAAAATATTCATTCTAAGTAGACTATAAATGTTAAGTATGTTTATTGAAATTCCTAGAGCAATAACTTAAAAAAATACTATGCAATTTTTTAAAATTTAGCCAGATTTAAATAGAGTTCTAAAAGGTGTTCAGGTAACTCAAACCCAAACAAAAGGAAGAAACAAAATGTAAAAGAACAACTAAAATGCATTTTAAAGAGTAGAACTAAATTCAAGCATATCAATAATTACATTAAATAAAAATGATCTAAGCACACCATTTAAAAGCCAAAAATTGTAAAAAAATGAAAAAACAAAACAAAACCAAAAAACATGACCTATCTAGAAGAAATTCACGTCAAATGTGATGTTATATGTAGGTTAAATGTATGGAAAAAAGATATAACAGCAAATATAGCAAGATTGTAGATATGAAGTTAATATACAAATTTAATGACTTTCTGATATAATAGCAATGAGCAAGTAGAATTTGAAATTGAAAACATTATACCATTACATTAGTACCCCTAAAATTAAATATGTAATTATAAATCTAACAAAATATATATGAAGAAAATTACAGAGTCTATGAAAGAAATCAAAGCAGAACTAAATAAATGATTATTTCATGTTCGTGGATAGAAAGATCCAATAATGTCATGATGTCATTTCTTCCCAAATTATCTTTAGAATCAATATAGTCTCAATCAAAATCCAGCAGGTTATTTTGTGGTTATTGACAAACTGATTCTAATGTATATAGAGCTACAACAGACACACACAGACAACATAATATTGAATCACAAGAAAAAAGTTGGAGGACTAACACTACCCAACTTTAGGATTTACCATAAGCTACAGTTATCAAGATAGTATGGTACTGATGAAAAAATAGAAAAATAGATCAATAGAACAGAATAGAGAGTCCTGAAATAGACCCACATAAATATAGTCAACTGATCTTTGACAAAAGAGAAAAAGCAATACAGTGGAGTAAGGATTGCCTTGACAGTCCTGATAGTCTTTTCAGCAAATAGTGCTGGAACAACTGGACATCCACATGCAAAATAAATGAATCCAGCAAAATACTTAACAGATGCACAAAAATTAATACAAAATGTTTCAATGACCTAAGTGTAAAATGCAAAACTATAAAACATGATGATAACATAGGAGAAATCTAGATGGCCTTGGGAATGGTACGGAGAAAACATCAAAGGCATGATCATGAAAGAAAGAAAGGATAAGCTAGACTTCATTAAAATTAAAAACTGCTGCCATGCAAAAGACAATGTCAAATGAATGAGAAGACAAGTTACAGACTAGGAGAAAATATTTGCAAAAGATACATCTGAAAAAGGACTGTTATCCAAAATATGAAAAAGAATGCTTAAAACTCAACAATATCACAAGGAATATCCTAAGTAAAACATGAGCAAAAAACCTGCACAGAGAACCTCAACAAAGAAAATATACAGATAGCAAACAAGTATAGGAAAGGATGTTCAACATCCTATGTCATTATGTGAATATAAACAACAATGGCATACTGCCGCATACCTGTGAGAGTGGTAAAAATTCAAAACACTCACAGTGCCAAATGCTAGCAAGGATGTGGAGCAACAGGAACTCTCATTCATTGCTGGTGGGAATGCAAAATGGTGCAGCCACTTTGGAAGATAAGCTTCTTTCTATTAATAAGAAGCTTGGCATTTGCTTAGAAAACTGAACATACGTGAGAGTATGATCCAGCTATCACACTCATTGCTATTTACCCAGTTGTATAGAAAACTTACTTCCATAAGACAGTGAACTTGATAAATGTGTGTATTCTGACTGCTCCACTGACCATCCAGTGCCTGTCTCTCTCCATCTCCTCAGGCTTCCTCATTCCCTGAGACACAACAATATTGAAATGAGGCCAATTAATAGTCCTCCAATGGCCTTTAAGTGTTCAAGTAAAAAGAAGGGTTGCACATCTCTCACTTTGAATCAAAAGCTAGAAATGATTAAACTTAGTGAGGAAGTCATGTCAAAAGCCAAGACAGACTGAAAGTTAGATCTCTTGCAGCAAACAGTTAGCCAAGTTGTGAATGAAAAGAAAAAGTTCTTAAAGGAAATTAAAAGTGCTACTCCAGTGTACTCATGAATGTGAAGAAAATGAAACAGACTTATCACTGATATGGAGAATGTGTTAGTAATCTGGATAGAAGATAAAACCAGCCACAATATTCCCTTAAACCAAAACCTAATCCGGAGCAAGACCCTTACTCTTATCAATGCTCTGAAGGCTGAGAGAGGTAAGGAAGCTGCAGAAGAAAAGTTGGAATCCTAGCAGCAACTGGTTCATGAGGTTTAAGGAAAGAAGCTGTCTCCATAACATAAAAGTGCAAGATGAGGCAGCAAGCGCTGATGTAGAAACTGCAGCATGTTTTCCAGAAGATCTAGCTAAGATCATTGATGACGGTGCCTACAGTAAACAAGATATTTTCCATGTGGATAAAACAGCCTTGTATTGGAATAAGATGCCATCTAGGATTTGTATAGTTAGAGAGAAGTCAATTCCTAGATTCAAAGCTTCAAAGGACAGGCTGACTCTCTCCGGTTAGGTGCTAATAGAGTTAGTGACTTTAAGTGAAAGCCAGTGCTCATTTACCATTCTGAAAATCCTTGAGCTTTTAAGAATTATGCTATATCTACTCTGCCTGTGCTCTAGAAATTGAACAACAAAGCCTGGAGGACAGCACATCTGTTTAGAGCATGGTTTACTGAATATTTTAAGCCCACTGTTAAGACCTACTGCTCAGGAAAAAAAAAAAAAAAAAGATTCCTTTCGCAATATTACTGCTCATTGACAACACACCTCATCACCCAAGAGCTCTGATAGAAATGTACAAGGAAATTAATGTTTTCATGCCTGCTAACACAGTATCCAGACTTCAGTTCATGGATCAAGGACTAATTTTGACTTTCAAGCCTTAGTATTTAAGACATACATTTTCTAAGGCTATCACTGCCATAAACAGTGATTCCTTTGATCTGGGAAAAGTAAATTGAAAACCTTCTGGAAAGGATTCGCCATTCTGGATGTCATGAGAGTAAGTCAAAATATCAACATTAGCAGGAGATTGGAAGACATTGATTCCAACCCTCGTAGATGACTCTGAGAGGTTCAAGACATCAGAGGAGGAAGTGACGGAAGATGTGGTGGAGACAGCAAGACACCTATCATAGACTTAGAAGTGGAGCCTGATGATGTGACTGAATTGCCGCAATTTCATGATATAATTGAATAGATGAGGAGTTGCTTCTTATGGATGAGCAAAAATTATGAATTATGTTTTTTTGAGATGGAGTCTACTCCTGATGAAGACACAGTGAAAATTATTGAAATGACAATAACAGATTTAGAATTCTACATAAATTTAGTTGATAGAGCAGGGTCAGGGTTTGATAGGATTGACTCCAATTTAGAAAAAGTTCTGTGGGTAAAATGCTCTCAGACAGCATTGCATACTACAGAGAAATAGTTCATTAAAGGAAGGGTTAATTGATGCAGCAAACTTCTTGTCTTGTTTTAAGAAATTTTCACAGCCACCCCAGTTCAGCCACCACCACCCTGATCGGTCAGCAGCCATCAACTTCAAGGCAAGACACTCCACCAGCAAAAAGATTCTGACTTACTAAAGGCTCAGATGATTTTTAGCTTTTTTTAAGCAATAAAGTATTTTAAAATTAAGATATGTACATTGTTTTCTACAGATAATGCAATTTCACACTTAATAGACTATAGTATGGTGTAAAGATAACTTCTGTGTTCACTGGGAAACCAAAAGACTCATGCGACTCATTTTACTGTGATATTCACTTGAGTGCACTGGTCTGGAACCAAACTCGCAACAGCTCTGAGGTATGGCTGTATGTAATAGGCCTCCAGGTACTAAGAGTGGCCTCCAGGTAGCTGTCAGCAAATGTAAGCTCTTGGTCTTATACCCACAAGGGATTGAATTAGTTCAATAATTGGAATGAACCTGGCAGCCTTTGAAACCATGAGCAGAAATCCCAGTCACTCGGTGTCTGGCCTTCTGACCTGGAGAACTATGAGCTAACAAATGGGCACTGTTTCACTGCTATGTCTGTGGTAATTTCATCTGTAGCAATAGGAAATTAATATACTCTGATAACAAAATCAGACAAAAAAAGGAAAATTATAGAATAATAGCCTTCATGAACATGAACACAAAAATCTTCAACAACATATTAGCAAATTTACTCTAGCAATATATGTAACAAAAAGAAAAGATAACAAAATGTGTTTATCCTGGAAATGCAAAGCTCATTCCAGGTTTAAAAACAATCAGCATTACTGATCACATTTTTAGTCTAAAGAAGAAAAACCACATGTCAATAACTAATGATGCAAAAAAAAAAAAAAAAGCATTCGACAGAATTTAACACCTAGTTATGAGAAAATCTCTCAGCAAACTAGGGATAGGAGGGGATTTTATCAAGCCTGTAACTGGCATCAAAATAGCACACAGCAAAAGTCATATTTAATGATGAAAGACCCATGCATTCCCCGTAAGACTGGAAACAAGGTGAAGACGTTCACTTTCAACATTCTTATTCTACATCGTGTTGAAAGTTCTAGCCATTATATAAAGCATGAAAAAGAAATAAAAGTCCTACAGATTAGAAAAGAATAAATAAATTGTTTTTCTTCACAAATAATGTGAATTGTCTACATAAAAAATCCCAAAGAACATGCAAATATACTCTGGAACTAATAAATTAGCCTATAAATCTAGGATGCAAGATCAACACATAAAAAATTGAATTTATGCTTTATATTAGCAATAAAAATTGAAAACTAAATTAAAATAAAATCACTACCATTTGCAAAAGTTTCAACAATGTGAAATACTTAGGTGTAGATTTAGCAAAATACAGACATGATCTATATGTTAAAAATTATAAATGCTAATAAAAGAAATAAATAGGACCTAAACAAATCGAAAGACATACTATTTTTATGGATTGGAACACACAACATAATTTAGGTGTCAACCCCAAATTGAACTACAGATTTACCACATTTCTAAACAAAATCACAGGATAAATTTTTATAGACTTCGACAAGCTGATTTTGAAATTTGGATGCAAGCCAAAGGAACAAATATACCCAAAACAATCTGAAAAAGAAAAATCATGTTAGAAGAATCACTTCACCTGGCTTTAAGACTTACTAAATAGCTACAGTGATATGTATGTGATATTTCAGTGTATGTGATATGGTATCAGTGAACAGTGGACACATTGACAAATGGAATAGGAGAGAGTGTTGATAAATAGACCCGTACAAATATGGCCAATTGCTTTTTGACAAAGGTGCAAAGGAAATTCAGTGAAGAAAGGAATTATCTAACAAATTATGTTGGATCTCTTGAATGATTACACACACACACACACACACACACACAGACACCCACAAACACAGAAAAGAACTTTAACCTAAATCTCACACATTGTAAATCATATACTTAAATGTTAAAATGAAAACTATCAAACTTTTAGAAGAAAACCTAAGAGAATATCATCCCACTTGGGGTAAAAATTATGAGACATACCACCAAAAGTGCAATCCATTACAAATAATGATAAATTGAATTTTATCAAAATTAAAGCTGTTTATTCCGTGAAATGCCTGTTGAGAAAATGGAAACACTGTAGATGAGGAGAAAAGATTTGCAAATTGCATATTTGACAAATGTCTCATATCCAGAATAAATAAATTTGAAAACTCTCGAAGCTCAATAATAAGTGTTAGGTCCGGAGCTGAGAGAGAGACACACGAAGCCTCATGTGTAGCAAAATGCTGTTTATTTTGAGCATCTGGGTGCAGATGGGTGGAGGCCGAAAAAAGCATCCACGAGAGAAAAGAAAAGGGGTTTTATAGAGGGTTTCTCCAGGGGGAATAAGTGGCCAGAACAGCCTCTTATAATAAATTCTTTTTCAAACAACCGGCTCCTAGGACCCCTGACCCAGTCACATCCACCTTTCAGCTCCGGTGTTGTCCTTATCAGGAGAGAGAGGGAGGGATAAACAGGAAATCAGGGGGAAAAGGAATGCAAGCTCCCCTCTTCGCATTCCATTTCCTTATCTCCCTAAGGGTCTGGCAAAGGCTACTTGCCTAATAAGAAGTCAACAAACAATTCAATTTTAAAATAAGCAGGAGTGTTGAGTAGACTAATCATCAAAGAAGATATATAGATGATAAATAACCACATGAAAAAAATGTTCAGCATCACTAGCAATGCAGTTCAAGACCACAGTAAGATACCACCACACATCCACTAGAATGGCAGATATACAAAATGCTGAAAATACCACTGTTGCAGATGTAGAACCATCGAGCTGTTACACACTGTGAATGTAAAATTCACATTGTAAATGTGAAGTAGCCATTCTGAAAAACAGTTTAGCAGCTCCTGGTATAAACACACAGTTACCATGTGACATAGCCATCCTACTCTTGGATATTTAATCTAGAGAAATGAAAACTTATATTTATACAAAACTCTAAGCATGAATATTGATAGCAACTTAATTCCTAAGTGCGTCAAACTGGAACAACCTTAATGTCCCTCAACAGGTCAATAGATAAAGTAGGAAATCCATACAATGGAAAACACTACACAGCAATATAAAGGAATAAACCATTGATATGCGAAGCAATGTAAATGGATCTCAGAGGCATTATTCTAAGTGACAGAGCTGGTTTCCAAAGGTTCATACACACTGTGCAATTCCACGGAGAACACCTCAGTGGCTGCCAGGGTTAGGGGCAGGATGAGAGGGCAAAGGGATTGCAGGGGAATGGGGAGGCTCGGTAGTGATGGCATGGTTCCGCGCCCGCCTGTGGTGGTGGCTACATCAGTCTGTACAATGTTTTACAATCCATAGAGCTGTACACACAAAAGAATTCAATTTTACTGTATGTTAATTTTTAAAAATTAAATTTATAAAACTCCTTTGGTAAAGCAATTGTTTTTCTACTCCCACTCATGACTTCTGGGTAACAATCATCTATTGTGCTCAGAATCCTGTTTGCAAGTAAATGGCTACTTAACATTTTTGTATATGCTCATGGAAAAAATATAGTAAGACTTTCACATGAAATGATACAAATAATATAAAATTTATAGTCCCTGAATGAAGGTCATGCATTCTGAATGAATAGGTCTGAAATAATGAGATTTTGCTTTGCTTAATGAAACACCTTCTGCAGACTGGAATTTTACTTATTTTTTTCTAATACTCTAATGCCAACATTGAATTCTGACTCAGGCACCAGACGTCTCATCTTTAGATCAAATAACTCTGCTAATTGGTCAGGTGGCCCCCCTCACGCCCACCATCTGCTGCTCCTGTAACTCCCAGCGTTTTGTCAGAGCACTGCACAGTTGTCCTTCTTGTTCTCCAGCTAATCAAGCCCAGAGAAGCCCAGAGAAACCCAGAGAAGATGGCTAGAGTCTCCCCAACAGGGAGTCCTCAGAATGAAAGCGGTTTTGGAGTGGCTTCATTCTGTATGAATCTTTCCCTGTGCTCTGTCCACTGGGGCTTGGCTGGAGTCCCTGGGACGTGGGATGTGCTCAAGCTGTCCTCTGAGTTTCCTCAGAGCACAGGATGCCCCCCCCCGGCCCCCGCTCTCACTTTTCCTGCCAGCCCCCCTAACCGCCCCTTCAGCAGCCCCTGGGGCCCTTTGCGGCGGTTCCCTGTCCCGCCAAAGCACACGCAGGCGAGCTGCTTCCTCTCACGACCTCTCTCTTGTCATCTATCAAGTCCTGAGGATGGAGCCACGGAGCAGGTGACAGGGAAGCTAAGAGCAGAAGGAAACCGCCTAGAACTCGGAGGGCAAAGGCGGAGAGGACGCCTTTGCATCGTACACAGTCAGGGCGTTGTAGAGGTAGATGGAACTTTCACGCTTCTGTTAGCACTGCTACCACATTCTTAATTCTTATACAAACAATAGGCTAATGAAGGGTAATCTTTGGGGGAAATGTGGTCTGTACCAAATATACCTGTGACAAAAATCGGGCCTGTTTGCCATCCATAGTAACGTTCGTACCATATTCATAATATTCAGAAGGACCTCATTGATATTACATTGTCCCGTGACATGGGATCAGGTTTCCTCATGGGAAATACATGAGTTGGACAGTTGCAACTGACATCAGTGGCATGGAGACACCAGCATGCTGTTTGACAAGGATGACATGGTTTCAAGTTTGGGTACAGTTCTGGGAACACAGACATTTCGAGCCCACTCTCATTTTCTGTCTCCAAATACCCACTGAACTGTCTCATTGTTTCCATTCTCGAACTTCTCACTTTTTACATTCTGCCCACAACA
>CM052437.1:97839457-97856218 GCA_028533085.1 Varecia variegata
TTGTATGGATTTAGACCTCATTTAGACTGGTCATTGATCTGGTTAGCAAATAAGTTCCTGTAAGACAAGTCTTTGTTTTGAAACACAAACATTAAAAACTCTCTTGAAGAAGTAGAGTGTAAGTCCCCGCCCCTTAGGTGCAGGCTATGCACAGTGACTTTCTTCAAAGAGTTTAGTGCGGAAAAGGGTATAGGAAAAGGACAGGTAACTTTATAGTGGCTAAACCTGACAAACACTGCCCTAGCTAGATGGTCAAGGTCGTGTCAACGGTGATAGATCACGCTGATAGCATGTGCCGTTGGTATGGTGTGACGAGTGGCACTCTGCCTCTGTGGTCTCCCCCACCGAACCCTTACCTCAGGGTTCATGAGAAAGAAAATCAGACAAAGCCCAGCTGAGAGACATTTTGCAAAACACTTGACCCGTACTTCTCAAAATTGGCAAAGCCATCAAAACCAAGAAAAATCTGAGAAAATGTTAGCCTTGAGAAGCCTAAGGAGACATGTAATGTGGTATCCTGGATAAAATTCTGGAACAACAAAAAGAATTAGGTTAGAAGTAAGGAAGTTTGAATAAAGTATGGACTTTAATAATAGCGGATTGGTGCATTAGTTGTTACTAAGATGTTAACAACAAGGGACACTGCAGGTGGGATTATATAGGAACTCTGTGGTACTTCTGTGACTTCTTTGTAAATCTAAAATCATGCTAAAATAAAAAGTTTATTTTAAAAAATCTGACCCTTTCTCCATTTCTAATCCCTACATTCCATTCCTCTATCTCTGTTAATGGTTAAATCTCAACCCAGTAGGAAACAGAAAACTTTGGGGTTACAGCTGCAGAACTCATTTCTCTCTTGTCACCATTGCCTGAAATTCCTGTCAAATCTATAACCACGATGTCTTTTTTCCCCACATGCATTCATCCTCTATATTAATCCTGTCATTTCTCTAAATGAGAATACAATATCTTCTTGTCTGGACTGTGGCGATGGCCTCCTACCTGCTGCTCTTGCTTTATCCCTTTCCCACAGCAGACTAGTCTCACTAAACATGGGCTATGTCACTCCTCCCCTCTGGGCAAACCTGAAGGTCCCACTGACTCAAGACCCTCCGTGGTCTCCAGCTGACTCTGCTGCCTACCTGCTCACTGCCTCGTGAGGCTACGCTCAAAGGCCCCGTTACAATGTCCCGCTAGGGCTGTGCTTTCTCACCTTCACACTTCCATTGTGACTATCGTTCTGTCTGGATCTCTGCTTGTTCCAACCCCATAAATTCCCCTCTAGTCCCATAAATTGTAGTCGCACAATTTCTCTCTTCATAAAAACAAACTTTACAATGTTCCTAGTTAAAAATAGTGCAACTTTTTTCTTTTCTCATTGTGCTTTATATTTTTATCATCATTTGACATAGCAATGTCCATGTCTTATCTTCTCCTTAAACTATGGCTCTTGAAGACAGGCTGCCTCCGGTAGTCTTCCAGTGCACCTGGTACATGATTGATGCCTAGTAAATGTTTATTGTAAAAAATGTTAAACAGATAAATAGTGAAAATATGAATGACTTGGGCTTATTGCTTTATATTCGTCTATATTATGATATATTTTCTAAGATTTTAAAGTGAACATGTATTAATTTAAAATTCGAATTGTACAATAAATCTCTTGCATCCTCGGTTTTACGTTATGTAATACATGTCTCTGTAGCTTGGGCGTAGGTTCTGTGCTGGAAGGTGGATAGGAAGGGAGGTAGGATGAAAAGTAAACAGGGAGTGAAGCAGAGTCAGAAACAGGGAGAATAAAACAGACTGAGAACGCTACCAAGGGTTCTGACACCTGAGCGTTTCCTCTGCATTAGTCTTACTGAGTTACATTTGCTGGACTCCAGTTAAGGTGACATATTTGACAGATTGTATTGGAACCGAACCCTTGTCTATCTTCTAGCAATCCTTTTTAAGTTAGTATGAAACTGTAATTTTGTATTAAATTTAAAAGTTTTGTTTATGGAAAGTAGTATGGAGATACCTCAAAGAACTAAAAGTAGAACTACCATTTGATCCAGCAATCCCACGACTGGGTATCTACCCAAAGGAAAAAAAAGATATTCTATAAGAAAGACCTCTTCACTAGAATGTTTATAGCAGCACAATTCACAATTGCAAAGATGTGGAAACAACTCAAGTGCCCACCAATACGTGAGTGGATTAATAAAATGTGGTATATGTGTACTATGGAGTACTACTGAATGACAAAAAACAATGGTGATCTAGTACCTCTTATACTATCCTGGATAGAGCTGGAGCCTATTCTACTAAGTGAAGTATCACAAGAATGCAAAAACAAGCACCACATGTACTCACCATTAAATTGGTACTAATTGATCAACACTTATGTGCACCTATGGAAGTAACATTCACTGGGTGTTGGCAGGTGGGAGGAGGAAGGAGGCAGTGGGTATAGTCACATCAAACGGATGTGGTGTGCCCTGTCTGGGGGACGGGCATGCTTGCAGCTCTGACTCAGGTGGTGCAAAGGCAATATACATAATCAAAGCGTTTGTACCCCTGTACTACTCTGAATTTAAAAAAAAGAAATCAAGCCCCTGGAAATCTTGAAGAAAAATTTTGTTTATAAATAAACATCTTTAAACTTTGGAAAATTAGGCTCTAAGAACATGGTCATTTGCAAAATACATAGAATTATATTCTGTCGTACTAAGGTTGACTTTGTTGTTATTGTTTAAGACCACATTGTGGTGTTTGTGTTTTTCCTAACTAAAGCAACAGTTTCTAATGGAGACAAAAATTTTGTAGTCAGTTCTCTTACTGGAAGACATTGTTTTATGAAACACTAAAATACTAATGAATCATTAGGAAAAATCCCAATTGTAATATTTTTGTATAAATGGTGTTTAGAAATATTATTAAATTTTAAAATTGAAATTTTTTTTGTTTAAAGAAACAGAAAATATTCTTGCTGGGCCAGCACTTGGCCTGCAAACCCATGCTGGCTCCAGCAAGAGATGTGATGTGTGAAAAGTTCTGACATTTGTGGTGTAAAAAATAAGTTATTTTTGCTTCTTAGAGTTCAGGGTCTGATGACAGTCACCTATTCAATCTTCTGTGCATTATTGCACGCACCATGCCTGCAATGTCCTGGCTTAGGAGTCCCTGCTAATATGGATGTCCCAAACCTGACCCAATCCAGGGGGGGGCCTCACTGGAGAAAGTTCTGCAGTCTAAAAGTAAAGGGGAAAAATAAAAGGGCTTGATTTTTTTTTCAATAAAATAAAAATCCAGGTGCATGGCCACCAATGAATAGCATCCTTTTGTTTCTCTTCCATGATGCACATGTGAAAACCCTGCTGATTTTCCATAATTCTAGCACACAGAGCTTCGTGAAAACTTCCAAAGAGCACAGGCACATTCTGAGGGCAGGTGGGGGCAATAATCATGATTTCTGCTTCAGTGACCTGGTTCCTTCCTCTGGGCTATCTGCACCGCACTAAAATCTCATCTGGAAATTGCAGTGAGTCCATGCTGAGTTTCTGGCATTAGGTGAACCTTATATCTCAAATACTGCCTCCCCCTACTTGAAAGAATCACATCTGCTACCAAAAGAGAAATTGGAAACTTTTCAGCATATGGGATTGGATATTGAATACAAGAAACTGGATCCTGCTCCCGTAAGAAAATTGCTACGGTTTCTTTCTTTAAACAGATGCTCAGAGAGAGAGTCCTAATTACTTACCCTTTATATAATGCTAGGGCAGAGCTTAATTACTCTACTCTCTTTGCTATGCTGCTACATATGGTCCAGCGTGGGAGTTAGTGATGGGGAATCTTGGGATCTCGGTCTCAGAAGAATCCCAGAACAGGCAGATATGAGCGTGGACCCGCCTGGCATAGTAAGGCATGGGCCCTGGCAGGAACTGGGAGAGTGTTTGGAGGCACTGGGCACAGGCTGACACTCAAACACTGAAACATCTCTCCCTCCCATACTGCTACCCCAGGTGATGGCTTGATTAAAATCATGCAAAGACTTTTTAATCCCAGCATCTTGCATCATCTTTCTAAATTTCTTCTCCGAGAATCAGCTGTTAAGTCTCTGTCTCTCCACTCCCCTCTCTATCCCTTCTCCTCTCAACTAGCTAGCTCGTGGATATGTTACCAAAGAAAGCCACCCTAAATCTGATTGACATTGTTGGTAATATCTGATGGGCTGGTATTGTTAATACTGTACCTTTCATCCTTGATCAGGAATTAGGTACTCTATCATAAAAGTCCAGGAATCATAGCTTTCCAACCAACCAATGGGCATGTGCAGAGGACAATTTCGTACTTGGTCATGGACATCTCCTGCAAGGCGAGGTGGCGCCCAGACATGGAGGGCCAGGGCTGGACCTGGGCTCCAGCTCAGCCAGATGCCAGAAAGCTGGCAGAGCACCTGCGGTGCGGAGGAGGGTAGGCACTGCAGAGGTGGTGGCCGAGGCAGAAGATGATCAAGGAAAATCGTCTTGAAAAGTCTTTTCAGTTCGATCTAGAAGATACAAACAAAGAAAAACAAAAGAAATAAAAGTGTGGCTGACATCGGCAAATGTTAATACTTGTCTTTTGTAGCTCTACCATGTTGAGGAATTGCCAACACTTCCAGGCTCCTGAAAAATTACCAGGACAATAACAGAATGTTGGCATTAGCTTGGGGAAGTAAATAATCCAACTGTGAGAGAAGCACAAGCTATCGTTTTACAGCTAGAAGGAAGTACTACTTCACATGTCAGCAAGGTATGTTAAAAGAATTTGTGAAAGCCCAGGACATAGGACAGTACTGTACATACTGCAGACTTTATAAATACTGTGCTCTTAGGTTACACTAAATTTAAAAAAAATAATTTTCTTTCTTCAGTAATAAATTAATCTTAACTGACATTGTAGCCAAAACGATAACCTGCTCAGAACCAGGGAGTATAGTGAATCCCTCTGGAATGGACTCCAATAGTGAGGTCAACTCCAAGGAATTCGTTACGAAAGATGTACGAATTCCTCTTCAGGAAGCTGACCTTTCAGGACAAGGAGCACCACTCCAAATAGAAAAGCAAGTATCTGCTATTCCTCGAGACAAACTTGGAATCAATTTTGCATCTTCTAGTCAAGGGAGGATCAGTTTTATTGATAATGTCTTACCTAGAACAGTACCTCAGTTTGAAGAAAAGTTTGAACAATGTATGTAAACAAGCTACATTGGATGGCTTTTACACCAACTGTCTGGCAGGGGAATCTTTTGAATTTAAAAATCACTATAATGCATAAGACATGTTTTGCCCTTGTATGTTAAACTTTTCCTAGCATTTTGCATTTATATGTTGTCAGTTTGTGATTTTTAAACCAAAATTTGGTTAAAAAATATGGCTGTAATATTTATGAGAAATAGTTTGTTATTTATCTTATAAAAATAAAGGATGATTGTAAATAAGTTTTCCTGTACACCTAATGCCAGAATTCAGTATAATATACTACTTTATGTTTTCAAGGAGAAAAATCATAATACATTTTATATTGCCTGCAAGATCTATGTTGTAAACCATATTCTTAACAATTGTGTACTTTTATGTTTTGAGTAGTCTGTATTTTAATATGTGACTTTTTTTTGAAAAGTAGTAAAGCCATAGACTTGTGCAAAATAATTTTCAAGTTTATAGATATTAAGTATATAAGAAGAAAATGTGTATGTAAAAATGCTTTTGTTAGTCTGGAACTTAATGGGGAAAAATCCAAGAAATTTGAAACATGGATGTTAATGAGCTTATATATGCGGATGGACACACATAAAGCTAGTTAAGACATTTAAAAAAACCTGGAATTATCCACCAGAGTGGGTAAGGGAAGCAGACTACATCCGTACTAGGGGGTATTATCAACTGTAATGAGAATGGCAGAGACCTATAGGTATTGCCCCAGAAACATTTTTAAGGTAAGTTGTTGAATAACAAAAACAAAAAGATGTCACACTCCTCTCTCACTTCTCTCTCTCTATGTCTACGTACATATCAGTACACACACAAATACACACATATACATATGCACATGTACTTAGGATCATTTATTATAAAGAACGAGCCCCAAGAAACAAAACGAGACACTTACTTGTTAACGCGTGGAAGACCTGCCAAAGTGTCCACACCTCTATGGAAAAGAACTAGAAGAGGCTTTTCAAATTTTGCTTTTTATATTGATGTTATGCATTATTTGATTCTTTAGATGAGTCTATATTTACATATCAGATGACATAACAGCACCAAGAAAAGCTTATCAGATGCTCTGCTGAAAGGAGTGTAAGTCCAAGTTGGCCCTAAGAGGAGGCAGAGCCAGAGGTGAGGTGGCGGGAGAAGGACTGGGACCCCGGAGTGGGGAACGGAGCTCGGAGAGGAAGCTCGGGGCAGGAGGTGGGGCTGTCTCACATGGGGAGCATGGTCCCTTAACTTCTAAAAAATCTTACACAAAACTATATTAGTCTTTAAATATGGATAAACTACATTTTCCTGAAAATTTCAACTAGTTATATACAAGTGTAGGCTTCAAACTTTCTGAACTGAATGAATGTCCCTCATACATTGATCAAAATCTTTATATAAAGCAAATACAAAAGGCTCTGGATATGCACATGTTTAATATTTGAGATTGTTGACTAAATAAGGGAACTATTCTGAAAGTCTGTCATATAGTAATTGTGGATGTTTGCTAAGGCCTCACTTTGAACAGTGTACACTTAGATCTTGGAGTTTAGAGCTGGTCATTACCTAGTTCCTGCCCAAGCAACCCTCGATTCTCTGGTCATAACCTGCTCTGGGCTGAACGTGCACCTGTACCTGGGAAAGACTGTGTGAAGACTCGGCCAAAGGCAGCTGCTGTCTGCAAGCCAGGCAGAGAGCTCTCAGCAGAGGCTGAACCACCTAAACCTTCATCTTGGACTCTTCAGGTTCTAGATCGTTGAGAAAATAAATTTCTGTTTTTTAAGCTTCCCAGTCTATGGCATTTTTTTTATGGCAGCCTGAGCAGACTAATACAATCTCAAACGTATTTAATCTGAGAAATTAAATGCAACAAGCGACTTAGGGTATACTCTACTGTGAATGTAAAGGATTTACTCAAATATTGTAACAAGGAGTTTCAAAAGATCCTCAGCCTGTCTGCAAAAACCATTCACTCTAGCATCCCCCACTCCAGGGAAAAGTAAAGATGCAGAAAGCTTATGACTAAAACAACTTTAATAATCATTACTTTCCACAACAGTGGTATAAGATACATTTCATCTAAATGAAGAATTTTAAGCATTGTAAGAAATTTAAACTAGTCCAGTACTTAACACAGTTATTTGTATTAAAGGAAAACTAAACCTAAATTTATTAAAGGTTTAAGATAAAACATTACATTTTAATTATAGTTTTGAAGAATTGTTCATGATATATAAAATCCTGTCAAGAGACCAGTCTGTGGTGGCTGTGTGACCCACTTTTGTACTCAGACGAATCTCTCTTTGACGAACAGAGTGGCACGCAGGATGAATTTCAATGGCATCTAACAAAAGTTTTATCGTATTTGCTTAATACTATTTTTTTTTTTTTAAGAACTGTGTCAAGGGTCTTTTTCTGCTTGAAAATAGAATTCGAGAAACAAATCTATAGAAAGGTCTCCTATTCTATATTGCCATGCTAGCATGTGTTCCTTACTTAGTAGTTCACTCTGGCTGTGCCCCTACTCAAAGGCAGAGATGCTGTGGAGCTTTTTTTTTATCCTTTTTTGGAGAAATAACTTTTCCCAGTTTTCACTCCAGTAACCAAACTGGCATTAGGGATATGCCCCAGGCCAAGATGAGGTGGCTGGTGATTTTCAGTAGGTGTACTAGGGGAGTTTGTGTTGGCTTTGTACCGTAGGTAGCACATAATATTCCATAATGGTAATGAATGACTCTGTTACTGGTTTATGTATCTAGTATACTTTTCATCATTATTTTAGAGTATAGTACTTCTACTTATGAAAAAAAGTTAACAGTAAAACAGCACCAAGCAGGTCCTTCAGGGGGTATTCCAGAAGGCATTGTTGTCACAGGAGATCACAGCTCCGTGCATGTTATTGCCCCCGAAGATCTCCCAGTGGGAAAAGATGTGGAGGTGGAAGGCTGTGATATTGATGAACCTGACCCTGTATAGGCCAAGGCTAGTGTGTGTGCTTGCGTCTTAGATTTTAATAAAGTGGTTTTTTTTAAACAAAAAATAAAAATTTTTTAAATTGAAAACAGTTCATAGAAAAAGGATGAAAAGAAAATATTTTTGTACAGCTCTACAATGTATTTGTATTTTAAGCTAAGTGTTATAAAAGTCAAAAAGTCAAAAAATTAGCAAGTTACGGTAAGTTAAGGTCAATTTATTGTTGAAGAAAGAAAAAATTTTTATAAATTTAGTGTGCCGTAAATGTCCAATGTGTATAAAGTCTGCCGTGGTGCCCAGTAGTGTCCGAGGTCTTCACAGTCACTCGCTGCTCACGCACCGACCCACCCAGAGCAACTTCCAGTCCTGCAAGCTCCATTCAGGGTAAGTGTCCCATACAGGTGTACTGTTTTTTATCTTTTATGCCATATTTTTACTGGACCTTTTCTATGTTTACATATGTTTAGATACGCAAACACTCCTCTGTGTTAAAACTGCCTACAATGTTCAGCACAGTAACATGCTGTACAGGGGTGTAGCCCAGGAGCGATAGGCTATACTACACAGCCCGGGTGCGTAGTAGGCTCTACCATCTAGGTTTGTGTAAGTGCACTATGATGTTTGCACAATGGCAAAATGGTCTAATGACGCATTTCTTAGAATGCACCCTGTCACTAAGTGACACGTGATTATACCTGCTAGTGCTTTTACACGGCAAGGGGAAGTCATCAGAACCACTTGATTCACAGATGCTCATGTCAAACTCGTTGTTACTTTCTTATGCTTTAGAGAATTATTACTTATTTTATTTTGCCAGAAAGGAGGAAGATGAGCATCCACTGTCAAATTGAAATTATAAGCATTGCTAAAACTAAAAGATCCATGCAATTTTGGGGAAACAGGTTTTTTTTTTCTAATTGTTATTTCTGTTCCCTTTATACCTTGATACAAACTTTGATTTTCTCTTTCTGTTAACTTTTCTCTTCTCTTTTTCTTTCTTGCTCATCTCTGTGTTTAGTGTTAGTTTGCTCAGATTTAGACTCTAAAATGACCTGTTTTGATAAGCCTTCTTGAGTACTTTGGCTTTGGACATAAGTTAATTTGTCCTTGTTTCATTGACAAACATTTTGTTCTGAATTTTCAGGCATATATATGTTAACTAGCAGGTCTGAAAACCTAATTCTTTCAAATTCAAGCTAGTCAACACTCCCCACCCCCATGAGAGACGCTGACACAGTTGTCCAAGTCCATCCAGCGCCTCATGATTGCCCTTCCCAGTGTCGCCAATTAACATGTAAGGGATGGCCCCTTCTGAGTGCCCTGCATGCCTCTGCTCACGTCTAAGGGCAGGCACCTTGCATAATTTAGTGGAAATTCATTGGAATATCTTCTTCCATGAAGACTGCTTATAATCTCGGCTCATTTACTATTAGGTTGCTTTTCTCTTCCATTGGTTTTCAGAAAGACTTTAAGGTCTGATTTGCTTTGCGTATGGTTTGACCCAATGTTCTCTCACTCACTTACAAATCAGACAGGACATCTAAGGAGGAAAAGACCTGGACTTGATCCTGGCACAGTCAGGTGGTGTTCATCTCTGCCCCTTCCCAGTTGTATAACTAGATAAACACACACACACACAGACACACACACACACACTCACACACGTATTAATGATCTCTTCTTGGTATAAAATAAGCCCCAGGAAACAAGGAGAAACATATATTTGGAAACTCTTGCCAGGGCTAGCTACAGCATCCACACTTCTGTGGAGAGCAGTGAGAGGGGCTTTTCAAATATTGCCTGGTTGAATTTCTGCCTGAGTATTTGGTTCCAGGCATAATTGTTGTGATCCCTATTCTTAACAACTTACAAAGTGATGGATGAAACAAAAAAGACTAGTATATACTGATAATAGAAAACAATGCAAAAAAACATAAAATTAACCATTAACATGTGGGTTTGAGAATCAAAGAAATGTTATAACAATCAATGAAATCATTTATCGAATAATATTTTGAAACCAATGAGACTTGGTGGATCTTTTGAATAATAGTCAAAATTCTTGTGTTAATGAATATTATAGATTAAACACAATAAATTTCTGAAATGGCAACAGAAGTAAATGCCAGAGGAACAGCCTACATGGATATTTCCATACTTAGACACATTTAAGGTCAACTGATGTTAGATGATACTCAAAAATTAAAGATGAATTTGAGAGACCATTTTATAGTTTTTGAGAGCTAATGCATTATGTGTAAATCACTCAAAAGAAAAAAATAATTTTCCTTGTATTTTTACTAGATCTGCATTTAATCAGAACTTTCAATTCTGTCATTTCCAAGTCAAATTATTTTTAAAGAAGACCAGAAAGCAGAATTGAATGCAACCTTTTCTTGCAAACTGAAATATATAAACAGCAGATGGAAAGAATGATATTGAAAAACTCTCTTGCACTCATATATAAAAATATCACATTGGAGTTTTGCAGGTAGGTAGCATTTTGTCCCTGATATATAGTTCAGAGAATAAAAGAAAAAAAAAGAAAAGAAAGGAAAGGAAAGGAGGAAGGAAAGGGAGGAAAGAAGAAGGTAAATAAGTTAGTTTCCAAAAGAAAAGATTCTAAACATGAAGGAAATCATTAAATTTAGTGTGCATTGTACCATTTAGGTGCGAATTTATCCAACCCACAATGCACACTATCTGTGTGATGGGCACTCTTAAAACATTGACTCAGACTGTACAAAAGAAATATATAACCAAAACATTTGTAACACCATAATACTTTGAAATTTAAAAAAATTCAGCTTCTGCATAAGAAATAAAATAAAATGAAAAAATCATTAAATTTAATAAGAAGGAATGATAAAATAGTTTAAAACATACAGGAAACAGAATATTTTTTAAAAACCTGAAATATTATAAATTGACAAAAAATGGTGGATATCTGGATAGTGTAGTGATATATCAGGTATTACAAATTCCTTTATAACAAAAGCTACTTTTAAAACTCTCAAACTTTTATGTGAAGCTTTGCTACATAAATGCTTCTGTGAATGGTTTTTGTTCATCTCCATGGCTAAAAGACATTTTTTCCTGTATTCTGAGCATTTTTTCTGCACAATTTTTCTTTTTAGTTATGACTTTCATCTACCTTGAAAAAATTAGTTCTGCATTTTTGGTTTACACACACACGCAGTTTTGATGGGGTGATCACTTGTTTTTTCAACAGAATATTATAATGAACTTTACCTACATGATGAGTAAGACGTGCACTGTCTGGGGAATGGACAGCTTGAAACTCAGACTCGCGGGGATGGGGGGGCATGGGCAATATATATAACCTGAACTTTTGTACCCCCATAATAAGCTGAAATAAAAAAAAATATTACCAAACTATTGTATGTAATCACTGAACTCTATTGAATATATTGTTGGCATCAGTAAAACGCTACAAAATATTTCGGGGTGATTGTTATATGAAGTTTCCGACACAGAAGTTTAGAAACAGAATGCCTGCTCTTTGCTGGCCGCGATAGCGTCTCCACCTGAGAGACACGCTCCTCGCAGTTATCAGTGAAGCTGGACAAAAGGCAAAGCAGCAAGTTATCTGTCCATGCCTTCTTTCCTTCTGTTCTTTCTCACAAATGATGAATCTGTATGTTATAAAATTGCTTTCGGCTGCAGGTGCCGGAAGACTCGGTTGTAAGAGAGCAGTAACAAGAGTCCATTAACTGCTGCACCTGGAAACTCAGCGGCGGCGGGTTTCAGTGCGACGAAGTCGGGAGCCACCTGCCCTGTCCCTTGCTCCGCCCCCGGCGGGCTGTGTCACACCCGTGCGCACAGAGCCCCGGCGAAGAGGGGAGCCTCGCCTTTCGGGCAACATTTTGTTAAAGAAGAAAATCTCTCTTAAAGCTTTCCGGTGGACTTTTCATGCCTGCAGACCACGGTGTGTTACAGACTTAAGGAACCGCCTGGCCAGGGACGTGGATTAAGTCAGTCCTGCTCGTCTCCGTGTACTGTCCTCGTGTCAGGTGAACGTGCTGGGGTGGGCGTTTGGGGGGCGTGAGTGGTGTTGGCAACCAGCTCTGTCTGCTGCATCAGATAAACAGAAAGGATCTTGCCTGGAAGATGATTCGTGCTTCTGTTGTTGAATCCCAGCCTTTTGTTTCCTCCCACTCTGGACCGTACACTGTGACTTGCGCATGTGACGAATGCGTATGTATCACAGGACGTGGAGACACACACTGACTCCAGGAGGGGAGAGCCAGGAAAGCACGTTCTGAACACATTGCGGACGTTCCTATGTGTCCAGGAGCAGCCTATGCGCAGGTAGCCAGCTGCTAGTGTGTGGCCAACCCCGAAGACTAATTACCTGACAGACCCAGGGGAAAGTTGCCTGCCTCCTGCTGAGTCAATGTGGTGAATTAAATGCTACTTTATCGCTCTTAAAAGCAAATAAGGTTTTGTCATTAAATATCTAGGCCTAAAGCCAAGCCTACCAGTCTTCCTGCCTTGAGTGTACATAAATATGAGCTAGTCTCATAGATAATAAGACCCAGAGGGTTCCGTTCCTGAAAGGGCCCGGTGCCGGGAGGAGGCCAGGGCTTCCCTGAGCTGCAGCTTGCGGGGAGCACAGCCGCCTGCGGGAATCTCCTCCCCAGAGATGCCTGCTGGGAAGCGTCAGAGGGACAAATCTCTGTTGGGGTCCACTACCGTCAAGGCAAGGCCTGAGCGGCCCCCATGAAGGCTCGGCCTACCCCCCTGGTCTGAAGAGACTACGCCTCTGCCTTCACAGAGGAAATCCAGGATTCGGGCCACAGCTCCCGGGACCTCGGGGCCCCTGACCTTGGGGACCCTGGGCTGCAGACACGTTGGGGTAGTTCACTGGGCGTGTCTGTCTGCCCGGCCAGCCCACTGCTGGGTTCAGAAGGGCACCGTACTGCACCCACAACACACAGCACCCACGGCCGTCTGTCCTGGCTGCGCCCACTTTTCCCTGCTTGCTCCTAAAGGAACCGGATTTATAACCATGTCGGGAACTCTGCAGTACCCTCCGCCCACAGTCTTTCTTCCACTTGAAGAAGTGAAATCAATAAAAAATGCAAGAGTGTGAAACACGTGGCAGCAAGTAGACCATGAAAAAGACGCTTGTTCACAGCGTGAGCTGAGAGAAGGCAGAGTGTCACATTGTTCCACCTCAGCAGGGAACGTGCATGTTTGGCAACTAAAATTTTCCACTGCTCTATGAATGTCAGAGAATTACCATGAAAATGTCACAAGTGTTGATTTGGGAGTTACAAATAAATTTTGGCAATTAGGCAAATTTGCAAATACAAAATCCTTGACTAAGAAGGATCAACTGTATAGCAATAAATCTACCCTCACCACACCTCATCTTTCTCCACCTCTCAGTATTAGAAAAGAGAAGAAAGAGATTTTATTTTCCTATATTGTCTTATTTTGTGGACTTAGTAACCTAAGGAAATTTTGTCATCTGTAGGATGAAATGCATGTTGACTTGTTGAGGGGTGAAATGTCATGATGTAGAGACAGGGACATGGAGACAGAATTATCAAATATGCCAAATGTTAACACCTGGTAAATCTTGGTGAAAAGTATAACGATATTTATTGTAGTATTTATTTAAATTCTCTTACAGAGACAATACAATGGTTGTGCCTAAAAATAACAAAAATTGTATTGAGTCATACAAGAAATATGCAATCCATATTCAAATTTTAAAGATGTTACAGTGTCTTACATAAAATCTTTATTTCAGAACTCAATCAAGGTTTACACACTGCATATCCTTGTTGTATTTCCTTAGTTTCTTTTGGTGAAGAACAATCCCTTCACATTTATTTATTTAGTTATTTAGTTAATTGTTTATTTAGTGAGACAGTTACATTGTTTTTCATGGCATCAACTGTTATGAAAAGTGCAATCCTGTAGACTTAGTAGAATATTCCACCATATACATTTCTTTGATGGTTTACTCAGGATTAGATTTAAGTTTATCCATTTTAATAAAAGGATATTTAATACTAAATATCAATGTTGGGTATTTCTTATTGGATCACATCAAAAGGTCTTTTTCTGCCACATACGATGCTAAGATTAACTATTCGGTCAGGATGGTGATTGGCAAAGTAAGAGAGAGATTTCATTATTTAGCTTCCTAAAACCCCAACATTTAAAAACTAATTCTCTGCCTCTTCTGAGACCTTCCTTTATTGCATGTGTCTGCTCTTGGTTGTCTTTAACAACAACTTCTTGTTACTTTGCCTCTACTTAGCACATGCATAGATGTTCTTAAGTGTTTTCAAGCTTAAAAACACAAAAATAAATTTCCATGGTCTGCAACTGCTGCGTGTCATGTTATCTGTCTCCTTCCTTTTGAACATATAGTTCTTAAAGAACTGGTTTACATAATGTGATCAGTGACTCCCTACTAATTCACACAATGAACCAATATAATCTGGATTTTGCCATCACTGTCCCACTGAAATGCTTTCTAATGTTTGCAGATGTGCCAAATGGAACTTCCTCCTGGTTTACTTCATTTGCTTTTTCTGCCATATGTAAAGCTGTTAGACACTCCCTCATTCTGTCTCCTCCCCTGACTTTCATTGCACCAGTATCTTTTGTTTATTTTTTCAACAACCTCTCTGACTTTCATTTTAAGTCTAGTTTGGGAATCTTTTTTTGTCTTCACCTAAATATTGGCTATCCTCATATTTCAATCCCTAATCCTCACTTAACCTCACCACATAACTTTTTATTAATGTCCACAGATTCTATGACCATGTGAGTTCTAACTATTTAAACACTACACATTGGCACTGGTTTATTCCCTAAAATCAAATGCCACATATCAAAGACTAAATAAACAATCGTCTCAAAGCTACTTCAATTTTATGTTTTATTTTTATATCCTGCTCATATAATTTTACATTATTTTTTAAGAATTTTCCCAAGGGAATTTTCCAAATCTTTGGTTCAGTCTTTCATTTTAAAATATATATTGAAATTTAAAATATTTTATTATGTTATATTTTGATTATCATCTACTAAGTGTCAGGAAATGTGCTAGACCTTGGTAATATAATACAATGGTTTGAACAATCTCTTAGAGTTCCTGTCCTCAGAACCTTATAGTGTAATGAGTGAATGTATATATGTGTGTGTAGTGGTTAGGCTTCTCTGATAAATGCACATTAAATATGTGTGTGTATATATTACATATTAATATGCATATATAGATAGATCCATATGCATCTATGGAGGGCTTTGTTACAGGGATTTCATCTTATGCAGTCATGGGTTCTGGTGAAGCAGCATCCCTAAGGCTGCTGTCTTCATGTCTGATGATGAAGTGTGAAGGCCACAGGGCAGACAGTTGGAGAGGAAGATGGATGTAAACATATATAATTGGGGGAGAGAAAGAACTAGCTGGGACTTACAAGCATGAACTGGAACCCAAGGACATGAACTGAAATTTGTGTAAATTCTTGTTTCTGTTGACTTTGGCGGTCTCAGTGTTCTGCAGGAACTGAGGCCTGCACAAAATTGTCCCAGGAGGGAAGAAACTGCAGGAGGAGCCAGGGAAAGACAAAGCTGTTGCAAGCCCAGTGGTGGCTCATGTCAGCGAGGTCAGCCAGCAGGTCAGCGACAGCATACATGAGCATATGTGCATGACAACACACCTTCCGTTCTACTTGCACTCTGGAGAGTTGGCTCAAAAGTCTTTTGTGTGGCTCATGCTAACCAGGGAAAGGAATACTGAAAAGTGTAGTTCAGCCTAGCCAAAACCAGCACATGGGCCAGTCAATTGCAATGCAGTGTGATAAGCCCTATGTTTCAAATGAGAAGAGAAGGGAACGTGAGCTAGATGTTAGCTAATGTTCCCAGGAAGAAGGAAAAATTATTAAACATTTTTCCAAAGCATGAGAGAAAAGACTGTAAAATATTTCATCATGCATAAATTTGTACACTAATTTGCCATCATTGAAAGTTTAAGTGGGTTCCTTCTCAGGTAAGTAAAGAACTCTATGGTTCAAAGTCTCTTACCATATTTTCAAACAAACATAAAAACTCCATCTTTTGATATATCTGTTCCGTCAGCCAAAATGTTCCCTGATTGCATTTTCTTCAAATGTTGTTCACCTGTTTGTAACTGCAAAATGTAATCTGTTTCATGTGCACACTGGAACCTTGACTATCTTTTAAATTGGTGAAAGAAAATGAGCACAGGAAAGTGTGACACATGAGAGGAAGGGACATACAGTGCAGTGAAAAACAAGTTACTCACGTATACTGCAAAAGCTAAGACTCATATTTGACTTGTGGGTAAAATGGGCCAAAGGTCTCAAGGCACACCTTGGAAAGTTACTGTAGAGCTCGACTACCAACTTTCACAACCTCTGAGATCTCTTTCCTGTTACTCATGAGGGTGACTTCTAGCTTCTTGTGTATATTGGCTTTACTTTTTCTTTCAGTGGCTTTTATCACTGTTTCCAATCCTACATTAATTTATTTGCTCATTTTTTCATTCTTA
>CM052437.1:97856718-97878449 GCA_028533085.1 Varecia variegata
TAGGTCAAATTTTCATCACATTTTTCATTTTGTTTTTTTCTGGCATCTCCATTTAATAAAATTAATTTGAATTCACAGTTCAAGTAGTGTTTACATTTACATTTTTCCTTAATTTTTTTTGCACAAATATGCCCTCTTTCAGTACTGCATGTGCAATATTCCATTCTTTGATTTATTGGAGAATATTTACACAAGTCCACATTGTAGTTCTCGATTGCTCTGGAAGAAGAGAAGTTTGTGTGAGAACTGATTCTTTCATAAACTCAGAGCAGGTGAATTCTCCCGAGCCTTCTTAACATCTCAGTATATGTCAAGAATGGAGAAACAAAAAAAAAAAGCTCCATATTCCTACTCAGAGGCAGGACATTGGTACCTTAAGATGGAGGTCTGTAATCCTTCTCATTTGCTGACAAATTAATTAACTTTTCTTTCCTTCTCCTCAAAAAAAAAAAAAAAAAGAATGGAGAAACAGTTCTTAAAAGAATGGATGGTGAGTATTGGAAGAAAATACACACAGAATTAGGCTTCTTTTTGTGTTTTAAGTATAATTAATACAAAGAAGGACTATTAAATAAAAACAAATAAGAAATAAATTTAAATTTTAACACTAAATCCTCAGAATTGAGAGGTAGAGAGAAAAGAGGAGTAAAATAATGCTAATTTTTACTATCTTTGACTTGAGAGGAGTTAATGAGCACATTTTTTTTTAACTAGACAAAAGCTTTATTATTTCTTGAATAATAAAAATAATTCATGCTCATAAAATTGTTAAATTCTACAGAATTATATAATCACCTGAAAGCATAAAACCTAGACAGTTTTGGTGAATTTTTTTCTGTCTTTGTCTCTTTCACATACAGAGTCTTGTAATTTTAAATAAATGTGACCACACATGTAGCTAATAGATATTTAAAAATATATGTGTATATGTATGTGTGTATATGTAATGCATACACATACTACTTTGGACATATTTTCACATAAAAACATATAAACCTCTAAGATAATTTTCAGTGTTTGCAAAGTATCCCATACTAATTTTCTCTCATAGTCATCAATCATGTTATACTGAAATTGTTTAAAGATATTTTACATTCAAATTATGCTTTGCTGAACATCTTCATATGTGCATCTTTGGGAAATTATCTGATTATTTCTTTCGAACAAATTCAAAGAAGTGGAATGTCTTGAGCAAGTAACATTTACTTTATATTTTAATATAAATTACCACTTATTTTCTTTTGAGATGTTGAGCCATATGTCACTCTCATTAGCAACGCTTAAAAGTGCCTGTGTTCACATATCCTTGGAAAATTAATCGGTTATAGATCATTTTTGTTCTTTACATATTATTTTAAAGATGAAAGATATCATATTACTTGTATTACTTTCTCTTGGTGACATTCTAGGATGACATTAAATATAGTTAAAAGAATGAATCCTAAAAATTTCAGACATTCATGTAAAAAAATACCATGAAAGATGTATTCATGGAAATTATAATTATAAATGAAAGATTAGTGAATTTATGCATGAATTCTTCAAATTTTTGTTCTATTTATTTATTATTATTATTTTTAAAATACTACATTCCAATTATTGGTTTCTGATATATAAGAAAGCATATTAACATTGTGTCATGTGACTTGCTGTGGTTGCCTATTAGGTCCAGGAGATTTTATTTGATTCTTTGGGTGTTTCTACCTAGACAATAATGTCATCTGCAAATAAGGACAATTTTATTAATTTCTTTACGATCTGTATATATTTTTATTTCACTTTCTTATCTTATTGCAGTAGATAACACTTCCAATTTGATATTGAGCATGAATGGTGAACAGGACATCTTCACCTTGTTCCCAATCAGAGGGGAAGGGTGTCAGGCTCCACTAATTATGAATTATTTGTATGTTTGTAAGATATATTCTTTATTGTGTTAAGAAACTTTACTTCTATTTCTATTTTTTTAGAATTTTTATCAGGAATGAATGTTGAATTTGGTCAAATTGTTTTTTTTCATTAATTATTAAAATCAATTGTTTTTCTCATTTAATCTGTCAATATGAGGAATTAAATTAATTGATTTATGAATGTACATGATCTATGTATAGAAAACCACAAAGCAGCAATGAAAGAAATAAAGGATCTATGTAAATGGAAAAATATTCCACATTCAGGAATTTTAAAACTCAACATTGTTTACATGTCAATTCATCCCAGTTTGATCTATAGATGCAATGCAATCTCAACTACAATTCCAGCAAGATATTTTGAAGTTTTGACAAATTGATTTTAAAATTTATTCTGAAAGACAAATAGAATAGGCAAAAATAACACAGAAAGATAACAAAGTTGGAAGACTCACTATTCAAGACTTATGATTAAAGTTACTCTAATCAAGACAGTATAGTATTGGCAAAATAATAAATACATAGATCAATATAACTCATTAGAGAGCCAAGAATTAGACATAGTCAGCTGATTTTTGACAAAAGAGTACACCAATTCAACAGAGAAAGGATCCTTCTTTTAACAACTGAAGCTGGGACAATTGGGTGGTCATAGACAAAAACAGAACTGAGACACAGACCTTACATTATACACACACAAAAAAAGACTCAAAATAGACTATAAAGCTAAAAGTAAAATGAAAAACTATAAAACTTCTAAAAGAAAACATAGGAGAAAATATGTGTGACTTTGGATTTGCTAATTAGGTTTAGATATAACACTAAAAGCATGATTCATGAAAGAAAAAATGGGTAAGTTGGACTTTATTAACATTAAAAACTTCTTTGTGAAAGGCTCTTAAGAGAATAAGAAGACTGTAGATTAAGAGAGGATGGTTGCAAAACATACACCTGGTAACAGATTGGTGTCCAAAATGTATACAAAGAAGAACATTTACAACTCAAAAACTTTTTAAAAATGACTAATAATTCAATTAAAATGGACCAAAAACCTGAAGAGACACTTCATAAATAAAATACATGGGTGGCAAACAAGCACATGTGAAGATGACCAACACTATTTGTTCTGAGAGTAGTGTGGGTTAAAACAACAATGAGACGGCATTTTACACTTGCCACAGTGGCTACAGCTCAACAGACAGCACCAGTCGCTGGTGAAGTCACAGAACAAGAATTCTCATTCTACACTGACAGGCATGCGAAGTGATCCAGCCACTCTGGGTTGGCAGTTTTCACAAAGCTAAATATACTCTTACCATAAGATCCAGTATTTATTCTCCTTTGTCTTTAACCAACTGATTTGATAAATGTTATCCACCCAGAAGTCTGCACACAAATGTTTATAGCAGCTTTATGTATAATCTTCCAAAACTGGAGGCAACCAAAATGCCCTTCAATAGGTGAATAAATACATGAACGGCACTGCATCTGTAAAACAGAATGTATTGCAAGGCCATGGAAAATTATAGGCGAATATTAAAAGTACATTTCTAAAGGAAAGAAGCCATTCTGAAAAGGCTACATGCTGTCTGATTTTATTCACGTGACATTCTGGAAAAGGCAAAATATAATGACAGAAAAAAGATCAGTGATGGCCAGGTGTTTGCAAAGATGACTCTGTGAGGTTCTTTTTAGGGTGGTGAAATTGTTCTGTGTGATACTATAATTATGGATATGATACTATGAATTTGTCAAAACCCATAGACGCTTACATCAGAATGAATGGATTTTGATGCATGAAATTAAAGGAAATTATTTTGGAACTTGGGCAAGGCTAGGATAGAATGCAGATCCTAACAAAAGAATCTAACTGCCTTATACATACAGCAGCTAGCCTCAGGGAAGGGAATGGAGAAAGAATTTCTGGCTAAGTAACTTTGGAAATGAATGGAGACTGTAATACTAATGGCAAAATAAAGTGGCAAAATAAACACAAACTCTGCACTCTGGGAGGTAAAACTGGTTCTCACTGGAATATTGCTTACCAGTTCTAACACCAGTATAATGGAATTGAAAAAGCAAGTAAATGACTGGCAGATGGTGGGAGCCAGGTTTATCATTGATGGAGTTAAAGGTTATGGAAAATCGAGAGAAGTAGAGAAGGATCAATGACGTATTGGATTACAGTTAAAGATGTCAGTATGAAATTATGTTTAGCTTAAGCTAGATATATTATGGGTACATACAGAAATATTGATAAGGATGAGTATATTCATAGGTTAGTAAGCATTCACTTATTTCTTTGTTCTGTCAGCTGGTAGAGCCTTGCAACAATGACACCTGAGTGACAACAAGCCTACTCTGCACCCATATGTTGGTTCTAGATACCCTCTCCAGCAAAAGGAACTAGAGATCCTTGGACAAATCGCTGATTCTAAAACTGGGGCACAAAACACACAGGGTGAGCCTGGAGCATTTTGTGTGTCCAAAATAAGGAAGTGTCCAAGACAAACAAAACAAAACCTAACTGTGAGGCAGTGGCCAAAAGATACAGGAGCCGGGTAAAAATGTTTCACCTGTAACAGTTTGAGCACCAAATAAAGAACATAGTATGGATTATAATGCTATGTATAAATAAAAATCCATGGGTCCTTATTGATATAAGTAAATTAATAAATGGGGGATAAAAGACAAAGCCCCATGCAGAAAAATTCTAAATAATTCATGTGGACACTGTCCCGTCAAGGAGGCGAAGCGTTACTCCTCATTCTTTACCTGTGTGTTGAGCACAGGAACTTCCTTACAAAGGACACAGTGTGGAAAAGGGGCAAAGAGTCACTTCATGGTGGAGCAATCTGACAAACACGATGTCAGCCTGGGGATCTGTTTAACACCAATAATGACAAGTCATGCTGATGGTGTGTACCCCTGATGAGATGTGATGTGAATGGCACTTCACCTCTGTGGTCTTCCTCCCTTAAGCCCGTAACCCCAGTGTCATCCTGAGAACAGGGTCCTGGAACAGAAAAAGAACATGAGATCAAAACTAAGAAAATATGAATACAGTATAGTATTTTGTTAATAAAAAGGTGTTGATATTAGTTCATCAGTTGTTAAAATGTTCCATATTAATGTAAAATGTTAATATTAGAGAAACTGGGTGTGGGGTATATTGGAAACTCTCTGTATTACTTTTACAAATGCTCTGTAAATCTAAATTCATTTAAAATAAAAAGTGTATTAAATTATGGAAAGCAAGAAGAAAATAAATATGGAGTTTAAGATGATCAACCTCTCTTTTGGGGTTTTTAAAGGGATAGGACACTATGGCGTTTTGTTATAGGAGATGGTTCCAGGGATGGCCATGTTATTACAAATAACTAACTATATTAAAATGTTATTAAAAAAATTATGGTATATATGTATAATTAAATATTTTGCAATCTTCAAAAATAATTTAAAAAGTATATTCTTGACATTCAAAAAGGTTGGTACTCTACTCTGTCAGTAGTGTGTTTGAGGCAGGTACTCTACTGTGACTTCTGAGTGCCTGTGCTGAGCTTTGCCCTGGGGTTGGCACTAAGGACACAGTGGAGAAAACAGTGCGTCAATTAGGTAGTTGATTTTGTTCTGGAGGATGCAAGTGTTTTTCACAAACTGCCTTCCTCAAGTAATATGAAACGGAAACACACAGGGCTCCCCAGGCTTGAAACCAGTTGTAAACCAAACCTGAGCTATTCCAAGGATGCTTCCTTGAGGACATTTGACCAGAGCTCTAGAGGAACAACTGGATTTACATATTGAATGAAAGGAAGTTCACTGTCTGCTGAGAAAAGGACTGCCCAGTGGTGAATCAGTATGGACTGTGTGAGAAACTGAAAAAAAAAGGGCAAATGTTGGTGGAACATAGAAAGTGGTAAACGTTGAAACTGGAAAAGAAGAAAAGAGTCACCATTTCTGTCTTGTAAGGCATACATTGGAGTGTTTCTTTTTCTCATTAGCAATGGGAAGACATTGAAAGATGTTTCAAAAAAAGACAATAAGCTCAAACTTAAGTTTGAAAAATTACTCAGGGCACAGTGTGTAGAAAGGGTGAGAACAAATGATCAGAGCTCATCAGGAAGCTGTGGCTACAAAACTCAGAACCCCCTTTAGCTATTTTAAGCAGAAAAAGGATGTATTTAATGCTATTATTCGGCAACTTACGATTATCCAGGAAGGTCACAGACTCAGGAATGGGGTCTTCCGGACAGGAAGCACATGTAATTTATGCTCAGAGGTCTCTAGTGAAGGGTTTCTCAACCATTCTGTGATGATGGATAGATAGATATGATTTCAAAAAAATTATACAGGTATATAAACATATTAATATATGTATATATCAGTAATGAACTTATACTTTTATAAAATATAATAAAAAATAGTTACTAGAAAACAAAATATGAAAAGCATAGAAAATATAAGTTCAAAGTGTTTATTAGATCCAACAGACATTAATCAAAATAAGTATAGTGTACTAACATAGAAAAAATCAAAACTTACATACTTTTTTCATTGCTATTGTGCATATAAATGATTAATTCAGAAAATCATTACTCTACTTGTAACTTTTTGTTTTTCCACAACCATAATTAAGGAAAAAGTTGTGAAGGAACTAGTGATCATCATATTAAACACCTGCACACACGTCTGGAATGAACATCATGTACATCAATATTTAAGTTTTTAATGTGATGAATAATCTTGCTTCTTGCTAGTTAAATGAATTACTTTGGTTTGGTTGATAACAATGTTCCTCTTGAGGAGTAATTTCTATATAAATGGTTTCTGTATTTTGTTTTAATGAAAATTACAGTAGAGAAACCAATTGCTCCCAGAGGTATATTGGATTGAAAGAAGAGATTTTTAAAGCAATTTTGGCAAACACAAAATATTCCTTTAAGTTGATCACCAATAAGACAAGCAACTTTGTATTTTCAAAATTGAACTTTAATCCTTTGTCAGTAGCCAATTTCAACAATTTAATCTGTAAAATGATAGTTGTCTTTAAAATTATTTTCAGAAATTGATCTCAAGTCCACTCATTTTCTATCCATGGATTTTCTTTGATGAAAAATGTAATTTAAAACATTTAGTCGAATTTTATTAGATATCCTGTGATGACCTTTTTCAGTTGCATACTACCAAGATCATCACCTAATTGTTGGTAAATTCCAGAATATATTACAATAATCTGAAGAAACACTACTCTTCCAAGCTTTTTCTCAGGTTGTTATACATTTCTTGGTCACAGTTTATCTTAAAATGCCACACACATTTAAAATGGTCCTATGAAGCATGACTGGTTTACAGCCATAACCACATGGGACTCACCCTGTGAGTCTGACAAGACCCCGGTTGGTACCCTGTTCAGTCAGTCATGTCCTTGCATGTTGCAACACCACCAAGTTGCTCTAAAAGTTTCTCCACGTTTCCTTTCAATTTCTGCATCTGTCTCATCAGGGAGCAGCGATGCTCTAAGGCACTGCTCAGGTGGACATGGCACTGCAGCCCCTGCTGCTCACAGCAAGGGGCACACACTAGCTCTGCTAAGGGCCTGGTTCTACTGCCAGACAGTCCCTGACCTCTGCCCCCAGCCTCCCCATGCACCTCCCCCCCAGGGAGGAGACGTCCTCCAGTTCCCCAGGATGGAGGTGATCCGGCATCCGCCTTCTTGCCCTTCCCTTTTAAAATTTCCCGCTGATGTGTGCCAAGTTCAGCCCAGCGGGCATCACCCACTGCACACAGAGTCTGACAACACAGCTCCTGGCTTTTTTGTGGGAAGGTGAGTGCCTAGGTCATGTGAGGAAACTCTACGCACACAGGGTAACCTGTTTTCAAAAGTCAAAGTGGAGGAAGAATCTCTGCTGCAGAGCCTGTAAAAGGAATCCAGGGGGCAAGATTTTATTATCATCTTTACCAGACGTTTAATTGGTTTTCTTCTAGGCCAGCCCAAATAATCCTGGCCACCATTAATCAGAAGAACAAGCTGCAGCCTAATTGTTTTAATTTCAGAACTGCCAGAAAATATCTCTGTCCAGATCTTTTTGTTAAATAGCCTTTGTGAAAAGGACAAAGGCCTGTATTTTGCAGAGAGTAGTGGTTAAAATGAAAAGAAAAGAGTCATTTGAATGTAAATACTACTGGAATCTTAAGAGGGAGCTTTTACTCAAAGTGGACAGTTGAGGCAAAGCTTCTAAAAGCAGAGAGGAAATTCTCATGTAGGAAGGAGCAAAGCTTTGGCTGCTGTCATAGTCAGGGGCAGCTCAGCCCCTCTCCCAAGTTTTCCATTGTTGGGCAGAACCTAAATGACGCACAGAGAGGGAGCTAAGAATGGAAAAAATGCTATGTTGTTCTTCCCCTAGTGAAAGTCAAAGTGAAACCCAATGCTATATTTAATTCTAGGGTCATTTGCCTACCTGCCCTTCTCTTAATGATTTTCAAATTTTGATTTGTTGCTTTTTTCGAGGTGGTGAGAGAAGACAACACGCTTCTTGTCCTACAGTCTTTCAAAGCAGACTCTAAAAATAAGCCTGCCTTAATTAAATTGCAAATGCAATCATTGGGGTTTGATCCAATAAAAACGACATGTGTTGGCATTATGTAAAATTTCTTTGAACCTTGTATAAAGCGCTGGGAAGCAGCCCTGCCTCGCTACCCACCGCAGTCAGGTCTGGCGAATAAAGGTGGCATGTAGGGGTGGGCAGAGACCTCCCTGAATTTTAAGGTTACTTATTTCTATAAGCGAGAGGGGAAACATGTTGTCCCAGCACTAATTGTTCCCAATGCTTCGCCCCAAACCTCTCTGTAAGCTGATCTGAAACGTGAAACTTGGCAAGAAAACTCTGAGAAAGCGACTCCTGAGCTCCCTCACGACTTCGCCCACGCTCGGGGGCTCCGGGCGTCCCGGAAATGGGTCTGCGGAGACCGGGTGGTCGCATTCACAGCTCCGCATCGGGTGCGGTTGGAGAGCTACATAATGTGCGATGGAACTGGTTGTTGACTGAAGTCAGTAACAGAAACAACAGCGAGCCCACTGCCTTAGGCCACCAACAAATAAAGCTCCCGAGAGAGGCAATGAGAGATGAGCGCGGTGAATGTTCATTTTGCATCCTCTGCAAGTTGAGAGGGCCGATCTGCTTCATCCCCGCATTTGGTTAAACATATTCTGTTCTCGTGTATTTTTCAAGTGAAAATGTACTTGTTGGAAGGGTCTCCTGACTTGCATCCAGTGTGTGAAGCCAATCAGTGATGGGAGGACGCGGCCGCCAGGCAGGAGAGGAATTGAAATGATAGTTGACTGTTTCCAGTGGAAGTCAGGCAGGTGCTGGCTACGTCGCTGTAGACACAGTGTACAATGACAGCCTTGCTGTCGCCTCGGTGAAATATGAAAAGCTAAGAGGAAAGGATACAATCTTGGCTGTACAAATCATAAAAAATAGAGTATGAGTGGGCTTAAGGTTAGAGATGAGGACTCTCATAGCTTGTAGGAGAGGGTGTTATGAAAGAAAAGCAAGGATCAATTCATAATCTAGAATGGTCTCTTTTAAACTTGACAAACTTGGAAAGTTAAAAAAAAATAAAGCATTAAACACACTCCCAAATAACACAGACCTAATGGGCCGAATGGGATTTGCACCCCCTACACCTGAACACTTAGTGCCCACGCCCTGGATTTGCCCTCTGCGCTGCTCTCCTGACATCTGTGGTTAGATGTGGGTCAATACTAACTAAAACACAGTGAGGGGTGGAGGAAAGATTCTGGCAGAAACCAAATCCCAGCCATATGACAAAGAATTCAAAAAATGGAAGTGTTGTCGACAACAGGGGAGTCTGTGCGGGTTAGTGGGCAAGGGACGCATGGGACTCTGTGTACCTCCCACTCGGTTTGTGAACCTAAAACTGCTCTAAAATATAAAGTCTATTTAAATAAGTAAAACCCAGAGTGTTTATTTAGAAAGGGAGGTGGGTGGGAGAGCTTTTTCAAGCACATTTGCTTTCTTCGGGCACAGGGAGGTAGAAAGGGACTGGACCGATGTGGGAGGTATCCAGTGGGCACCGCAGAGAAAAGAGTTGCGGAGAGACACCCCTTTGTTCATTTTCAGGAAATAATCGTGGTCCGCTCTTTATTTTGCCATATGTGTTCCTAGATGCTGGAGATACAGAAGTAAAGAAAACGAAAAAGAATTCCTACCATACAACAGAAAAGCTTAAGTGAACTGTGCTGTATGCCAGGCTGACAGCGACAAGCCCTGCTGCCAGCCCAGGGCCGTGGCAAAGGGGGTGGAGAAAGGTCTGTGAGCTGTAGCAGGGGCCTGGCAGCGCCACACTGCAGCGCTGCACCAACCCAAAAGCTGAACTGTCACTTCTGATGATCTTTGAGAGCTTTGGTTAGTAACTATTAATGTAAGTGCTCCTTATGTAGCGTAAAGGTCTACGGCACTTACATCATTAGCGTCTAAGTTTTAGCACTCTAAATACACTAATTTTTCCTTATGTTGCTTTTTGCTTTGGGTTTAACTAAAACAGTAGTCTTTCTCCATTTCTCTCCACCTTCCCATTTCTTTTGCATTTCCCTGATTTATCACCCCTACTCTTTTATAGTATCATTGTTTATTTACTTTATTTTACATTTGGCTTTTGTAACCAGTAAATAGATAGTTGGCATTTTAAAATTGGTTCTAGGAGTCTGTCTTTTGTGGGGGAATTCAGTCTTGTTTGCTATCACCTTGGCTTATATTTTATTTTTTGTGTTTCTTTTCTATATTGTGGCTTTTTATTTTTTCTGATATATGACCCCTATTGGTGTAGTGTGTCTGTGTGTCTATTCACATCTATATATGTATGTGTATGTGTGTTTGTGTGTAACATATGTTGAAAGCTTAGGTTAAAAAAAGAAATGCAAATGTATTATCTAATCATTAACATTAGAGTTAAGAGCATCTCTAGACTCAATCTTGTAGTAAAAAAACAAAACCTCCCTTGGCCCAAATTTTGAATTTTCTTTACAAATCTTGGAATATTAGATGCCATTTATATGTATTAGATCCCAGTGTGTCTATAGTGTCACATAATAGAAACTATGTAAGAAACGGAGTCCTCCAATTCCAGGGGTGATGAAGAGGCAGGAGGGGCACGGGTGACATTGTCTTGACGTCAGACAGGGAGTGGCCTCTTGGAAACCTTGATGATGCAAATTTTTGTAATTTTATTAAGAGTAGCATAAAGCAAATGTTTTCAAAATATCACTTTATTTTTTAATATATTCATATTTTAAATGTTTTCCCTTTTATGAGCCTTTTCATAGCCCCATGTTGGATTTGTTTGTTTATTCATGTATGTGGAGTCCTCTTTGACAGACAAGAGGTCACGTCCCAGGGGCAGGTTGGGGAGATTTAGCTTCACCTTCCTCACGACCTTGCGGGGGCTGTCAGTCTCCTCTCGCCTTAAAGCTGGCTGCTGGCCAGGCGCGGTGGCTCACGCCTGTAATCCTAGCACTCTGGGAGGCCGAGGCGGTGGATCGCTCAAGGTCAGGAGTTCGAGACCAGCCTGAGCAAGAGCGAGACCCCGTCTCTACTAAAAATAGAAAGAAATTATCTGGCCAACTAAAATATATATAGAAAAAATTAGCCGGGCATGATGGCGCATGCCTGTAGTCCCAGCTACTCGGGAGGCTGAGGCAGTAGGATCGCTCGAGCCCAGGAGTTTGAGGTTGCTGTGAGCTAGGCTGACGCCACGGCACTCACTCTAGCCCAGGCAACAGAGTGAGACTCTGTCTCAAAAAAAAAAAAAAAAAAAAAAAAAGTAAAGCTGGCTGCTACCACTTTACAGGCTCCATTCCTCATGCAGTCAACCTGAGAGGAAGAAACAAATGTGGGCAGTACCAGCAGAAAAACTTCATCTTGGGGAGGTTCCTTGTCTGTAGAGGAAATGGCTACTCCAGAGGTGACTGTTTCTGTTTTGTTTTGTTTTCTTTTTGCTTGATTCAGCATTTGCTTTGCTCAGCATCCGTGAGCAGAGTGCAGGGAGGGTATGTCTCATCTGCTCTGACGAGTTGCCGCCTGCTCTGAGGACAAGCCTGCTTTCACCAAGGAACTGCGCTTCCAGTCTGGGCTGTGATGTCTTCTCGGCTTTCTGAGCAGCTCCAGCGACCTCCCCACGTCACCAACTGCCCCTCAACCGGGGGAGACTGCACCCCCTAGAGGAACCCCCGTTTTCCCCTCAGTGTCGTACAGAGCTCTTCATCCCCTCGAATGACGGGGTCTTGTCCGGATTCCACCAATGTCTTCTCAGCCAGAGGACGAGGAGGAACTACAGGTAAGTAGTGTTCTTCTTAAGGAGTGTTCTTCTTAAAATTCTAAATGTATTACTCATAACACCTGGGTGAGCAATACTGCTTTGGCATTTTTATTATTTTTATTTGATCAGCCTGGCCCAGATACCTCCGTCAGAAAGTTTCTGCCCGTGAGTGTTCCTGTTCCCTACTTGGGGAGATGACAGTCGTTTCTGGGGTTGGAGTTAGAGTGGGAAGAATGACCGAAAGGCCTCAGCTCACAGCCTCATCCTCGCTACAATCAACTATGAAATGGAGCTTTGGGACACGTAAAAATGACAGTAGTTTATCCCAGGACCCAGGGATGGTTAGCATATTCTGCAAGGAAAAATCCCATTAAACAATAATAATAATATTAGAAAATATAAGGATTTTGCTGGAGACATAGGTTGTTTTGATTTTTGGCAAAATAGCCTTTCAATTTATTTCATGAGACAGATCATTTGTATAGAGACATGTGAACCTCATTATATGACTAATAGCAACTAGTAAGAAAAAAAGATTTAAGAAGTGTGCTTTAAGCTCTGTCCTTGGCTAATGCTGTGAAGATGTATTTATTTCCACTGAATGAGGGAAAAATTGCAAGAAACTTGCAGGTGATAACAACTTGACCATGACCCTGCTATGATGAATAGGGTAGGATTTTAAAACATATAAACAATTTGGAATAAAGGCCAACATCTTAAAAATGATATTTAATCATGATAAACACAAATCCCTACATTTGGCTTTAGGAAGAAGAAATAAAACAGTAATGAAGAAAATATCATTAATTTTTTTTTAAAACAGGGAGACTTTGTTCTTCTGCGTATCAGACACTGTACTAGGTGTTGGGATTACATATGTTATGCACATGCCCCGGATGTTTCACACTTGAAGTAGAGATGGATTGACACATAATTTAAGATGATGCAGGGAAATACATGATATTAGACATTTGCACCAGAAGGGAGGAGAATGGTGAGTTAACTGTGTGGCGTCCGCTCAGTTTCACGGAGGGAACAAGTCTAACCTCCTCCCCCGCCCCCATACTCTGTTCCCACTAAGGAAATTAGCAAGGAGTAAATTGACAAGACCGCTTCTGTTAAGAAGAACTAAATGTTTATCAAGGATAGTTACAATTACTGATAATGGTTGAGCATTGGGTGTGTGCTTAAGATTTATAAGGATAGCTATAGCTGCTATTGTAAAATCTAGATCATTCCAGTGCTCGAATGCATTTACTCTTCCATCTCCTATAGAACAACCTCTAACTTCACATCCCAGCCCTCTCTCTGTCATACAGTCAGAGAACGGACCTTCTTTCTACCTCTCTGAGATAATCAAATCAGTCAGAGGAGAACAGACGGGGTCCTCCTGCCTCACCGACCCCTCACCAGCCTCGGAAGCCACGGACTCCATTTGCTCTGCTGCACACCTGAGCTCCTCAGACTCCCGTCCACACACAGGTGGCCCACTGGCTTTCCAGAGCCCACCCCTCACCTGTGCAGGTACATTTCTGTGGTAACTGTAATCACGTTCTCCTGAACTAATAGATATGTCTCTCTCTACTGGAATATTTTAGCATACAAAAACGTTATTGAAGAAACACAAAAACTATTCCATCCCGGTACTACTCTACTCCTCTCGACATTTGATAGTAAAACTCCTCACGTGAATTCCTTGACCTTAATCTCTAAATTTTCTCCTCCCATTTTCTTAAACCCGTGCCAATCACACATGTCCCTTCCATTCCTCCGCACTTGCCAAGGTCACCGATGTCGCTCCAGCTAGTCCAGTTTACTTAATGGGTTTTCGGCCTTTGAAACAGGTGGTTACTTACTCTTCAGCTGGAAACCCCAATTTTTGAGCTTTCCTCCTAACTCATGGCTGCTCTTTCAATCACCCCACAGATTACCCCTCTTCTCCCACCTTTGAACATTACCGTTTCTGAGATATACTCTGTCTGTGCTCACTGCCTTGGTGGTCTCCTGAAGTCTTGTGGCTTTGAATGCAATCTTTATTTCATAATGTTATTTATGTGAACGCAATGTCTATGTAATACATTATGTATTAATATATATAATATGCAGTTGAAACTCTGTAACTTTGAATTCAACCAAACATAAATCAAAAACATTTGAAAAAATAAAATATCAATACAACAAAAAACCAAATACATATAACAATCATTAACCAAGAGTTTTCATTGCATTGGATATTGTAAGTGATCTATCTACAGACCATTTAAAATATACAGGAGGATATGTGTAGGTTATATGCAAACACTGTGCCATTTTATATCAGGGACTTGAGCATTCTAGGATTTTCATATCCACAGGTATCCTGGAACCAATCTCCTGAGGATACAGGGGATGACTGTGCATGTAATGTCTCTCTCTCTATTTCAGACCTCTCCCCTTCTTACCTCATACATCCAGCTACATACTTGGGATCTCTACTTAGTTACCTCCAAATGTTCCAAGATGCCATGAATCTCTATTACTATTTCAGGGTACTAGTTAATTTTAAGGTCTAGCCTAGATTCTATTAAAGGGTATTGATAATGAAGATGATGATGACTGAGTTTTCTTTTTTAATACACTTTGAACTCCTATCTACATGATTTTGAAGTGATCCTTAAAATCATCCACTTACTATATTGAGTAGCCACTGCTTTACAAAGTACAACTTTACCCTTCTGCTTGCTAGTCTACTCTTCTATTCTCCTACAGGTAAGAGTTACTGAGATAACCAGATAGTAAATTGCTCTTTCTGTCTGCCATAACCATTCCAGAGCAAGTCTCCACTTTCTTAGACCCTCTCCCAATCAAAGCCTAAGTCCTCTAATACATTTTATTTTACTTTATTTTAAATTGAAAAATAGTAATCATATACATTTATGGGTAAAAAGTGATGATATGATATATGTGTACATTGTGGAATAATTAAATCAAGCTAATTAATGTATCTATCACCTCATATACTTATCATTTCTTTGTGGTGAGAACATTTAAAATCTAATTTTTTAGCAATTTTGAAGTATATAACACATTATTAGAGCAAAAAACAAATATCATCTCATACTAATAGGGAGGAGGTGATATCGAAAGGATCTAAATATACTCATTTCTCTAAGGAAGGCATACAAATGGTCAAATGCTCAACATCACTAATAATCAGGAGGATACAAATTAAAACCACAATGAAATATCACCTTACACTTGTTGGAATTTCTGTTATTAAAAAGATAAAAGATAAGTGTTGGTGGAGATGTAGAGAAAGGGAATCCTTATACACTATAGATGGAAATGTATATTAGTACAACCATTATGGAAAACAGTGCAGAGATTCCTCAAAACACTAAAACTAGAATTACCGTGTATTCTAGCAATCTCCCTCAGGGCACATATCCAGAGGAATTGAAATCAGTATGTCAAAGAGATATCCGCATGCCTGTCTTCACTGCAGCACTATCCATGATAGTCAAGATATGGAAGCAGCCTAAGTGTCCATCAGCAAATAAGTCTATAAAAAGTGTATGCACTCATGGAATACTCTTCAGCCTTAAAAAAAGACGGAAATCCTGTCATTTGTGACGATGGCATAGGTGAGTTTGGAGGGCACCGTGCTGAGTGAACCAAGCCAGGCACAGAAAGACAGAGACTGCATGATCTCATTTATATGTAGAATCTAAGACAGTTGAACTCATAGAAGTAGAGAATAAAATAGGCTTGGGGGTGGGCGTGTTAGTCCAAGGGTACAACTTTCAGATAGACGGGAGAAGTAAATGCTTTAGTGACCTCTTGGACAGCATGGTGCCTTTAGCTATTATATTCTTTTATTTTATTTTTTTTAATTTATTTTTTTACATAGATCACTTTTTTTTTTTTTTTTTTTTTTTTTGAGACAGAGTCTAGCTCTGTTGCCTGGGCTAGAGTGAGTGCCGTGGCGTCAGCCTAGCTCACAGCAACCTCAAACTTCTGGGCTCAAGCAATCCTACTTCCTCAGCCTCCCAAGTAGCTGGGACTACGGGCATGCGCCACCATGCCTGGCTAATTTTTTTCTACATATATTTTTAGCTGTCCAGATCATTTCTTTCTATTTTTTTAGTAGAGATGGGGTCTCACTCTTGCTCAGGCTGGTCTCAAACTCCTGACCTCGAGCGATCCTCCCGCCTCAGCCTCCCAGAGTGCTAGGATTACAGGCGTGAGCTACCATGCCTGGCCAGCTATCATGTTCTTGCTACCACCCTCTGACAGAGATACCCTATAGTCTTCCATGGTGTGGTTCTCCCTGGTTACAACAAATAACAAACCCAAGTTATTCAACTACTGTTCCTGGTGATCTTTGCTAGAAAACCTTGGCATGCCCTAGGGAAGATATGGTTGGTGCAAAATAAAAGGTGACCATCCAGTTTCATATTCTGAATAATACTTTCTAATTATATTAGTCTGTGGGAGAGTCCATTCTCCACTTTTGTGTGAGGGTCTTGGCCCAAAGTCTTGGGACAATATCATGGGTTCACAGATCCTCTGCACACTTCCCCTTAAGCCTGTGTGAATAGTAAATGTCCAGAGTTGTTTTAACCACTGAGGTGAAATTGTGGGTGTGGCCACCACCTAAACCTTAACAGAGTTTACAACACTAAATGTTCATCTTGTTACATTTGTCTTATTGTGTCCATACACCAAAATAATTTGTTTCTGAAATTGTAATCTGAAACTCTTATGATGGCCTTTAGTGTAATCATTGTGTCTCTGGAACTTCATGAAAGTATTCAATTTAACAAAGCAAAGGACAGAGCCTTGTAGGGCTCTCTGGAGATGACCTTCTACTACCTTCTACTCATTTATGCAAGAGAATGTAATGAAACCTAGTCAAACACTTTGAAAAATGTATGTAAACCCATAAACTGATATTTCTCTTAAAATGGAATTTATTTTTATTTCTACTTGGATTTTTTGAATTTGGTATGAAATTTTAAAAAGTATAAGACAAAATAGAAGCATTCAAATGGAAAAAGTGAATAATGAAGATAATGTCAAACCAGTATTTAGATGATTGCTACGAAACACAGAATTTGAAGAGAACACAAGTTTTCAGAAGCCAAAGTTCAGTCCTAGCCTTTCCCCTACGCCAGTTGCCTAGAGGAAATATATGTGCAGAGGGGAAGGCCAAGAAAGGATTCATTTTTTTTAAAAAAATGAGTTAGGATTCTTGCCTCAAACTCCAGAACCCTTGCTCAATTATGCTGGATGAAGTACGAAGTAGAGGAATGCACTCCACACCTTTCCCACCTCGGCATAGACTAAAATACACTCACGATGTCTTTTTTCTCCCTTTCCCTTTGGTTTCAATCCACTTAGTATGCAAGGATGAGGGCAGGAAAAAGCAGAGCAAAGAAAAGCAAAATATTAGGGGCTTTTCTGTACCAACTGAAGGAACAGGTTATCTCAGTGATGCCTCCCATTTAATTTGGGCTGGATTCTCCATACTGTCACCCCTACTCACCAGGGGCCTGTCCTGTGGGGGAAATATAGAGATTGGTTGTATGTTGACTTTCCACAAGAAGTCAATAGGGGAAAAAAGGAAATAAGCATTTTTAACATTTAACATGAATCATAAATACCTGAAACTGTCAGTTTATACTTGTGTTAATTAAAACCTGGGTGTTCTAAGATGTTTCTTACAACCCCGGTGGCTACACTGGGATGGTTGTCCTTAGTCCTACACAGTGCTCGTGGGCGGTGACGTCCCACGCGCCTGCACTGTGTGAGAAAAGCTGTCCTAGCGGTGGAGGTACAGCATGGAGTGACGTAGATGATATTCCTTGCCCTCGCAAAACTGACATTCTTATGTGGATTCATGGTAGACTGTGACAGCTAATTTTAGGTGTCAACTTGACTGGGCTAAAGCATGCCCAGATAGCTGATAAAACACAGTTTCCAGGTGAGGGTGTTTCTAGAAGAAATTAACGTTTGAGTCAGTAGACTGAGTAAAGAAGATCCCTCTCACCAATCTGGATGGGCATCATCTAATCACTTTTTTTAGAGACAGGGTCTTGCTGTGTCACCCAGTCTGGAGTGCAGTGGTGCCGTCATAGCTCACAGCAACCTCAAACTCCTGGGCGCATCCAATCCTTTCAGGAGCTCAACAGAACAAAAAGGCAGAGGAAGGGCAAACCTGTGCTTCGCTTGCACAGGGCCGTCCATCTTCCCCTGCCCTGGACGTCAGTTTCCCTGGTCCTCAGGCCTCCAGGCTTGGGCTACAGCTCTGCCACCCGCCTTCCTGGGCCTCCAGCTCGCAGAGGGACGATCGTGGGATTTCCTAGCCTCTGTCATCATGGGAGCTAATCCCTCATGATAAGTCCCTTTCTCTATATCTATGTTTATGTCCTATTGGTTCTGTTTCTCTAGAAAACTGTGAATAAAACAATAGCATAGATGAGATATTGAGAGGTTGATGAGGAGATAAAAGTGTAGAAAAATAAGGCCCATTAATAAATGCATAACTGTAATATGCTTGAGATTTAATGTGAAATTTGACATTGAAAAAAGGAAGAAGTAGGTCACTCTCTGTGTGGACAGATCCTCTTCAGCTGGTGCACCGATTTCAAATGGACACAGGAGGTAAGTCAGCCAGGGAAAGGGCGCCTCCCATTCAGAGAAGGGTTAAGTCCTGTCTGTCCTTCTTGTCAACCGTGCGGTGAATATTGCTGCCAGATGGTTCTCATGGGTGGGCCCAGATACTGCAGATGGATTAGCCACAAATTTGTCTCTAATATTTAGTGGCCAATAAAAAGAGGAAAACATAATCCATTCTACCATTTGCAGAAAAATAAAATACAGAAAAAAATCATTTCAGGAACAGTATTTAAGTTCTTCAAAGCCCTACCAGAAAAAACTGTCCTTATAAGTTTCTCGAACATTAAACATCTAGTGCTTATATAACTGTTATGTGTACACACCCTTCTCAGTGCCTTACATCTGCTAACTCTTTTAATTTTCAAACAGTCCTATGGAGTAAATATCAAAATTGCACCCAATTTGCATATGAAGAAACAGAGACTAAGAGAGACTGAATAGTTGGCCCAAGGTCTTGCAGTTGTGCAAAGGGACAGAGGATCGGAGCCCAGGCAGGGTCGAGTCTGCCATCTTAACCACTCTACTAAACTGCCTCTCTCTACATTTTTTTCAAGAAAATACAAATATTAATATAAAAACTTAAAAATACTAATTTTTTTGGCCTTCACACATATAAGTCTTTCCTGGCACTGGAACAAGTCCTGGGATTGCACTGTCTAGTTCTCATTCTAGAGCATCAGTGCTCCCCTTTCTCTCTTGTCCCCCCCGGTGCTCCTGCAGAAGAAGGACTCCTGGTCTCGCATGGTAGGAGGAGACAGACAAGCTGTGCCACATGATGCTTATGAGTATGGGCTTTGGAGTCAGGAACTTTTATAAGTGAATCCAGACGCACCCGTGGCACCAGTTATAACTCTGACAGAATGCAGTAATCACCTATGCCTCAGTCTCCGTTTCTGTATGCTAGAAATGGTAGTACCTGATTTGTGAGGTTTCTTGATACCAGGAAGTCATCAGTATAAAGCCCTTAGAACAATCTTAGCACATTATAAATACATCCAAAATACGAGCTATTATGGAGAGTTTTGTTGTGTTAATCATTTGTAACATATTTACAGTGAAAAATAATGTTTACAGGGAATGAATAATCACTGGGGAAACAGCATCTACAAGCCTTTTTTCATTTCTTTTTGATCTTAAGTTTACCTCATTTATTAACATGTTGGAATATCTGTGTCACATGCTCATAAATCTAGAAAGCTCCAGTAAGAAAACTAAAAGGTAAATGTGTTCATCTCAAAGAGGCACAAGCAGTGTGACTGAGCGAGAGAGGAAGCGACTGCAGTTTGATGGCCTGGGGTCCAGGGTCACCACACACCGCACACACAGCAAAGTTCAGCTGTCCACAGGCTCAGGTTGAGCCTGAGCAACATGCAGAGCATCTGCGCTATAATTAATGTTTACATAACGAAAGAGCCCCTTGTTTACAGTAATATTTTTATTCAATTTATCTTCACAATCTAAGAAAGTGTTTAATTTGCCTTAATGATATTGGCCACTCCAGCCTTTATTACAACATAGGACATAATTACCGTGCTTTAACTTAATTTATAGACCTCATTAACACCCTTGCCTTTCCACTGTGATTAAAAAAGCTCCTAAGAATTGAGAACTTTCTAAACGGTAGGAGAATTATTGTGATTTATTGTTTACCCTGGTGGTGCTGAGCACAGACCGATTTATTACTGTGAATCCCCGCTGAGGTGAGCAGAATTTGGGGAGCAAGGCAGGGGTGCTGGGTGGTGCATTTGCTCTTCTCAGACTGAGGGTCACAGTTTAATACGGAGCCTGCTGCTTGCTGCACAAAAGCATGACGAAATCTGAGGAGGACAAAACCTCTAGCGATAACTAGCTTAGAGAACATGTTTTCTGCCAAAAGGAAAGTAATTGTATCTGCTTACTGGAAATGAAAAGCTAGGGCAAGTCTCAAATATTCCAGCTGGTATTCATTTTTCTCCCTCCCAGAGGGACGACTTCCACTGGGGTCTGAACACTCAACAGGTTACTCGGAGCAGGAGTCGCTTATCTGGTCTTTCTCTGACAAAAGATCGTACCTCCACATTTTCCCAGGAAGGGTGCTTATTTGCTGCAATATTCTTGTCTAGCAGATCAGAAGTACTGGCATCACAATTGCCCTTAAGCTCCTGGAGAAAGAACTGGGACTCTCAGTACTCGCGTTAGCATTAGCAATGACTGTTTATAGCTCGCACACAGTGCCTGGTGTTACATTACGTCTTATACACTTTTCACAATAAGTTTAAGATATGAACTGTGATGGTGATGATAGGAGACAGCAGATTGTTTTAAATGCAAAATAGGAGTTAGCTCCTGCCCATACGAGGATATTTTCTAGAGCCAGAATGATCTGTTAGAGTTCTTTGGATTCATTGAAAGAAATTGTGCATCGAGTTGCATCTGTAGAACACTAAAGAGCATGTTACATTATTGCCCAGCTCTTGTGAAAGAAGCCATGTAGCTTCAGAAGGATCTACCCAAAGACGTAGGGTAAGCCACCCATAAAGTGTTTCCTATTTTTCCCTTGAACTAATTGTGATATGGTTAACTACCACTGTGGAGGAGAGGGGAACTCAATTTGAGATATAAATTGCTATTGAATTTATAACTTAAGTAAAGAGGTTGGGAGATATTTAATTATTTAATGAATTTTTTTTTATTTATTATAGCTTATTATGGGGGTACAACCGTTCTGATTAAGTATATTGCCCATGCCCCTCCCAACCAACCCGAGACTGAGCCTCAAGGGTGTCCATTCCCCCAACAGTGCACATCGCACTCATCATGTAGGTAAACACCCGTCCCCTCCCC
>CM052437.1:97878949-97897592 GCA_028533085.1 Varecia variegata
AGGCTTTTTCACTATAAATTCCCCTTTTATCACTGCCTTTCCTGCATCCCATAAGTTTAGGCATACCATATTTTTATTTTTGTTTGTCTTAAGATACATTTTGACATCCCTTTTGATTTCTTCTTTTATCTACTGGATGTTCAGGAGTGTGTTGTTTAATTTCCACATATTTCTGAGTTTTACAAAAGTCATCCTTGATTTCTAGTTTTATGCCATTATAGTCAGAAAATATGCTTTGGATAGTTTCGATCTTCTTAAAAATGGTAGACTTTTTTTTTGTGACCCAACATGTAATCTGTCCTGGAGAATATTCTTTGGAACTTTAGAAGAATATATTAATATAATCTGCTGCTTTTGGATGGAAATGTTCTATATATGTCTGTTAAGTACATTTAGTCTATAGTGTTATTTAAGTCTGCTGTTTTCTTATTATATTCTCTCTGGATCCATTGTTAAAAGTGGGGTGTTATAGTCCCCTACTATTATTGTATTGCTATTCTTTCTCCCTTAAGTTCTGTTAATATTTGCTTTATATAGTTAGGTGCTACAATTTTGGGTGCATATTCATTTACAACTGTTATATTCTCTTGATAAACTGACATCTTAACCATAATATAATGACCTTCTTTGTCTCTTGTGACAGTTTTGACTCAAAATCTCTTTTGTTTGATATAAGCATAATCAACCCTGTTCTCTTTTGGTTTCTGAAAATACAGACTATGTTTTTATGTCCCTTTCCTTTCTGTCTGTATAGGTCTTTGAGGCTAAAGTAGACTCACTGTTGGCATTTTGTTTGTTTGTTTGTTTTTATTATTATTTCAGCATATTGTGGGGGTACAAAAGTTTAGGTTATGTATATTGCCCTTGCCCCCCCACCCCCCAAGTCAGAGCTTCAGACTTGTCCATCCTCTAGACATGAATAGAAATTTTTCAAAAGAAGACAGAAGAATGGCCAAGATACATATGAAAAAAAATGCGCAACATCTCTAATCATTGCAGGGAAATGCAAATCAAAACCATAATGAGATATCACTTAACTCCAGTGAGAATGGCCTTTATCAAAAAGTCCCATAACAATAAATGTTGGCTTGGATGCAGAGATACAGGAACATTCATACACTGCTGGTGGGACTGCAAACTAGTGCAACCTCTGTGGAAAGTAATATGGAGATACTTTAAACAGATACAAGTAGACCTACCATTTGATCCAGCAATCCCGTTATTGGGCATCTACGCAAAAGAACAAAAGACATTCTATAACAAAGACATCACTGTTGGCATTTTTATAATTGTTTACTAAATGTTTTGTAGTTTCTTTTTTACTTTTTTTCAGTCTTGCTGCCTTACTTTGTGCTTGGTGGAAATTTTTGTAGCAGTATGCTTTGATTATCTTTCTGGTATCTACTAGTTGTTTTATCTTTGTGGCACCTTGGGGCTTACATAAAACATCTTATAGTTATAACTCTCTATTTTAAGCTTAAAACAACTTAACTTTGACTGCATACAAAACTTCTACACTTTTACTCACTTCTCTACCATATTTTATGCTATTGATATCATACTTTCCATCTTCAATTTTTTGTATCCATTAACAAATTATTGAAACTATGGTTTTTACTACTTTTACCATTTAGCTTCTTCTATGCTAGAGTTAAAAGTGATTTGAACACCACCATTACAGTATTAGAGTATTCTGAATTTTACTATATATTTGCCTTTACCAGTATTTTATTCTTTAATGTATTTTTACATTTCTGTTAATATCCTTTCATTTTAACTTAAAGAACTTCCTTTAGCATTTCTCATAAGGTAGGTCTAGTGATTATGAAGTCCTTCAGCTTTTGTTTGTTTTTCTGGGAATGTCTTTATCTTTTCTTCATTGCTGAAGAACAGATTTGCCAAGTGGAGTATTCCCTGTTGGCAGTTTTTTTCCTCTTTTAGCACTATGATTTATATTTGTCTGTTTTTTTTTTTTTTGTTGTTGTTGTTCATGCCTCTTTTTCCTACTTTTGTTTAGCTGTTTATATGAGTTTTCTTGCTTCTCATTGAGCTTTCTTAAGATGATTATTTTGAATTCTTATTCAGGCAATTCATACACATTTATTTCTTTGGGGTCAGTTACCGGAGCTTTATTAGTTTTCTTTGGTTCTGTTATGTTTTCTTGCTTTGTTATCTGGAGCTTTGTGTTGATGTCTGTTTATTTTGAGGTACAAACATCTTTTAAAGTTTTTATAGACTGATTTTAGCAGATAAAGGCCTTCTCCTGTTAGGTCCTCAGACTGACGACATTGCCTTAGGGATTATGGTTGAGTGGGGGATGGAGCCATATCACATGGCTGCTTCTGGGATCACAATGGGGTCCACAGTTGTTTGTTCGTAACCAGGGGCTCTAGTAGGTGTGCCTTCTATCTCCTTGGGTGGACTACACTGCTCCTAGCATCTTGGTCATTGGGTTGAGTACTGGGATAAAGATCTGCTTTGGAAACTATAGCTGATGGGCCTGTTATCTGGTTCACAATGGGTGTGAATTACTCTAGATCCTTGAGAGAGCTTCTACTAGGTCTCACTATGGGTCTATGGTATACAGTATTGGCCTCCAATCACAGTTCAGATGTGCTGGAACAAAGTCACAGGGCTGCTTCAGGATCCACAGCTGATATTGAAGTCTGCAGGCCTGCCTCTGGGGGCACAGATAAGCATGTTACCTTCTGGATCTTTTGGGGGGTGGTACTGCTCTCAGATCATAGCTGAGAGGGCCTGGAGCCAAGTCTCAATGCTATTTTAGGGTGAGCTATCTGACTGAGGTTGGCCAGCCTGCCCCAAGGACTCAGCCCAGCACATATTTGGGTCTCTGTGTAAGCAGGACTGCTCTCAAAGTGAAGGTAAGAGGGATTGGAGCTGATTCTCAGTGCTATTTCAGGGTCACCTGTGGGACTGACATTGGCAAGCTTGTACCAGAAACTCAGACTGGCACATCTTTCTCTGGGTCTCTATGCAGTCACAACTGCTCTTAGACAGCAGCTGAGAGAGAATGGAGCTGAATCTCAGGGCTGTTTCATGATCCACAATTGGGACCAAGATTAGCAGACCTGTCACATGAGGCATAAGGGTACATGAGTCCTCTTTGATCTTTTGTCTGATGGTTCTGGTGGCAAGACCAAGAACACATGGAGCTGTAGTCAAATCTACACGAGGACAGGATCATTTCTGGGTCTGAAACTGGGTTGGTGAGTCTGTCATCTGGTTGTGGGTCTACCCTCTCAAAATGGCCCTCCTAGGTATTTGGGCTTCCCTGTGGTTTCACAGCCTTCTACCTGAATCTCAAAGCTCCAACAAAGAAACGTTTGTCCATGAATGGCTGCAAAATTATTGTTGCTGTAGGGGAATATTAGTTGGAGACCTCCTATTCCTTTACCTTGCTGAAAACATTCCTCTTAAGTTGTTGTTTTTCTACTCCTTGGAAGAGTTGTTACAATCTTGGAATAATGTTTTCCTTAAAAGTTGGTGGGCCTCAGCTTTAGCATGTTCAGTCCTAGTGTTTTCTGTATGGGATCATTTGGAGCTATTAATTCAGCTTCTGTGATGGTTATAGGACATTATCTTTTTCCAGAAATTATCCAGTTCTGTCAAAGTTGTCAAATACATTTGCATGAACTTTCTTGCTGCAATATTAATATCTAATAAACCTATGCTCTTTCCCATTTTTCATTCCTAGTAGTAGTTATTTTTGGCCTCTTTCCTCTCTCCATCCTCCTCCTCCTCTTCTTCATCAATCTTGGTATAAGTTTGTCTATTTTATTAATCTTTGTTTTAAAGCAGTTTTTGCTTTCTTGATTTCCCATTTATGACTAGTTTTTATTTAATTAATTCTCTTCATTTTTTTTTACCATCAATTATTTTGAGATTTATTGTTATTTTTTAAGCCTTTCAACTTTATGCTTCACTCATGGACTTATCCTTTTTCTTATAAAAGATTTAATGCTATTGCTTTTCTTTAAGCATCACATTAGCAGAATTCTACAATTAGTGTATTCTATCTTCACTATTGTTTAGTTACAAGTATGTTTTTCCATTTTCATTATGATCTTTTTTTATCAATGCTTTCCCTAAAGCATAACTCTACAATGTGGAGATTTTTCCTTTATCTTCTCTTTAATAAAATTCTAATTTAATTACATTATGGACTCATTAATATCACAGTTTTGAATTTTTCCCCACTAGTCATATTGCCAAGTGACAAGTTAAATTTTGTAAATGTCCCAGAGGTGCAGAATTCTATCTATATTATTCTAATAAACCAAGTCTTATTAATTTTCTTATTTACATTGTCTGTTTTCTAACTCAAATTAACTCACCTTGAACTTTCAATAATTTAGAGATAGGTTTAGAGCCCCCAATTTGATAGTGGATTTGTCAGTTTCATTTACTAATCATATGTTGCTTTATAGTTATACATTATTTGTTTTTAGAGGTTCTTAGTGCATTTATCTCATAATAATGCCTTTGTCTTAAGTCCTTGTTGTATAATATTAATATATATTTAACATTAATATAGACCTGAGTTTTTTTAAACATCATGAGTAATGAAAAAATTGAATAAATTTGATGATGTCAAAATTTAAAGCTTCTGTGTTTCCAAAAACACTATTGGGAAATTGAAAAGACAACCCACAGACTGGGAGAAAACTATTTCTAAATCATATGTCTGATAATAAATTCATATCTAGAATATATAATGAAAAGACAAAAATCGCAATTAAAAATGGACAAAGAAGTTGAACAGATATTTCTCCAAGGAAGATACACAGATGACCAATAATTATAAGAAAAGATAACTAAATCAAAAAGTCAGGTAATACCCAAAATGGGTGATGATGTGAAGAAATTGGAACCATCATACTCTACTAATATAAATATAAAATGGAGCAGTTTGGAAAATCATCTGGCAGCTTTTTAAACATTGAAACCTAGGGTTATTACATGACCCAGCAATTTAACTCTAAGTATATATCCAAGAAAATGGAAAACATGTACACATAAGAATTTGTACACAATCTATTAATACTAGCATTATATATAGTATTATTCATAATAGTAAAAAGATGAAAACAACCTAAATGTCCAACAACTGATGATTGGATAAACAAAATATTGTGTACTCATACAATGAAATGTTATTCAGCCGTAAAAAAGAATGAAACACTTGCTGCAACACAGATGGACCTTGAAAGTATGTTAAATGAGTTAAGCCAGTCACAGAAGACTTCATATATTATTCCATTCATATGAAAGTCTAGAAAAGAGAAACCTCTAGAAACTAGGAGATTAGTGGTTGATTTGGGCTGGAGGTGGGGCATAGGGATATGATAGCTATAGGTCATGGGGTTTCTTTTTGAGTTGATCAGAATGTTCTAAAATTGACTGTGGTGATGTCTGTAGTATTTGTGAATACACTAAAAAACACTGATTGTACATTTTAAATGGCTGAAGAATATCATATATTTGTTGTATCTCCATAAACTCATTTTTAAAAGTTTGAAGAGATGGAGCTAACACCTATAATCCTAGCATTCTGGGAAGCCTAGGTGGGAGGTTTGCTCAAGCTCATGAATTTGAGACCAGCCTGAGCAAGAGTCAGACCCCCTCTCTACCAAAAATAGAACAATTAACCAAGTGCCATGGCGTGCGCCTACAGTCCCAGCTACTTGGAAGACTGAGAAAAGAAGATCATTTGAGTCCATGAATTTGAGGTTGTAGTGAGCTAGGATGATGACACTGGACTCTACCCAGGGCAACAGAGCAAGACTCTGTCTAAAAAGAAAAAAAAGTTTGAAAAGACAACATGAATAAAAGAAAATTATCATGATGGTAAAAAGATCAATGTCTGCCTGGAGTTTTGGTGGGAGTGAGGAAGGGTTGAATAAGTGATGTACAGGAGATATTTTAGGGTAGTATAACTATCCTGTATGATACTGTAATGGTAGATACATGATACTAAGCATTTGTCAAAATCCATAGAAATTTGTAGACAAAAAAGGAACCTTAATGCAATTAAACAATATTTATGAGATTAACAGATCCCATGATAAAATGCAGAATTTGAAAAAAACCATCTAATATGTTAAAAATGTAGTAAACAACTTTAGTGAAAGAGGTGGAGGAAAAGGTGCTGACCTAAGTAACTTTGGCAATAGGTGGAATCTGTAAGACTAAAGGCAAAGGAAACTATATATAACATTGTGATCTAGTTGTTAAAGGTGTCTTCACAGGGGTAAAGTTAACAATTCCTACACTCCTATATACGAATAATGGGATGAAACATTAAAGTTAAGGTTCTGTGGGTGGTAGGAATCAGTCTTCAATGTTGGAGTGAGAGTTTACAGATAAACTCTAGGGGAACAGGCTAGAATCAATCGTCCATGTGGTAATACTTAAAAATTAGAAATACAGGCATTCCTCATTTAACATCATCAATAGGTTCTTGGAAACTTCAATTTTAAGCAAAACTATGTATAACAAAACCAATTTTTTTTCTCATCCTGGTGTAACAAAATGACATTGAACAAAACATTGATTGAGGACCTGCAGTGTATCATTTTGCTTGAACTTTCAGTTTCCAAGAGCCTATTGAGCATGTTAAGTGAGGAATTACTGTAGTATGTACTTCTGTTAGGCTTCATGTAGATAATGATGGTTGATATTTGTGAAAGTTATAGGTATGTGTGAATACATGGGCTATTGTAAACACATATATCTTTTTTGTTCTGTTAGCTGGAAAGGCCTAGAAGAAATGACATTCCAGCAATGACAAGCACATCTGTCACCCAGATCATGGCTTCTAATACCATTCTCTAATAGCAAGGACTAAGGAGTCTTAGAGCAGTAGCTGATTCTTGGACTGGGGCAAAAAACATACCAATTGAACATTGAGCATGCTATAGTTCCATAAATCAAAAAAGTACTTAAAATTAAAAACAAAACAAACCTAATTTGGGATTATATCAGTGGGGCCAGAGTCAATTGAAAGAACTCACAATGACCAAGGTTGCACCAGTTTGAGCAAGGAAACAAACAAAGCAGCTCTGGATTGTAATTCAAAGTATAAGATAGGCATCCACGAGCACATACTAGCATAAGGAAATGATTGAATCATTATTCATGGGAGAGGATAGACTAACTTTTCATGCACAAAACAATTTTAAATAATTTATATATACAATTTGTCCTCAAGGACTTGAAGTATAACTTGCCATTCCTTATTTGTGGACTGTGCAAAGTGACTTAATTCCAAAAAATGTAGCTGGGGAAGAGGGAAAATAGAGTCACTGTGCAGAGGAGAAACCCGACAGACACAGCCTCACTACGGCAATAGAGGCCAACACCAGCAGCGAGGAGCCGTGTTACCCCTTTTTACCGTTGATGTGAAGCCCTAACAGTCGTGACCATGGCACTTTCCCTTGTTTCTTTCCCCAAAATCCATAATTCAAGTCCAACATGAGAAAAACATTAGACAAATCCCATTTGAGGGACATTCTATAAAGCATTTGATCACCTTCCTCAAAACCCTCAAGGTCCTCACAGTCAAGGAAAGTCTTGGAAACTGTCACAGCCCAGAGGTGCTTAAGGAGACACGGTGACTAACCGTAACGTGATGCCCCAGGTGGGATTCTGGACCGGAAAAAGGACAGTAGATAAAAACGGGAAAAAAACCTGAAAAACAAGGACTTTAATTCTTAAAATGTACTGTTAGTCATTCATTAATTGTATCAAATGTATTATATAACAAAGTAACACAATAGGAAAACTGGGTGCAGTGTATGCGGGAACTCCTTCTGTACTATCTTCACGTTTTTCTGTATACCTAAAACTGGTCTGAAAAATCAAGTTTATTAATTAAAAAAAATCTCCAGTTATCTGGATCAATCCTCTAAATAGTGGCATAGAAATTAAATATTATAATTTTCTTCTATTTCTATCACTTTTTCATCACCATTTTATTTTTTTCACTTCATTATTGTTATTAAAATTTCTTATCTTCAATTACTTAACATCTCCAAGGGTCAAGAGCTGCTTTTCAGTGTTTATCAACCACTTGCCACCCCCTGTCTCTGCGTCCAGTCTGTCCCTTTAGACACAGGGTCCCCTTGTGGCAGGGCCAGCTCACTGCATCAAGTTCAGCAGACGTCACTTTTGTGCAGATTCACTTTTAGGCTTTCCAAAATTGTACCTTAGACTTTTTCATTTTTCTATCCTCATGGACTCCACTTTATTGTGAATGCTGCCAACAAAATTAGTTCTAAAACAAAAATCTGATCCTTCTTTTCTTCTGCTTTGTAAACTTTTAATGCCATTCACTGCTGAGCGACATGATTTCAAGACCCTGGAGGGTGCAAGATCCTTTTCTTCAGCTTCTTTTTTCAGCAGATTCTCCTCTAGACACCCGAGTCGTGTGCTCTGAGTTCCCACTAGCCCAGAGTTTTTTATTTCTCTCTAAATCCCATGGCCTTTCACACCATTGTGCTTTTGCACAAGACATTATCTCTTTTTGAAATTCTCTTCCTTTTGTGCCATTTGGGAAGCCAAACCTCATCCTAAAATGTCCGGTGAAAATGCTACTTCTGTAAACATTTCTGCCTCACCAGAGACGATCGGAGGCTTCCTCGTCTAAATCTGTATAGCAATTTGTGCATACTCTTGAAGAACTCTACTCACATTGCAATGTAAATGTTTATCATTTTCTGAAGGAGGAAAAGGAAAATGATGGGGTGTGAGACAATGAACCCTAATGTGTGAGGAATGATTTTCTATTTTTAATAAAGGTACATTCTGGAATTTTAATTTAAATTTCTTATTACCCAATGAAGTTATTTTATTTTCTTCTTGGTTATATAACCTAAAATTAATGTAACATCCACTCAACAGGTAGTGTTTTTATGGCTAGTTTTCTAGAGCTCAGTACACAAAGAATCTCAAGAAATGACCGTTATTAATAAAATATTTAATAACATAATGTTTCATAATAACAGATTCCATTTATTGAGTCTTCTGAATAAAAGCCACTCTGTTTGGTGCATTACATATACTTAAATTTCACAGCCTCATTTTTAAATTGGCATCACTAATCCCACAATATAAATTCAAAATTGAGAATCAGCTAACTGAGCAAGCTGTCATTCATGCACATTTTTGTCAGCCTTTGGTACCTGCAGTCTTCACTAATATGTGCTATTTCAAATTAGATTAACTTGAGACTGATGCATATATTTTGCTGCAAAATAATTTAAATATGGCTATTAAAATGATTTAGCATGAATGATACTTATACTATAATTATCTATAAAATATTTGTGGGAAAGTGTGGTCAAAATCTTGGTAGATCTTGTGGAATCAAAGGAAGAGAGGTACAAACTAAAGCAGTCCCGGGGCCTCAGGCAGCAACCCTGGAGGCTCTCTCTTAGTCTCTTTCAACTGTGGTAAATCTGTTTTGTTCTGCAGATGACTTTCTCCAGCAATCACCGAATATGTCCACTGACAGTCCTGGAAGCACATTAATCAAGCTTAGATATCTCAGAGATGGAACTTCTACTTTGTAACCACTTTAAATAAAATCCCAAGGCCGCTGCTTATCGGCCTAGCTCATGTCACACGCCTGCTTCTTAGAACAGAAACCAAGGCCAGCGGCCTGGGAATAAAATCCCACCACCTGAAGCCTGGCCACGGGCCATTGAGAATGGAATCCCCACTGATACTACTGATATCCCGGGCCTGGAATGGGGAAAAAAGTCTTCCTCAGGGAAGAAGGCTGATGTTCCCAGAACAACGGGGTTAGGAAAGGTGGATCGGCCAAAGAACACATGTCCTCTCCGAGCACGAGGCAGGGTAGGTCTGACCTGAAGCCCAGATCCTGCAACCCAGCCATGCGGACCCAAACTCCTGCTCTGCCCGCGTCACTCAGGCGCCATTGCTCACGTGGCTTCAATGCTCCGTGTCTTGCCTTCTCATTCACAAAAGGATAAAAGTATCAGTGTCTACTCCATAGACTTGACAAAATTAAATAAATTATGTACTTTTCAAAGTATGACACATTAAATTAAAGGCCTTATGAATGTGGAATAGCAACAATGTAGTTACTCCAGTATTTATTTAGCAAATAAAACTAAAATAAAACTAAATTAGACAAAAAAAACCTTACTTGTTCTTAAAACTCCCATAGAAAGAAAAAGTTCATTGACAAACTTCATCTTTTTGATACTCTAACTCCAGGACTTAGTGACATTCTCTTGTCTGTGTCATTTTCTGGATATAATAAAGTAATTGCCCTTTAAATTTAAATTATAAATGTCCAAAGATAGAAGTCTTAAAAGTTATTTAATTGAATCCTCAGTGCTCAGTCATGTCCCTTTGGCAACACCCCTGAAGGTGTTATTTATGGTTCCACTTGAACAATAATAGTAAGCAAGCAGCTCACTTCTTAGGGCCAAGCGAGTGCAGTGGCTCACGCCTGTATCTCCACACTTGGGAGGCCGAGGTGGGAGGATCCCTTGAGGCCAGGCATTCAAAACCAGCTTGAGCAACATAGTGAGACCTTGTCTCTAGGAAAAATAAAGGCGTGGTGGCGCATGCCTGTAGGCCCAGCTACCTGGGAGGCCTAGGCAGGAGGATCGCATCGCTTGAGCCTAGGAGTTTGAGGTTACAGTGAGCTATGATGTCGTCACTGTACTATAACCTTGGTGACAGAACAAGACCTTGTCTCAGGAAAAAAAAAAAAAAAAAAGAAACTCACTTCTTGACACAGCAACTTACTGTATTTTCACACACTTGCCAGTTGGGAGGGGCTGCCAGATAACAGGCATTCTTTTTTTGCATTAACTGTTTAGTCCAATGTCTGAAAGATCATTAAGGATCCAAACTCAGTTCCCCTAGTTTCCTTCCCTACGATGCCCACGGAGTTCCTGAAATCCCACTGCAGCGCTGGAAGGCTCCCTGCCGCCTGCGCCCAGACACTGCGCAGCCCGCCTGGTTCCTCCACCTGCCGCTCTCCCGCAGAACATGCCCCGCCCGTTAATCCTCTCCATGGACTCCGCATTCCTGATTGTTCAGCCTTCTAATCACCAGTAAAACAAACCTAATTTTCATATAACTTATCTGTGATTGCAAATAAACTCTAAGAGAAAAAAAGGGATTGCAGTCTGTTCTGCTTAAACGTATATTTCTTTAATGGAAATTATTTTCTAAAAATATTATATGGGTAAGTGATCATATAACCAAAGTTATATAACAACACGACTGGTTTACGGCTTCAAGAACCACTATTCTTTCCAAAAACAATGGGCGCTACACCTTAATTTGGATTTTTAATCTCAGTGGAAACATTTCTCTTAGAAGCGAAAGTCCTCTGAGGCCTAGCGGCGAGGTGCAAGCCCAGGCACAGAGGCTGGGAAGGGCTGGCCGCCTGCGATTCCAGGTGCTGCCCAGGCTTTACTCCTTCAGGACTTTTGTGAGGGCTCCAGTTACGAAATTCTGTCAGCAGTTTTATCCTTAGTGCACAGCTTTGCAGAACTTGCCTGTGTTAATAACAAGGAAAAAAAGACAACTCTTGTAAATGATTTCTATTCTCAGTTCTTCAAATTCCATAATAGCTTGCTCAACACTAATGATTTTAGGAAAAATGCTCAATTATTTTGTCATGAACAAAGTCAGAACTTTTGTGACTAATACCACTTAAACACAACCGATTCTAAATTGTAACATCAAATGATTGTTTTAGGGATTCCAGTTAAACATACTGTCACAGACACCCTTATGTTTCAAATGACTCCCATCAAACCACAAAGGCTGTGTTAGATTTGCTCCTTTCTTGTCACTTTCCAATGCCAGAACTTGTATATTTCTGCTATTTGACAGGAAATCAACAGCCTGTTCCCTCCCACAGCCCCCATAATTTCTCCTCTTCCAGTTTCAGCCCCAGAAACACCTTTTAGTTGAGGTGTAGAGTCTTCAAGTAAAATTTAATCACTGAAGGAAGTAGACTGATTAACCACATTTTATACCTTAAAAATCATCTTTACCAAGTTATTATAAGTTTGACTTCAAAGCAAAATTTGCTGCTAGCTTAAAGAGTATTACTTTATCCTTTTACTTATCTTAGAGGAAAATATTGAAATGCTTAATATTTCCTAACAAACTGGTTCAGAACTGGTTACCTTGTAACTCAAGCTCCTACACTTTCTAGTTGTTTAGCAAATGTTTAAAACTATAAGAAAGAATGTTAATATGAATAAATTTTAATAAACCTTTTCCCTTTCCACTCTGGCAAAGATCTTTAAACTAATTACATAATTGTAATTCTCCATCAAGTCCTAGGGAATGCTGGTCAGCGTGTCTAATAAATAATCTCTCCAAATCACATAGAAGGTCCCCCATGACCCCTCTCCCATGACGTTTCAACTCTTCAATTTTCTTACAAAACGATAATGACTCAAAATGACTTGCCACGCGCATAGAAAAGGCACGGATGCTAAGAGAATTATCTAAAACTTGGAAGTAAGGTAAAAGTAAGTACAGTATGGCTTTTCCTTGTCAAACTGAAGAGTGTTTAATGGGCCCAGCCAGGGATTATTTTATCTCTGTGTGACTTTGTTATTTTCTATTTGGATAGACTCCAGAGACGGTGAATTTACACACTGACTCGAGGGTTTTGTTTTGTGGAGATGATAACACCGAGGGCTATGGGTTTATTGCCCTGTAAGACATTAATCAGTGTTGTATGTATCTAATGTAGCAATCCTCGTCTAACATTCTTTTGAGAAAAATACCCACTTCCTCCAATATTGTATTTACTCCATATCTGAATGAGAAAAATATTTTTATCTTTTTTGAAAATCACACTTTGACAGTAACCACCACCATACAAACACGTCGGCTGTGGTCAGGTCTGAGGAGCTGGCTCCATGTGGCCGGGATGCGTCAGTCTTAGCTCTGCTGGCCGATCAGGGCTGCCGCAGAGGGGTGTCCATCCAGCTGGGACACACTGGCCCTCCCGTTCCTTCCCCCAGCATACAATAATCTTCTGCACAAACAGACATTAACTGCTTAGTTACCTTAACATCCAATAAACATGTGTTGTGTACCTAGCATGATACGTACTCTATATGCAATTTTGGAGAAAAAAGGCAAAAATGAATATGACGGATCTGAAGAGTGAGTTCATTTTCAGGTGCATTTGTTTGTCCTAATCATCACTCTGTTTGACACCTCCCCTCCCCAGTGACATCTTATCCTTCTCTTTCTTTTATTTAAAAATAGAAGGACAAGAGTATATTTCTTACTGGTTACAAAGGGAGTATTCTCCTCTCTAGCCAATGCCTTCGTTGTACCGTGTCTGTAGGAAGCCCAGCTGTGATGCATCACTCGGTGTCAACGCCAGTCAGATCCTTCAAGTCACTCTGCTTCCAAGTCTGGCCCCTGATGCTAGGGGCAGTGTGTTTTCTGGTCCCATAGAAAGTAGCACCCTTTGGCGATAGGAAGAAAAGTCATATTAGGTATTATTTTTCTCACTATTTTCCACTTTCTGTTCAATTTACATGACTCTATCCTTGAAAACTACTCCTGCTTATCCAGACTTCTGACTTAATTTGCCTGTGATTTTGGTTCTGGTGGGCAGAATCTAAACTACATATGTACCTGAATCTTCTTTCATTGCCTTCCATGTCTGAGTCCAGGATAACTACTCCTGTCTGCACGTTTTTATTGCATTGATTGTATCTCTTCTCCTTACCTTGTTACTCTCCCTCTGTATTTAGATCCTGATTAGGAGCTCAACATTCCTAATTTAGTCATTCAACCACACTGGTCCAGGCACTGCTCATGCTCTGGGGATGAGGGAGGGAGGGACGGAGGGAGGACGGAAGATACAGCAAAGAACCAGAATGACAAGGGTCTCAAGTGCTTGGAATAGGGTGAGAGTGGAGGTGGGGATAAAGGTAAATAAGCGTAAGAATAGGTAAAGAATGTTTTCAGCAAATTAATACTGTCATTTTAGATTGCGATAGGTGCTTTAAGAAAAGAGTGCAGAGTCGAAAGGGAAGTGTGGCCTGAGGAGTGTCTTTCTGGCGAGGTGAGCTTTGAACTGAAGCCTGCACTGTGAGACAAAGGCAGTCATGACATTCTCAGGAAAGAGGGACGTGGCAGCAAGGCAGGAACTGCAAATTCAGATGTCCTAAGGCAGGAACAAACAAGGCAAATCTCAGGACCCAGAAAGGCTGGTTAGGAGACGGGTGGTTGAAGGGAGAATGGCAGGGGTTGGATTTGGAGGTTTCATCACGTAGGATCTTGGAGGTCACAGTAAGCTTATTCTAAGTTCAATGAGAAGACTCGTTTTGAACAAGTGCATGGCATAATCTGTTTCCTATTAAGACAAAGACATATAACTCCAGTTTAGTGTTGCCAGATTTAGCAAATGAAGATATAGAGCACAGTATATCCCACTCTATATTTGGAACATACCTTTACTAAGAATATATTTTCTTGCTTTCTGTTTCAAATTTAACTTGTTGTCCTATATGTTATCTGGCAGCTCTACTCTGGTTCTGTGTAAAGTGTATCATAGAAGGGCAAGAGAGAAATCAGGAAGAACAATTTCAAGACTAGTATGGTATCCCCTGTGAGAAATGGCTGAGGAAATGATGTTGACCTGGGAGTAACGGTGGATACGGAGAGAAGGGAGCAATTCCAGAAATATTCTGTAAGCAGAGCTGAGAGGACTTACTGATCAATCTATTCAAAGGTGTTTCATGGGAAATAAAAACTAAAGGTACATTCCAAGGTTTAGTCTTGATAAATGCAGATGCCATGATGCATCGCAGTGCGATGGGGAGGACTGAGGAAGGGACTGGGGGAAATGTTTTCCTGTACAATTTTGATTATTTAACCTTTTCATGGTCTATTTGCTAATAGAAGGCAAAATTGACTAGTGATGTTTTAATCTGTTATATTAATACTGATCCTATATAGGCAGGGTTTTCAATAAAATAATGATGCCTAGTCTACAGTGGGATTTTTGTACAGGATAATGGAATGCTGGAAGGTAGCCAAGAGAGGAAGGATGTCCCCATAGAGAGTGGGAGTGAAAGATGGTTAATGGACATCACGTGCCAGTCTGGCGGCTGTTGGCTGCGGGAAGTTCCAGGCAGTGGAACAGAAGGGATCAGAGGCAAACACCAGAACCAGCTGTTCTACTCTCTGTATTGTTACGGTGGTACGCAGACAGCTACACAGGTACAAGCAAGAATTGGAGAGTCCTTTAAGCCATCAATAGGAGCAGCAACCATAGACTTGTCTTCAAGAAAACGATGAGGTCTGTAAAAGGGAGACAGCTCCTCAGATTTGGAGAAAGGGCAATGCAGGATTCAGGATGGATGCCGGGAGCAATACAGTGAGCTGACTTGTAGCACAGGTGGGCAAGGCTAGAGGCTGCACTGCCCCTCACTTTGTGCCTGGGCAGAGCAGGAGCCCACATGGAGACCTCAATGGACTGAATCTTTGTGTTGCCCTAAAATTCATATGCTGAATCCCTAATCCCCAAGGTGATTTATTAGGAGGTGGGGCTTTGGGAAGATGATTAGGTCATAAGGGTAAAGGCCTTTTGAATGAAATTAGTGCCCTTATAAAAGGGACCCCTCTTCACCATGTAAGGATACAGTGAAGTAGGCTTTCTGCAACCCAGAAGAGGGAGGGCCCTTACCTGACCATGCTGGTACCCCGATCTCAGACTTCCAGCCTCCAGACTGTGAGAAATCAATTTCTGATGTTCATAAGCCCCTTCGTCTGTGGTATTTTGTTAGAGCAGCCCAAACTGACTAGGACAGAGACCCATGTAGTAGTCTCATAGTCCCACAGTCCAGCATTGATAAAAGTTAAGCTAATATACTGATAACAAAATGTGTTCTGTCATTGTATTCACCAGAAACATATTCTTAGTGACAAAATTAAATAATGCCTACTAAGCTACAGTCACTTTCCTCCCACACCTGGAGTCAGTGGGCTCCTTCAACATCAGCAGCTGCACAATCCACACCCTCTCCTGTGTTTGGCTGCAGTGGTCTTTATTTCCAAGATCCAGGGCCACTGACATGCAGAAACTGCTCCCTGCTGCCCTAACAGTGCCAGAAAGAAGATGGGATGCACCCAGTTCAAGTTCCCCTCTTAGTACCCAGCCCTGGACCCCAAGTGATGGACATCAATGTGTCTTTTAGGGGGACTTATTTTGGGTGTGTTTATGACACCAAAACAAGAACAAGTAAGGCACAGAGTTTAGGGCAGGACTCTTCTCGCTGGTTGGACAAGCGTGCAGGACTCCTTCGACTCTGTGCAGGATCACTCACGCTACTTCCCATGGAGGATTTTCTAAATGTCCCCTCATTTAGGGCCGAGGCCTAGGGTGGAAGCACATGGGCAATGATCAAGGAGTTCCAATTGTGGGTAATGGATATTTTCTATAGAAAGTGAGAGAGGGAAGGAAGGCAGGCAGGTTTTTCCAAGTAGCACATTAACACCATGTACCTATAACATCCTTGACCCCACCATGAGGATGTTTATTTTTTAGCTCATTGCTTAAAATTATCAAAATAATGTGTTTTTCTTTCAAAATGTGATTTCACAGAGGGTAGAAGTTTACATGGTACCACTAACAGTTACATCGTGAGAGCTGCTTCCTGATTAAAGAAATCCATTTCTGGACCCTCAAAGGATTGTAATTATGCAGATTTATGTAAACTACATGCAAATCACCTTGAAAATAAAGTGTGCAAAAGATGCTCCCAAGCTGTGACTTGTCAGTCTAAAGCTCTTTAGTGGAAAAGGATGCAAACCCCAATGCAAACAAAACCTGAATTATGGAGAAGAAACTTTACCTCCTACATTCCTTTTGGAAATAATAAGATTTGGGTGAGATAAGCAGGTATTCTGCCTAACAAGATCACAACATCTCCCCGCTTATCCTGAATACTCAGCAATAGAGATTTTTCTAGTACAGAAACAGCCAAGTCAGCATGGTATTGTGCTTTTAGGCATAGCTTTAGGATGGTGTTAATGAGTCTTCGAATCATCTTTCTCACAATTACTGGCCATGTCAACCCTGCAAACTTTCTTGACCTTCAAGTCTCTGCTCCCCATCTATACTGTTGCAGAGGAGACAAAATTAGTTCATGACGGAGCAGCAAGGCCAGGGCCCCACAGCACCCCGAGTACTCCCTGTGTGGTCACAGCTCTCACTTGTATGTATCTCTCTCTCTTTAAAAATGTATTGCTAGTAATCTATTGATTTACCTGTTAATTATGCAGGGATACGTAAGAGATACAAACTATAAATAAAAGTAGCATAATGAGTGTGATGCGCACTGTCTAGGGGATGGACACGTTTGAAGCTCTGACTCGGGGTGGGGGGCAAGGGCAACATACGTAACCTAAACTTTTGTACCCCCACAATATGCTGAAATAAAAAAAAAAGAAAAGTTGTATGCAGACAATCACAGTCTCTGAGCAAATTTTCAGAAATACAAAACAGAATCAGATTGAAAATGAAACAGGCAGAAAAACAAGCACCCCAAAACAGGAAGTGAATGCTCCAAGCCCACAAGGAACTCATACAAAAACAAGGAAAAAACAAGCAGAAAGTTCTTTTTTACTTTTTCATATACAAACCCTAATCACAGCAGTTGAGCCCATGGCATGGTCCCATTTCTCCTCCTCCCCTGGACTTTCCCCTTATCTCAGTTCCTTCCAGATGAATCTGTGAACCTCAAAGAGGGATGGCCAGCCTGGTGAGTGATCAGTGATGTCCCCTGGGACCCAGGTAATGCCAGTCCCCGTCATACAGAAAAGAATAAAAATGATAAAAGAAAGGCTGCCCTTGTCAAGACAGATACACTTTTTTTGAGTCCAGAGTTTCCCCTCCTCTTTTCAAAATGCTCCTTTTTGGGAAACAGGATTGTTCCATTACAAAAGTAACCTGTGCAGCTCCCTCTGGTACTGCATTCAGCATTTAATTCACAGGATGAATCAACAGTCAAGAGTCAACAGATATGTAAGGAAAGTCAAGAGCCTCAAGACATGGACCAACAGACCCCAGCGGACACAAAGATTGTTAAAGTTTCCTAAGATAGTTTAAACTATTTTAAGTATTATACTAAAACTACTCAGTTGTGTAAAATATCTATAACAATGGATCTCAACCAGGGAGATTTTGCTCACCCTTTCCACCACACCCAGGGGGCATTTGGCAGCATCTGGGGACATGTTTTTCCTATTGTCTCTAGTGGGTAGAAGACAGGGATGTAGCTAAATGTGTTACAATGCACAGAACAATCCCCAACAGGAAAGCATGATCTGGCCCCAAATGTCTAGTGTGCCATTTCAGAAACATTGATGTATTTAAAAAAAAAAAAATCTGTCTTAGAGAAAGAATACAGACAACCCACAGAGTGGGAAAGAATTTTTGCATACTACACATCAGATAAAGGACTGATAACAAGAATCTATCTAGAACTCAGGAAAATCAGTAAGAAAAAAACAAACAACCCCATCACAAAGTGGGCAAAGGTCATGAATAGAAATTTTTCAAAAGAAAATATAAGAATGGCTAACA
>CM052437.1:97898092-97914702 GCA_028533085.1 Varecia variegata
CACCTGGGTGCACATTTGGGAATGATACCAATTGGGTGTCGGACAGAGGTGGGGGGAGGGGATGGGTGTATATCTACATGATGAGAGCGAAGCGAACTGTCAGTGGAATGGACATGCTTGAAGATCTGACTCGGGATGTTGGGGGTGGGGGCGGGGACGGGTGTTTACCTACATGATGAGTGTGATGTGCACTGTTGGGGGAATGGACACCCTTGAGGCCCAGACTCGGGGGGTTGGGAGGGGCATGGGCAATATACTTAACCAGAACTGTTGTACCCCCCCATAATAAGCTATAATAAATAAAAAAAAAAGAATAAGGAAGATCTACTTGCCTAAAAGAAAAATAAAGAAATGAAGAAAAGAGGGAATCTTATACTTATTGATTACATGAAAGTAATAGTCAAGCCAGTGATTTTGATACCAAAAGTAAAGTAAATCTCTAATAACTAAGATTTGAAGGGTAAGAAGATTAAAAATAACAGGGGAAGATACCCAGCTGTGGATTTCTGGATGGAATGGTAGGTCTACTTTTAGTTCTTTGAGGAATCTCCATAGTGTTTTCCATAGAGGTTGTACTAGTTTGCAGTCCCACCAGCAGTGTGTAAGCATTCATTTATCTCTGCATCCACATCATCATCTATTGCTTTTGGGCTTCTTAATAAAAACCATTCTAACTGGTATAAGGTAATATCTCACTGTGGTTTTAATTTGAATTTCCCTGATGATTAGTGATATTGAGCATTTTTTTCATATGTTTTTGGCCATTTGTCTTTCTTCTTTGGAGAAGCATCTGTTCATGTCTTTTGCCCACTTTTTAATAGGGTTGTTTGTTTTTTTTCTTGCTGATTTGCTTGAGTTCTTTGTAAATTTTGGTTAATAACCCTTTATCAGATGTGTAGCTTGTGAATGTTTTCTCCCATTCTGTAGGTTGTCTATTTGCTCTGTTGATTGTTTCCTTAGCTGTGCAGAAGCTTTTTAGTTTAATCAAATCCCATTTACTGATTTTTTTTTGTTGCCACGTCATTTTATGAAAAAGAAACCTGCACTCGAATGTTTATTGCAGCACAATTCACAATTGCAAAGATGTGGAGTCAACCCAAATGTCCATCAATTCATGAGTGGATTACTAAAATGTGGTGTATGTACACCATGGAGTATACTGAGCCATAAAAAATTAATTAATACTTTTTGCAACAATCTGGATGGAACTGGAGACCATTCTCCTAAGTGAAATATTGCAAGAATGGAAAAACAAACACCACATATATTCACTGTTTATTGGAACTAACCGATGAGCTCACAAGTGCAACAGAGGGAAGTAAAACTCAGTGGAAAGAAACCAGAGGGCAGGGGGGAAGAGGGAAGGAGAAGAAACCAACCTAATGGGTACTATTAACACTATTTGGGTGATGGCCATACCTACAGCCAGGACTCAAGCATTACAAAACGAGTAATAAAAAAAATAGGTGAAAAAAGTTAATGAGATATCTCATATCCATTTAAGGAGTGTATAAGCAGCAGAAAACTGAGGAGAAAGAGAGATAAGTAACAATACAAGAACATTTTCCTGAGTTGAAGTTGGAAAACGTCAATGGTATATTCAGGTTGATTAATAATGACCCATATTCAGAAAAATCCTTCTGAAATTACAGATATAATAATACTATACTTATAAAAAAGATAAAGTCATAAAAGAAGTGAAAATGGAACAGGGTTAGGTATAGTTTACTTTCTGAAAAAATCAGATAAAAGGCATGTCAGTCAAAGGACAATGTTTTTGAAATTCTAAAATGAATTAGAACTAAGCTTCGATAATCAACCTAATAAGTTTTTAGAAGCAATAAAATCTAGTTTAGACATGTGAAGTAGAAAAATTGGTAAGCAGAAAAATTAATATTATTGTTTCCTACATCTTTTGGCTATATACTCATTGATTGTTCTCTTTATATTGAGCATCAACATTTATTATAAAGTAGAGCTGAGTAGTTAAGGTTGTATAAATGTGGATAAGTAGGAGAATCCAGAAATATATGTGCATATATAGAGACACTTGATATAGGAAGAGATAGCACTGCAAGAGTAGAGAGAAATAGTTTTTTTCAGTAAAAGATTTAGGGTCAATTGAATATCTACAGTAAAAAATTAATCTTAATTCCTCTGTCATTCCATATTTAAAAATTAAGTTATGGATGCATTAATGATTTGGAGGTAAAAACAAAATAATAAAGCTTTTAGACAATATGTCACCACAAAGAAAGGACGGATAAATTGGAGGCTATTAAAATTAAAAATATTTATTTATTATTATAAAAAGTTAAAGAATGAAAAAGTAAACCACATAGTAGGAAAAGTATTTACAACTTATACAACCTCCAAAGGGCCAGAACCAGAATGTAAAATTAGTTCCTAATATTCTAGAAGAAAATGTGGGATAGTCCAAGGGAAAAAATTGGCAAGAGACTCCAACAGATGATTCACAAAAGAGGACATCCAAAAAGTCAATAAGGCCACAAAAAGGCACTCAATCTCATTAACAAATACAGAAAGCAAACTAAAATACAACATGCAGTGAGATACCATTACAAACCCTTCAGAATAGCTGAAAGCAAAGACTGGCAATACTGAGTGCAGGTAACACTGTGGAACAACGTCATGCACTGCTGGAGGGAGCATTAATTGGGAAATTAGTTTACAATCTCAAGTTAAATACAAATATGCCTGATGAGGCAGAGATTTCACTCCTAGTTTTGTACCCAATATGTTTGCATAGTAAGAAACATGTTAAAGAAGTTCATAGTAATATTACTTAGTCAAAAATCGAAATCTATCCAGTTTTCTTTGTCAAAGATTAGATGGCTGTATGAGGATGGTTTTCTATCTGGATTTTCAGTTCTGTTCCACTGGTCTGTGTCCCTGTTCTTGTGCCAATACCAAGCTGATTTAATAACCACAGCCTTGTAGTATAGTTTGAAGTTTGGTAAATTAATACCTCCCATTTTGTTCTTATTGCCTAAAATTGCTTTTGCTAAATAGGGTCTTCTCTGGTTCCATACAAAGCATAAAAGAAGATTGAAACAAGATTCGCACCTTTCACCTCTCACAAAAATCAAATCATGGTGAATAACAGACTTAAACCTAAGGTGTGAAACTATTAGAATTCTAGAAGAAAATGTGGGAAACACTCTTATAGACATTGGCCTAGGCATAGAATTTATGAAGAAGACCCCAAAGGCAATCACAGCAACAAAAAAAATAAATAAATGGAACCTGATTAAATTAAAAAGCTTCTGCACAGCCAAAGAAACTGTCACGATAGCAAACAGACAATCTACAGAATGGGAAAAAAATTTCACATGCTACACATCCGATAAAGGACTGATAACTAGAATCTATTTAGAACTCAGGAAAATCAGTAAGAAAAAATCAAACAACCCTATCAAAAAGTGGGCAAAGGACATGAATAGAAATTTTTCAAAAGAAGACAGAAGAATGGCCAAGAAACATATGAAAAAATGCTCAACATCTCTAATCATCAGGGAAAGGCAAATCAAATGAGATATCACTTAACTCCAGTGAGAATGGCCTTTATCAAAAAGCCCCATACCAATAAATGTTGGCGTGGATGCAGAGAGGGAACACTCATACACTGGTGGTGGGACTGCAAACTAGTGCAACCTCTGTAGAAAGCAATATGGAGATACCTTAAACAGCTACAAGTAGACCTACCATTTGATCCAGCAATCCCATTATTGGGCATCTACCCAAAAGAACAAAAGACATTCTATAAAAAAGACATCTGCATCCGAATGTTTATAGCAGCACAATTCACAATTGTGAAGATGTGGAAACAACCCAAGTGCCCATCAATACATGAGTGGATTAATAAAATGTGGTATATGTATACCATGGAGTATTACTGAGCTATAAGAAATAATGAGGATATAGCATCTCTTACGTTTTCCTGGATAGAGTTGGAACCCATTCTACTAAGTGAAGTATCCCAAGAATGGAAAAATAAACACCACATGTACTCACCATCAAATTGGTTTCACTGATCATCATCACCTAAGAGCACATTTAGGAATAACATTGATCGAGTGTCCCGCAGATGTGGCGGGGAGGGGATGGGTGTATACATACATAATGAGTGCGATGCGCACTGTCTAGGGGATAGACATGTTTGAAGCTCTGACTTGGGGGGGTGAGGGGAACAAGAGCTATATATGTAACCTAAACTTTTGTACCCCCATAATGTGCTGAAATAAAAAAAAATCGAAATCTAACCAATTTCAATAGTAGATTTAAGTAAATTTTTATAAAATCATACAATTGAATATATCATTTATTTCAAAAATTTAAAATCAATACTATTTTTTTTACTTTGCCAATTCACTACAGCTCTTCAATAATCCTCAGGTTTTACCAACCCACATTCATCTCCTTTGGAATGTAATACATCTCACTCAAAGTTTTGGCATTCGTTTGACCTCATCTCCCTATCGACTGTGTTTTCTCTGACTTCACTCCTCTTTGCGCCTCACACTGAACCTGAGTAGAATGGTGTTTTCTGATGCCTTTAGCACTTGTTGCCATCCTCAATTCTAATTTCTCAACTTATTTTTGTACACTGTATTTGCAAGAATGCAAATAATTTCTGCTCATTCTCGATTACCTGTATTTCTTTTCATCTTTTTTAGGAGACTTTTTTAAAAATGCCTTCCTCTGTCACTTATTTTCTAACTTACAGGGATCTTTTAAGCTGGACATTCAGGCTTTCTCTTTTGAAAGCCTCCTAATATTCTGACATACATCACAACTGGAAACCATGACATTGTCTTTGTTTCCTAAAACTTTTTGAAAACTGGCTTCCTGCCATGCAAGAAATAGGTCACATAGTTTCTCCCAAGCTACTTTTCATTTTTTACCTTAACTCTGTCACTACCATGTCAGATTCTCCTTTTTGTACCTGCTCCTTTCACAATAAACAGCTTAAAAAAAAATAAAGTAAATGGAGGAGTAGAATGTTTTGTTTTCTGAACAAGCGGTTCCAAGTTGCTACCTCCACGTGCAGTTACTTGTACAGGAAGCTGAAGCACCCATTCTGCTCTCTGGGCAGCCGTGCCTGACACCAAAGTTCTTTGAAGAAAAAACTGGTCTGTTTTCCAGTAGCTATGCCCTGTCATAGAGAGTCAGTCATATTGCCATTCCCAAGTATCTGAACTAAGAAGTATGGAAAGATTTTGCCATTTAGTAGTTGAACCAAAAGTGAAAGAACCATTGTGAAAAGTTGAGACATTGCGAATCACACACAAGATACAGTTGACAAGAGGTGCCCATCTTTCCTTTCTGTGCTTTGGAAGGCAAACCTATGTGAGTAGCTTCCTTGATTTTTGCCTTGCATTTAGATTTGGCAAAAGAAAGGGGACTGGATTGTAGTACTCATTCCTAAAGCTCTTCTCTCTCTTTCTCTCTCCCACCCCTTTTCTCCCACCTCCCTCACTGCCACTGCCTTCCAATGATGACTCCCTCTGTCCCTCTGCCTCTCCTTTCAGACCTGCAGGTGATAATGGTCCAGGGATGCTCATAATCCACGTAGAAGTTTTCTCTTAGGATTTCCCTACACGCTGCCACACCTTTGAAAATGATCTCGTTATTGAGCTCATCTCAAGTCAGCCATTTGAGTATCCATTGGTTTCCTGCCGGGTCCTGGCTTACTTAGGGGGAGGGGCAGGTGGAGAATATGGCTGGTGACCACTTGCTCCACTCTGGTGACTACCGTGAAGTAAAGGAATAGCAACGAGGAGAGCGGCTGGTCCTGACAGATTACATGTCTAGCTCCAGAGCACACGCTTCATGCTAACATTCCTTTTCTTAAAAGTGACTCTTCATGTTATATGGCTAATTAGTGGCATAATCATGCCCAGAAATCAAATATGCTAATTTGTCTCACAGATTTTTAAATCATATATATGAGTATATATATGAGGTCTGTCTGGAAAGTATCCAGCCATTGTTAATATAACGAGAATATATTACATGGCTGGATACTCTGGACAGATCTTGTGTGTGTGTATATACACATGCACATGCACTTATGTATATGTATATGTATATATGTATATGTATATATATATACACACACTTCTTACATTTTGTTCAGGTAGATCCCCTAAGGCACCAGAAATTTTTTATAATATGTGCAATGCAATACATTTACCTAGATGCTTATTATTTTTCTAGTGGTCAAAATTTCTCTCTAAATCATATAGGAGATTTTCAAGCACGTTTACTCTATTCAATTATTCAGGTGATTCCACTACTCTAAATACAAGAGCATTAGGCATGCAGAACTATTCTGACAGTCAAAAAGCTGTTTTAGCTCCTAGGTAAGTAATAATATTATAAAGACAATGGACCTTATAATCCATTTCAGGTTTAATATTTCCCAACTCTTGAGGACACTCTCCAAAGTTATTAAATTCTTTCAAAACCATCACTAACCTGGGATTACCTATGAAGGGAAAACAGAGACTAGATATGTTTCACCAGAAATAACCACTGTGTACCCATATAAACAATGGCGTTTGCTTTGCAAATGTAGCAGGTATGTTTGCATGGTTCTCTGAGATTGTTTTATGCTAACAACACTCATTTTTTAAATTTTAAAATATGTTCCACATGAAACATAAAGTCAACCCAACAATAGCTTTGGCTGACACATGCTGTAAAATATGGTCAGTGACATACAGTCATCTCTCTGTGCTATAAAATAGGTTTTATAGCATTATTATCTTTCACTGGCACCCTATGTGCAAGAAAGAAAAATGATGACCAAACAAAAGAGAAGATGACATTTTTTTTTAGTGTACAAATCTAGTTGTTTCTATTAATCCAACATTGGAACGTGTCCCCTAAGTATAGAAACAATAAGTTTATCTGCATATATTTTGCCATAGTTGTTTAAATAAATTTCCTCAGTAAATTGCATTATTACTGGCATCAGAACATCCCACTACTATTATTTTTGCCCTATCCTATGACATCACCTCCATCAGCATATCTACATGATTATTTTCTTTGTGTCTCATCTACCTTGGGTGTCATTTTTTATTCTATTAAAGGTCTGATTTTTCATTTTTATTATTTCACTGGGATAGCATGATTCTATTAAAATAACCATATTTGAATCCTCTTTGACCCTTGAGTGATAATAAATGATCATAGGGTAATTTTGAAAAGCATTAATAAAAAGTCTCTAGAATTATAATTTTATCTCTCATTTTGCTGTTCTCTTTCAGGCTAAGTTTGGAATAATGTTTGGAAATAAGAAGAGCATGTGTCTCTGATTTTCTGAATCTATCTATGTTTGAGCATTGACTAGTTTGTGCAGGGCATTAAGAAACAACAAACATCTTTGCGGAAATAGTAAATAATGGCATTTTCTTCCCTGAAAAAAAATATTTTCAATGTAATAGGATGACTTTCCTAAGTACATGCAACACTTACATTACATTTTTTATTTAAAAAAAATTTGGTATTATAATTTCTGTAATTTATTGTGAAATGGGATTTGTATAAATCTCTGCCAACATATATGTTTATAATTTTTCTATTTGTTTTCTCTTCAAAATATTAAGGTGGCTGAATAGAATCTTTTCAAAATAAGACAGACAAATGACCAAGAAATATATAGAAAAAATGTTCAACATCACTAATCATCACAAATTTAAACCACAATGAGATACCACCTTACTCCTGTCAGAACGCCCATTATTAAAAAGTTAAGAAATAACAGATGCTGGCATGGATTCAGAGAAAAAGGAATGTTTATACACTGTTGGTGGTACTGAAAACTGGTACAACCCATTTGGAAAAAAGTGTGGTGATTACTCAAAGTGCTAAAAATAGACCTAGCATTTGATCCAGGAATCCCACTGCTGAGTATCTACACAAAGGAAAAGAAATCATTTTATCAAAAAGGCACGTGCACTCGAATGTTTATCACAGCACAATTCACAATTGCAAAGATAGGGAATTAACCTAAGCATCCATGAATTCATTAATGGATAAAGAAAAGGTAATATATAGAGATGATGGAGTACTACTCAGCCATAAAAAAGAGTGAAATAATGTCTTTCGCAGCAACTTGGATGGAACTGAAGACCATTATTTTAGGTGAAGTGTTTCAGGAATGGAAAAACAAACACCGCATGTTCTCACTAATAGGTGGGTGCTGAATAGTGTGTACACACAGGCACCAGGAGATGTAAAGGATGTCGGAAACCAAGAAGCTGGGAGAGGAGGGAGGGAGGGTTACAAACTTATTTTGGTGTACAGTGAACACTGTTCTGGTGACTGGCACACTGAAAGCCTTGACTTTAGCATTACCCAATGTGTCCAATAGCACTATATTTTTTTAAAAGAAAAGCCCATATCTGTCTATTTATTTATCAATCATCTATCCTCTCCATTTTTTAAAAAATTTAAAACTCAACATTTAGTTCAGTATTTGAAACATAGAACTAACACTTTCTTTTTTCATTAGTGAAGGAGTGAATAAATGAGAATATGTAACCCTTTTTTACTATAACAATTACCACAAAAATCATGAAATAGTGTTATCTAGATATAACTTATACCCTACAATGAAAGAATCCATCAATGTAAGTAAATATTATTTAAATTGCTTGGTAAGAGACATAACAAGCTGTCATTTGACAAATTTTGTAAAACTGGCCAAATTATAATAGAAGACCTTAAAATACTATGTAAAAACGATAAAGGATTCACACAGAACAGAATTGGGAAGTGGTTCAGGAGCTGTCATGCAGGTCACCACCCTCTGTCAGCCAGTGAAAGGAAATGGAATATTGTTTAAAAAGGAATAAAATATCTCACACATGTCACAGATTTTGTGTGGGTACTTGAGAAATACAGAGGTATGGAGAGAGACAACCCATTCAGAAACAACAATCTAAAAGAAACCAAAAACGAAACATGAGTCAGAGCAGTCGATATCAGCAAGATCCACAGGTCTAGTGGGCAGCTGTGACCCAGTGAGGGCGAGAAGGCCGTGCAGCCGCTGGGCGGCCTCCGAGCGCCTGCAGGCTGGCACCACACAGCACAGTCGTGCCGCCCGCCCCAGAGCGAGAGCCCCAGTCCTGGGCGCACACACTGGGCTGCTGCACAATGTCCAGGCCAGCCTCTTTGCACGTGAGCACTTTGGTTCTCATTTTCATCAGTGGAGGCACTGCAATGTTATGGGCAAACTCAATGGTCGTTGAGGGCCTAGAACAAATTTTATTTCATAAATAAAATGATGGGATTGATTTATGGATACATGTGCCTGTGGTTAAACACAGTAGCTTGAACTCGTATGTTCATATCTGCTTTCTCTCAAAACTTCACTGAAAGAGATAAAGAGTTAAGTCTTCAAGGAAAAGAAATACATATGAAGAGGATTACAGTCCCCAAAGATAACAGTACAATAAAGACTCTTAGAATTCTAGAACGACTCTTTAGAAAGCTAGAGGGAAGGCCCAGGGAAAGCGTTAGCAAGCAAGCCGGTTCTCCCTGCAGATGAGCGAGGCTTTGGAACCACAGGCCCAGCTACATCTGACAGTTAAGGCTGCGATGAGCCCATAGAAAAGGAAGACTGTCTTTAGAAGGGTATGTTAGGTTCCTTTTCAAGCCATCAGCAGCAAGGTGGCCTCCCTTCCCCCACACTGGCAGAAAAAGGGGATACAACTTTCTTTGGAATTTGAATTATAGGACCTCTGGGCTCAGGCACACAAGCACAAAAGAGTTAGGAAAATAAGTGAACATCTGCATATTAAATGGTGATAACTCCCGCTTGTCTTCTAGAATAGTGCAAGCCATGACTACAGTCTCCAGAAAATATAGTAAAAGATTCTACTTGGGGATAACTAATTGTCACCAAAGAAAATACTCAAAAATATTAATAATTTGGAGTTTCCTTAGCAAAAGAATGTTTTTGCCTAATCACACTATGGTGAAAACCAACAAACCAACATTTGACCAATCCAATCATGCACACAATCATGCACAAACTTCCCAATGTGCTTCTTAGCAATTCTTTTTCTATCTAAGCTTTATATGCAACTAAAACATTTGCAGACCTGTACAGATCTCCAGAGCTTTACGTCTCATGACAAGTTTCTCACAAGCTACTGAAGGATGCCCATCCTGGCCCTCCCTACCTACCCCTACTGCCCAAAGGTCTAAGCCAAGAAGAGAAAGAAATTGTATCCAGCAAGGAGACGCGTGGCGCAGAACAGCAATGATGAGGCCCCAGGATGGTGGTAAAGGGCAGATGAAGGAGGACACCAGGTGGCAGATCCAGGGAGTCCCCAGGTGTTCCAAGAAAAAGATTCAACCAATCAATTACTTAAATTACTTGAAAATATTTAAATGCATTATCTTTTTTCCAGAGGCATAAAAACATAATAATTAGTTAAAGTAAAGGAAACATAAGATGGTTATTAGCTCCAAGGTAAAAATATGGAAAAGGAAATGTAATTATAATATATTATTTGCCACAGCTGTGAAAAATACTCAGATAGTCATAATATCATAACAACAGCAAACAGGATATGACTCTCTGGGATTGCGGGAAGGAAATGTCCGTGTGTGTGTGTTCATGTTGCAGGTACCAAGCATATAAAAGAGCTACAACTTTAACGTTCATGCTGGGAAGACAATAGAACACATCTAAATCTGAAAAAGTAACTCTATGAGTGTCATGTGGAAATATGGACATAAACACCAAGGGAAATAGTTAGCAGTATCTGAAAATGTTTGCCTCTAGGGCGCAGCTGGGAGGAAAAGGGCAGGAGAGGGGAGTTTTCTGTTAGGATGTAGGTTGTGTAATTTGACTTTTTAGATTTGTTTATTTATTATATCAAACTTTATATCTGATTTATATCTTATTCTAAAATAAATTAAGGACATCTGTTTTATCAGAAAAGCTATTTAATCCTTCTTTATGAAAATTTTATTTGAAATCTAAATAAGGAGGAAGCTTGCTTCATCACTCTTTTCTCCACCCATTCATGTCATTTCTAAGAGCAAAGAAAAGGGAAATAGAATTTCTTTAACTTTCTAGAACTGTAAATCCACCTAAGTATGTTAAATGGCCAATGTCATTATAACAAGGAAGCTTGTTATTAATCATAAGACTTGGCTTCTGCAGTTACGAGAATGAACTTCTTCTCCAGGAGTAATTATCAACTGTTAAATCCTGATGGCAGCTGCGAGGGAGGAAGACGGCGGGTGCTGTAAATACAACAATTCCATGATTTCCCATCTAACCTCTGAGCATCTTATCTCCTGTGATCAACTGCCTATGGATATGACCAGGCTGAGGATTTCATTTAGAATAAATGTCATTTTCCAGATGGCTTTCATTGCAAATAAGCCAACGGCGGGTACAGGATTCATTAGCATTGAGAGCAAAGTCAGCGAAAGGAGGAAAAACAGAGAAAAGATGGGCAGAAAAACTGATCTACAGTAAAATAAGTAAATAGCAGTATTTCCAAACTCTCATGCCTTAATTTTCTCCATATTCTCTTATTTTTCATACAAAAGCTTAATGACAGCAGAGAAAAAAAAATTACACAGACTAAAAAAGGCTGTTTTATAAAGATAGGGAAGATTTTACACAGGGTGTGATTATCTGTTTTCTTAAACATTCAGAAAATTTGCTTTGAGATTTTCTAACCTGGATTACATATAAACATCAGTAATTTGGCTATGCGGTCATGAGATATTTTAATGGAATACGTGATAGCTTAGACATAATTCTTTTCAATATTTTCAATCTGTAATTTGAAAATATTTTATATTTTTAATATTTTCTTCTCCTTGTTAATATTTATAATTTTTCATACCTAAGCAGAGCATCTGTCTGTATACCAATGAAATTCCTTTTACAAAGTTATAGGCAATGTTATTAAATTTGTTTCACTATTATTAAGTTTAATTTGTTCAAATACATTGTTAGTGGAACAAATCAATGCTATTTTTAAAAATAGACATCCTACTGGGTACACATTCTAACTTAGATTTTCTGGGTCTAACTCACAAAGTAAGGTAACAAAAAAATAAAACTTAAAGGAAAGAAAAGGCCCTATTACAGTGAAGTATGGTAGTAGTTAGGGAAACTTAATGAAGTAGTATTTTAGCAGCATCCTGGACGGTGCACAGAACCTAACGACTGAGAAGGAGGGAGCTTATTTTAGATAGGCAAAGAAATGCGGCAGGAAGTTTTGTTCAAAACATGAATAGACTTAGATGGGTTAGAGGAAATGATTAGCACTGGGAATAAATATGGATGAAAAATGATATATATGGACTCCCTTTTGCAAGACAGAGTCCTTTTCTATCCACCCCTCTCAGCACCTGGTCAGCAAACATAAAATTTGGTTGGCTATCTCTCTTTTTAGTTTTTTTTAACCTTATTTTAATTTACATTATCTTAACTGAGAAAGAGGATTAGTAAACCAGTATAGATTCCACCCTAAATGTATTTAATAGGGCAGAAAATTTGAGGATGAGTATGTAGACCCACAATTTTAGAAATAAGATGATGCTATCAGCAATATTTTTAACCATCAAATCTTCTCTTACTAGAATAGGGATGACACCTCGGATGCTTACGTCATTATAAAATCCTAGGTGGATATTATCTTCTGATGGCCAACATTCTTTCACAGTCACATCTGAACTTCAGGGCAGACACGTCAAATGTGGGAGGGTTTCGCGCTTTCTTTTAGGATGCTCTCAAAGGGCAGATTCTATAGTGTAGAAAACTGCTCTCTACCACTTTCACACATGTCTTTAAGTGTATTTCTGGGCTTTTTAAAATTTTCTTATTTTGTCATGATAGTGCATACAGCTCATTTAAGAGCAAAGATGGGAACTTGTGCATGGGGAAAAGAGTGGCGTTTCGGCAGCTACACCGAGACCGTGTTTCCTGACGCTTTGCTGCTGCTGAGCGTCTGGTTCATCCCCGCCTTGCTCACACTCCCATCCTCAAGGTCCCTCATCCCCTTCGTCTCCTGTCACATCTGGACCCCGCCTCCCCAGCCTCAGTACAAGTTATTAATTTTCAACTCTTTCCAGCCTTCAGAAGAAAGCTCCTTCTACTTCAGCTCCGGTCACACACCCGTCCTATCCTTCCTCTCAGGCTTCACTTTCCCAGTCTGATCCTTAACTGAACACAAATGCTTACTTGATGTCATATGTTGGCATCTATTTTTCCAGCCCCTTGCTATGGGCACCTTTAATTATCACCCTTGGATGCTGAGGGGAAAATGCAGGTTCTCCACCACATAAAGCAGTGGTCCCCAACATTTTTGGCATGGGGACTGGTTTCATGGAAGACAATTTTTCAACAGACTAGGGGCCTTGGGGGGTTCGATGGTTTCGGGATGATTCAAGCTCATTACATTTACTGTGCGGTCAAACCTCTCTACTAATGACAATCTGTATTTGCAGCTGCTCCCCAGCGCTAGCATCACCATCTCAGCTCCACCGCAGACCATCAGGCACTAGATTCTCATAAGGAGCCGCAACCTAGACCCCTCGCATGCGCAGTTCACAGTAGAGTTCACGCTCCTGTGAGCATCTAATGCCACCACTCATCTGACCCCAGGTGGAGCTCAGGCGGTGACGAGAGCGAGGGGCAGCAGCGCGTGAGAGCAGTGGCCCAGCGCTCACCTCCTGTTGTGCAGCCCAGTTCCTAACAGGACTGGTGCTGGTCTGCCGCCCAGGGGTTGGGGGACCACAGACCTAAAAGAAACACTGTGCTCGCCTGGAGTGCTCAGAAAAATTGTTACAAAGTAGCAGGTACCAAGATAACTACTGGGCCTGGGAAAAGTGCCGGACACTTTCTTGGGTGTTTCAGCACTTTCTTGCCTTGAAGTGGCCGGCATAGACTGGCCCTGACTTCTTTAGACCTGCTTGGATTGTCATATAGTGCTCATTCACTAATTGTAATAATAAAATCCCTGCCTAGTGCAAAATCGTAATATCATTAACGTGAGTCACATGACAATAGGTGATGACGGTACTGCACCTGTGTGATTTGTTTCACTGTAAACAAGGATACAATGTAAAACCTTTGCATGACTCATTGGGAAGGAATTTAAGGCAAGGCCACAAAGTGGGCAGATGGGGATTTGGCATGCAAGAAATCTCCTGTGGAAGTAACTGCTGTGCTGCCCAGGAGCAAGCGCCCTAGTAAGTAACCTCTAATAAACTCGTCTAACTCATCAAGCTGGACTTGTAGGCAGTCAGTCTTCCGTTTCTTGGTTTCCTCTCAGGAGTGGGGGGTGGTTTTCCTATGCTTCCCGGGAATTTCCCTAAACAGATGCCCATCCTGACTACACGTCTGGTTCAACCATTCTCAAAGTCTCCACCTTAGACATGGGAAGTTATTATTATGCAAGCCTATGGCAATCACGGAAACTGAGAAAATGGAAATCTTCTCCAATTCAAAGGTCATCTATTAATGCTTTTTGCCTGAGAGTATTTTCCCCAAAATGTCTTTTTCCGGTGCCCTTTTGTTGAAAAAGATCTTTACTTACCCCATTTTTCAACTTCCAACATTTTTCTGATTCTTCATTTGGTCCTGATGAGGTTGCATCTATATGCACTCTATTTAGATAGCATATTAATCTTTCCTAAAAAAACATTTTTGTACATATGTTTACCATTTTGTTCATGCTTTAATATTACTTTTCTGCTTGTTTCATAAAATAATTTTGACAACCCCCCCCCACAATTTTGTTTTATAAAATTTATAGATCTCTCAACACTTTCAAAAGTAGTCCTCCTGGCATATGTTTATTTGGCAATTTAAAGATCACTGATCTATTCATATTTCTTTCTATTGATCACATTTTCTAAATTACATTTTTTGGAGGGTGACAATTCTATTGAAGGCTTTGAGAGAATTTTATCTGATGTGTATGTGGTTTTGTGTGTGTCTGACTATAATAAAAGGCTCTTCCTCAATTCTGTGTTTTCTCATAGTCTTTCATTATTCCTCTCAATTTTGTCTAGCCCCATAATTGCCCACATAAAATCCTGCCCCATGAGATTCTCATGTTTCCTTGTAATCTCCTGCCTCATCTGCCATTTCTCTCAAATATTTCATGAGTTACCAAGCAGACTTTAATTTCATTTTATTTAAAAAATAAACTTTGTAAAATAGAAGAGCAATGCCCACACCTGCACCCGGACGGTAGGGTGCAGAGTGGTCCATGCTGGCTGCAGATGTGCTGGTGCGCTGGGGGCAGAGCCCTGGATCCAGCACTGCCTGCACCTCCCAGAGCTCGTCGTTGCTTAGGAAAGCGCAAGGAGGCTTAGGTACATACCTGTGATACAATTTTGCAAATGAAACTTATCATCAGAAATAAATTTTTGAGTGCTCACAGGAGGGACCAATCATTTCTGAGAAGGAAGAAGTACACTGGAAGAAAAAGGAATTAGAGTAAATTCTAGGAAGACTCAGGATTCGAATTGTACTCATACAGAAATAGGTCAAAAGCAGAAGAACTATCAGGATAAACCTACAGATAACGGAAGGCACAGGGCACAAGAAGCACCCATCCTAGGTAACGAATGCTGGACATGATTTTGAAAATATGGGGGTTTTCAGTGGAGAGCCCCAAAGACAGGCTGGGAGGGCATGCTTCACTGGGCAGAAAATGGGGAGTAAGAGGAGGTCTTTGCACATAAAGTGTCATGAGCTGGGTTGTGTTTTAGGGAGCTCAACAGGCTGTGTTTGAGAGCTTTGCTTGGCTAGCTTTTGAGTGCAAAGACTGAGTGCCACAGAAGCACTAAAGACAACATTGTAATTGTCTCAAATAAAGGGAGCATGGCAGGCCAATAATAATGGGATGAAAGAAAAAGCCAACAGCCTCTACTTTTCTTTTTTTTTTTTTTTTCATCTTTGAGGTGGCTTTATTTATTTTTTAAATTTTTTCTTTTTAATTACTATGGGTACATAGTAGTTGTATATCTTTATAGGGTACATGTGATGTTTTGATACAGGCATACAATGAGAATTAATCAAATCACAGTAATTGGGGTATCCATCACCTCAGGCATTTATCATTTCTTTGTGTTAGGAACAGTACAATTCTACCCTTTTAGTTAAAGTACACCCTAACTTGCTGTTGATTATGGTCACTTTGTAGTGCTATCAAATATTGTTCATTCTAACTATCTAACTATATATATATATATATATAGAAAAAATTAGCCAGTCATGGTGGCGCATGCCTGCAGTCCCAGCTACTCGGGAGGCCGAGGCAGGAGGATCGCCCGAGCCAAGGAATCCGAGGTTGCTGTGAGCTAGGCTGATGCCCGGGCAACAGAGCAAGAATCCATCTCAGGAAAAAAAAAAATACTCAACGTTGTTAGTCATCAGAAAAATGCAAATCAAAACTACAATGAAATATCACCTTAACCCAGTAAAAATGGCTTTTACCAAAAAGATAGGCAATAACGAATGCTGCTGAGGATGTAGAGAAAGGGGGACACTCATACACTGTTGGCTGGAATGTAAACTAGTGCAACCA
>CM052437.1:97915202-97933081 GCA_028533085.1 Varecia variegata
AAAAAAAAAAATTAAAAAAATTAAAGCATCAGCAAAGGGACTTGTTTGATCCACCAGATTTTTGGACAGATGCAGCAATTTTTTGTTAACTTTGGGATTTGTAAATTATATATGTACATTTTAGGAAGAAGGTGTTCATAGACTTAATCAGATAATCAGTGGGGTTTCCTCAGGGGGAAATCTAATGCTCACACTACACACCCCAAAACCTTATCATTTCACCTTTAGGGCCCAGCGTGTCTCAGAGCCACAATAAAAGTCACGGTGTATGTGCTGGATCTGCAAGTGATTGGATGAAAGGAAACAGAAAATTTGCGTCTGTTTCATGAATGCCAAGTATCAGATTATCTCATTCCACAATGTTTTATTTTTCTTAATTCCTAAGAACTTTCATTTTATCTAAGCAATATTTTCAATCATATCTTCTTTGATCCTCTTAATGTTTTCTAGTTACTTAAAGTTTTAAAAAATTCTGAGGATATGGTATCTTTTGTCATTTGCCACCTTGTACTTGATTTTTTTTTCCAGATACTTATTTTTGATTCTAATCTCTTCAAAATGTACAATCATTAGGCAGGAGATCAGCATCTAATGCATCTTTGTTTCCCATTTGGAGAAGTGTTCTTGCTGGGAAAGTAATAATACAAAAGAATAATTTGCTGACAAGCAGAACTGAGTTTGACTCAGTTTGACACTTAACCAGTTGCTTGACTTTGGTTATTTAATTTAACTCCTCTAAGTCTTCATTTCTTCATCTCTAAAGGGCCACAATAACAACTGTCTTGCAAGGTGGATGAAGGATGAGAGAACGTTGCTGTAAAATGCATCTCTAGCTCCTAGTTCGCCATTTGACTGGATGATCCTAAATTTCAGGACCTATTTCTTATCTACGGCTCTATCCCCAAACAATGTCCAGTACTCAAAGGTCATTGGGTGAATAAATAGAGAGATTTGTAATCTTCAAATGCTCTGTAGGGCCCCTCTCTTCTCCATAATCTCAGTGCTGCCAGCAGCAGGAATTTTTCTACTCCCGTTATTTCACAATCCAGAGCTCCTCTCTCTGTCCCCAGCCATTCCCATTTCAGAATTTCTCCCTCTTGCACGATGTGTCCCTCATCTGACCTGTGCCCTGACTTAAGGCCCTGGCGTGTGCTACCTGACAGGCAGCTGTGAGCCAGCCCCACCCGCCCTGCTACTGGTCCGTCCTCGATGCAGTGGCTTGGCCATAATTTCAACTGTCTGTCGCCAGTTTTCTGCAGATACTGCCTAGAATAGCCCACTTATTTCCATAAAAGAATATTTCCGTTTTCTTCCTTTCTGCTACCAGGCTGCCTAGCATGAGAAACAAGGTCACAGCAGTAAAACACAGTTTAAGTAGAAGATCATATCTAATAACCTAGGCCCACGGTGAATGTGTTTGCTGTATAATGGTCTCCTTATCTTATTTTCAACAGTCCAACTCACTACATGCTTCTCAAGTTGTCATTCTTGCTTTAATTTTCACAGGTTTGTATATTCATATAATTCAAATATTTGTATTTTTAATTTCTTCGAATTTTCTTCACTTGAAAATTTCTTGCCATTTTCACTTCTATTTTATCTATTTCCTTTATCAAGAGAAGAATTCTCTTATTTTTGTGTTTTCCAGGTACTGTTAACTCAGTCCCCACCAATGTCCCTGTCCTGTAATGAGCCTGTGTCTTTTCTGTTACCTGTGATAACCCACCTCCCTTGTCGTGCTGCAAGAATTAACTCCTATTTTTCTTTAATGGGCAACTAGATACCACGTCTTCTTGCAGCCAGGCCCAATGCTCACAGCCAGATCTGAACACTGTTTTGTGTCCCCATATATGCTACTCATCTCTCGGTTATCATGCTCAATTCATTTACTTATCTTTTGTAAATTTTGAAAATATACATCCATATAAAATCTGATAGCTACCGAGAGTCATGCAGTAAGATTGAAGTGGCTAAAGTTCAAGGTTTATCGTCTAAACTAATGGCTTTGAAACCCTACCAGCATGTTTACACCCTGTCAAATGATAATAGATACATATTGGAAAGAATTGAGAGCATTCAATTTTGCTTTAAGTGTTCGCATTTTTACACACAAATTTGAAATTAAGACTATTAGCTACACTCTTTTCAACCTATTTGATTGATGATTGAGTGGATAGACATTCCGTTAGGGATAGAAAGCCCTCATTTTGATCAACTATTTAGTCTAAGTCACTGTAGTGGACAAGTCACAAGGTATCTGCGACGTGACACAAAATAGAGGTTGCCTGCAGTAGATGTCATTACTCAGGGAAGGGATTTATTGCACACAGAGCCTGACTCCAGTTTTGATGTGACTGCTGACAGTTTTTAAGCTTGGCATTTCCCTTCCTCTTCTCCTGCCTCCCATCCGGGCAGATGGATAAGAACTGAGTGCTCTCTCCTTTGGCACCAGCGGGACATTCGAATCACACAAGCCCGTGCCTCAACTTACAGGAAAACCTTCACCCCGTCCCTTTCCCCAAAGTAACATAAAAACCACAAACCAACCTCCTTTCTTTGCTCTTTCAAGCCATTTTTAGGCAGCTTGGAAGCCCTGCCAGCTGTCCCCAGAAAGCCTCATTATGTAAATAAAATTTTCATGCCCTCTCCATGTTTGTGTGGCATCATCAGTCTCAGCATCTGAATCCAATTCTGGGTGGGGGTCCACTGTGCTTCTGTGGAGTAGTTATAGCGTCTATAAGTAAGTTAAATTATTAATCATGACAGTTAAAAAATGCTTAGAATCATGCTTAAACACATATCATGCAAGATATTTTAGCAGGCATTGAAAACGAGTATATATTTGTCAGAAAACTTTTGGGTCAAAAACCTAAATAAAACTGATTTAAGTAAAAAGAATAATTCATTGGAATGGTAATATTTTTTTTCCTAAAATTGAAGGAGAAGTTAAATAACCAGGAACAACAGAAACTTTACCAAGTTTGCAAGATTGGACTTTTGATCTTAGACTATTCTGTGGATACTGCTTTGTGCACTTGGTTTACTCAGAATTTGATGTTGCTCATTTACTATCCTGATACGATGGTCCAGGTTCTTCAGACTCCAGGAAATCTGCATTCATTTGAAAAAGGACCCTGGGCTCAAATGGCACTTACACAACCAGCATTCTCCTGCATCTTCATGCAGATCAGATACATTCTCTGCTAGTGCGGACTAAGTCCGCAGCGAACGTCCCAAAGAACAAGATCACTGGCAGTTTCAGGCTGACATCCCCTGAGAGAGAGAAGGCTCTTTCCCAGTTGCAGTTAGAGAAACCTGGGGAGAGAGTTTAATTAATCTTCTCCATTTCTCTGCTCACTTCCTGGACCAATCACAGCACCAAGGGCGAGGTGCCCAGCCTGGCCCTTATGTGGTCAGCTGTTCCCTTCTGCAGCCAGAAACGCTGCGCCCTCATCCATCCTGGCAGGGCACTGAGAGAGTCATCTCATGAACTTTCACTTATTCTTCCAAAACAAAATAGATGGTATTTTCTTCATCTTAAAATTAGGAAAATAAGGCTCAGAGAGATTTAAAGAATCTCCCCTTGATGGCCAATAACCAGTGGAGCAAGAACTTATTTCCAAGCTATTATGATCCCAAGATTATAATATCCTGATACACAATATCCACAGTGTCTTTTAGGGATCACTTGCTCAGTCAAGCAACAAAGAAAACTCCCAACCTCGCTCCTGTGTAAGACAGATCGCATGGCTAGAACAAGATATATCCATTGTAGGAAACTTCAGCTGTGGATTTCAGCCTAGTAGATACAGAAATATCAAACTTGGGGAATGGACACGCTTGAAGCTCAGACTCGGGAGGATGGGGGGGCATGGGCAATATATATAACCTGAACTTTTGTTCCCCCATAATAAGCTGGGAAAAAAAAAAGAAAATAGGCTGTCAAACTTACAAATTTAGTGACAAGGTGATAATAATTTAAGCTTAATAGTTCAAATATATGCTTATAAATATGGACTGTTAATAGGTTGAGAATACTTGAAAACAGATGCCTTTCTTTGCATTTTCTTCTCTGTATTCTTGTAACAACCCTGCCCCGAAATGTAAATATATATTTATGTTGAAAAAAAAAAAAAGAAAGAAATATCAAACTTGGTTCTTCATCCGTCTACTCCTGTTTGCCTCCTGGCCCCTGCTCTACAAGGTGTTTGTTAAATGAAACTCTCAAGAGGCACATATGTTAGAACAATGGTACCTGCAAAATGTGTTTACTTTTAGAGGAGTTAAAAGTGTCAATTAATTCATTGTTTGACTTAACACAGACCCACCGACACACCCTGAGTTTCTAAGATGGGACAAAGTAGGATATGAGAAAGAATTGCTCTACATTTGGAAGTAATTAGAATGTGATGAACCATTTTGAATCAAACTGAAGAGAGAGAGAGAGAGAGAGTGTGTGTAGCTGCTGTCAATGAAAGGCAAATGGGAATGAATGCTAAATATAATTAAAGTAGAAGCGAAAACCATTACAAAAGGCAATAAGAACACAGTTTTCTTTTTGTTTTTGCTCTCTTTTTAAAAGTTATCAATATTCTTCCCTCACAAGGCAATGTTAAGAGCTTTGCAATTTCCAAGACATTTAATCTCAATACTTCCCTTTAATTAGTATTCTAGTAATTCATGGCAAGCCAGGCACAGCAGACAAATGGTTTTACTGCGTTTGGTAGTCAGCTGTGTCTTGTTTACTGGAATGTATGTTGCAAGGTTTGAATAGTACCACCTTCTTCTACTGACACCTGAGAATATAAGAACTGTTTTGGTAGATTTGGGGAAATATTTTAATGTTTTGTCTGAAATAATGTTTTGTGTATAGAATCTCATTTATATAATATGAACTTAGATAAAACTGATATTATTAATAATTGCTAATTTGAATGCAAATATTTTGCCTCAGTTGTTATAATATTAAAGTAAGGAGAATTTAGAACTTTATTTATAGCTTTATTAAAGTATAACTGGCATACAATAAACTGTACATATTTAAAGTGTATAAGTTCATAAATTTGACATAGATATAAATGCACAAATCCATCAGCACATTCAACATAATGAATGCATTCGTCAAGCAGAACATTTCTTTGTGTCCCTAGGAAATTCTTCTTGCTCCTGCACACAAGGTCACCACCGTCCCCAGGCAATTCCTAGTCTGCTTTCTGTCACCAAAGATTAGCTGGCCTTTTCTAGAAGTTTACATAAATAACAGCATACGGTACAGAACTGTTTTGTTTCTTTCACTTAGCATAATAATTGTGAGACTCACCTATGTTGTTGCAAGGATCAATAGCCCGTTCCTTTTCTTTGATAGGCGGTATTCCAGAATGTGGAATGTCACAATATGCTTACCCACTTACATGTCGATAGACATTTGGATCATTTACAGGTTTTTACCATTATTACTAATGCTGCTGTGAACATTTTTGTACAAGTCTTTGTATGAACATACGCTTTCATTTGCCTTGGATAAACTTCGAGAAGAGAAGTGGAATGTTTGGATCATTTTGTAGGTGAATGTTTAACTTTTTAAAAAATTGACAAACTATTTTGCAAAGTGGTTGTAACATTGGATATTGCTACCAGCTGTGTATCACTGTCACATTTACGACTCACACTTTTAACTCCATGTGTCTTTAATTTTAGCCACACCAATACCTGCGTATTGTCATCTAATTGTAGTTGTAATTTATGTTTCCCTAATGACTAATGATCTTTCCATGTGCTCATCTGCCATCTGTACATTTTCTTTGGCGAAGTATTTGTTCAAATCTTTTGAAATTTTTTATTGGGTTTTTATTTTTTTCTTGTTGAATTTTGAGAGGTGTTTTACATATTTTAGATACAGATCCTTAGTCAGAAGTATGATTTGCAAATATTTTCTCACATACTGTGATTTGTCTTCTTATTTTCCTGAAATTTCTTTGAAAGAACAGAAGGCTTTAATTTTGATGAAGTCAAAACTGTAAATTTGTTTGCGTATGCTTTATGTTTTAGGTGTCAAATTTAAGACATCTTTGACTAACCCAAGGTCACAAAGTCTTTATTCTTGAAATTTTATAGTTCTAGGTTTTACATTTAGGTCAATGATATATATTGATTTTTTTATATTATACAAAGTATATACCATTTTTTGCAAATGTATGTGAAATTTTCAATAACATTTGTTGAAAAGTTTATCCTTTCTCCACTGAATTATTTTTGTACCTTTATTGAAAATCAGTTTTACCTATAGGTATGCATCTATTTTTGGACTTTCTTTTCCATTTATTTATTTCTATATTTTTATGCTAATACCACACTTCCTTGATAACTGTAAAATTAGATTAAATTTTGAAATCAGGCAATGTTATTCCTCCAACTTTATTCTTCCTTTCCAAAGTTGTTTTGGTTATTCAAGATCCTTTGCGTTTCTGTGTGATATTTATAATCAATTTTCCAATTTCTATGAAATAAATTCTGCTAAGATTTTAATTGGTATTTTGTGAAAACTATAGATCAACTTGGTGAAAATTGTATCTTAACTGTGTTGATTTTATAACTCAGGAGTCTATGCACTTCTCCATGTATGCACTTCTCTGTGCCCTCCTTTAATTTATCTCAGACTTTTCTGTTGTTTTTCTTTAGTTTTTATCACACAGGCCTTATATATCTTTTGCTAAATATCCCTAATATCCCTAAGAATTTCATATTTTTGATAGTTTCATAAATGTAATTAAAAATTTAGTAGCCAATTAGTAAACGTTAACAGTATGTAGAAATACTGTTGACTTTAACATACTTATCTTTAACTATCGAAACTTACTACTGTCCCTTACTATTTATATTAACTTTTTATAGACTCCATATGTTTTCCTGCATTGAGAGCAATGCTTCTATGAATACAGTATTTCTTTTTGCAACAATGTTGTGAGGAAATAAAGGGAAATGCAAACATATTCTATTTGATTGTCAATGTTTTTATTCCCCAAATAAATATAATTTTAAAAACTATTGTTTTTGTTATCATACAGTGAAAATTTGAAATTTATTACTATTTTATATTCTGGTGAAAGCATCAGATCTTTACTTAACGTTGTACTTAATGCAGGTATGATATGAGGCCCTTAGGCAGAACTCCAGACATAGGAATATTGTTGTGTATGGTGCATTGTCAGCCTATGTCTTTAGAGCTCTCGACTTGGGATCTTTGTGCAACACTGTCCTGTTCCACTTTGTCTGAGAATGTGCCTATCGTGTCGCCTTGTGTATACTGTATTTAGTGTGGTCAGTCCACACGTCATGGGATTTGAGCTCAGACAAGCCGAAGTTGAAATCTGTTTCATTCTAATCTTTCCTCAGCTGGAAGCTGAATAATATATGTCCTATCTCACAGGGTTGTTCTGCAGATGTCATAAGATGACACATGAAAGTCACCTAAGTCATAATAGCATTCAGTCAATGAACCCTGTCATTATACTCTTCTAAGGATAATCACCAGCAATTCAGCAGTGAGCTTGGCCTTTTTTAGTTGGCTAAGGCTAAAGTACAGTTTTGCCTATTTAAATTCCAGACACAACATTTAGATACTGCCAAGTATAAAATAATCTTAAAAAAAAAGAAAAAGTACAATAAATACAGTGGGAAAAGATCGGTTATTGCCATCATGAAAAGCAGAAAATAAGCACCTTTTGTAGTTCATAAACAAAAGCAAACCCTCAAGGTTGTGAGTATTTCAGGCTGTTATTTGTGTGTACCTGGTGCCACAATTCAGGAGTGTATAGCCACCATCACTCCTGTTTCCATTATTGTTTGCTTTATCTTCTTGTTCACTGCCTCTTATTTTATAAATACAAGCAAAGAAAGGTTGTGGAAAACACTGACTAATTGTTTTTATTCCAAGATCATAAATTAAAAGAAAACTTTTGTTTCACCAGTGTATATTGACTATCATGCCCTTACTCTTTAATGCTAAATTTTTAAAGTTATTTATCATTTAATGTTATGCTCATACTGATGTACTTGTAGTTATTTTATGTGCATTTATTAAATGTACATAAAAACTAAAAATAAAGTTAAAGCTCCAACCATTTATATTTTTCATACTCTCTTTACTCTCTTAGGTTCTTTTTAATACACATGAATTTCATACAACACTGTTATTACTTAACACACTTAATGTTAAGACTTGTCTACCTAACTGGAATTTTGAAGTACATTATTTTTTTTTATTTGCTCCAATGTGGAGAAATTTGAGCTGTTTTCGTGTTTTGTATTACTCATTGTTTTCATAAGCACTGTTATACAGATTTTTGAATAACTTTTTCTCTTCCTTTGGCTAATTATCTTTTTCTTTTAAACTTATTGCTTGGTGTTATAAGAATCAATAGATATATATATTTCAATTTGGATTCATCTTGTTGATTATTGAAAATAGCTCTCTAGAAAGCACGTGATAGTTTACAATGACAACAGCAATATTTGAGTACTTCAGCTTAAGCCTGTCAACATTAGATTATATCTACTTTGTAAAAATTCTTTTTTTTTAAATTTTAGAGACAGAGTGTCACTTTGTTTCCCAGGCTGGAGTGCAGTGGTGTTATCATAGCTCACTGTAACCTCTAACTCCTGGGCTCAAATGATCCTGCCGCCTCAGCCTTCTGAGTAGCTGGTACTATAAGCCCTTGTGCCACCATACCCAGCTAGTTTCTCTTTTTAGAAGTTTTGTAGAGATGGAGTCTAGCTGTGTTGCCCAGGCTGGTCTCAAACTCCTGGCTTCAAATGATCCTCCCGCCTTGGCCTCCCAAAGTACAAGGAGTACAGCCATGACCATACTCCTATGCTTGGCCTTCTACTCTTTTTACTTTTGCTAATATAATATGTTCATATTGCAACATCAATGATTTTTTTAGTATTTTTAAGGAAAAGGTTTTCATTTTTATTTCTTAAAAATTATTTCTTCTAGTTATCAAAAATATAGCAAAACAACTTAAAAATAGTTCAGCACCAATTAAAATTCACTAGGAATTCCATTTTCCAAAGATAGATAGACAAATACTATAAATATATACCTATATAGAAACATGTATACATTGATATCAGATGTACTAACTATAATGTGACAATGTGCTGTGGGCTTTGAGTCCTATCAATGGATATGCTTATTGAACACTATTTTCATAGCTGTATAGTATGACATTTTGTGAGGTATCTTCATTTGCTAGCTGTTCCCATATGACTTAATATTAAATTGAAAAAATTTGATGTGGTATAAATTTTGATTCAGTAAAAATTTATATCTGAATTAATATCTGTATATATTTGCTTATATTCTTGATTACTTCCTTAGCATAAATGCTTAAGTGTGAATGGCTCAACTATAATAATTTTGCTGGCACAATCAATTTTTGACAATATTTGTTTTTCTTAGTACCTGTAATGAAAGGAACATCACAATATCTGCAACATGTGCCCTGAGGAAACCTCATAGTGACATATTCTCTGAAAAACAGAAGGCAGAAAACTAAATAGAACTGCTTACCCCCTACCTACTCGATTAGGCCGAAGTGGAGGCAGACCCACCTCTGTGGTATGAGATCTGTTAGCATGGGCTGCCGTAACAAAATACCATAGACTGCGGCATGATGGAAATTTATTTTCTCAAAACTCAGGATGCTGGAAAGTCCAAGATCAAGGTCTAGCAGGGTGCAGTTTCTGGTGAGGGCACCCTCTCTGGCTTGCAGATGGTCACCTTCGTGCTGTGTCCTCACACGGTGAGAAGAAGGAGAGAAAGATCTCTCTCTCTTCCTTTTTTTATAAGGCCACAGTTCTCTAGGAATAGGCCCCCACTCTAATGACCTCATTCAACTTTAATTATCTCGTAAAGACCCTATCTCCAGATACAGTCACATTGGTGGTTAGAACTTCAGCATAAGAATGAAGAGGCGGACAAAATTCAGTCCACAACATTTTCCTCCTGGAATGCCAAAATTCCTGTCCTTATTACATGCAAAATACACTCATTCCAGTGTCAAGTCTAAAGTCTAAGTCCAAAGTCTCATCTAAATATCATTTAAATCCAATATGGATAGGATCCAAGGTATGGTTTAGTCTGAGTCAAAATTTCTGTCCAGCTGTGAGCCTGTGGACTAAGATAAATTTTGTGTTTCCAAAATACAGTGGTGGGACATGCACAAGATAGAGAGTCCCATTCCAAAAAGGAGATATTGGAAGGAAAAAAAAGAGTAAAGATGCCAAGCAAATCCAAAGACAGCCAAGCAAATCCCAGTAGATCTTAATGCTTGGGAATAATCCCCCTTTGTTCAATGCTCTGCCCTCCAGATCCACTGGGGTGGCCTCCCCACCTTCAGAACCCTCTGGGGCAGTGACCCCAGCCCAAAGCAGCTTTGGTTAGAAACTGCCGAGCCTGTTGTAACTGAGGCAATAGCCTCACCCTTTGAACTGCCTCAAGGAGGCAGCTCTGATGATTCCTGAATCACCTTTGGGGTCATTCTTTACTTTTCTTGAAAAATAACACATGATTGCAGCCTAATAGCTCTATGGTCTGATCTTATAGGATCTAAGCCTAACAGGCCTTCCTTCCTTCTTTCCTGTTTTCTCTGTCACATTTAGTTCAAACTGCCAGTGGTCTTGCTGGTGCAATCTCATCTTAATTGTAGGATTCTGCTGCTATGGCTGATTAAGTCTGGGTCCCACCATGTTCTTATTTAACCTTAATTACTTCTGAAAGACCCTATCTTAAGACAGTCACATTGGGGGTTAGGGCTTCAACATATAAAGTTTGGGTAGGTCTGACACAATTCAATCCATAGCATGTGATGGACACTGTTATCCATCAACAGTATCTTTTCTGTTATTTAGTATCTTTTCATTAAATTGCACTTATTAATTGCACTCATTAAGAACTGGTATTTTTAATGAGTTCTCTATGACAGAGGGTAGAAAAAAAGAACAATTCAAATCTTGTTCCCACTACCTTCTGTCAATAGGGTTATGAGCAATTATACAGACTCTATACAACTAAATTGTTGTGTTTCTCAAAAATGATAATAAAATGCCTATATTGTGGGGATGTTGTAAGAAATGAGATACATATAAGAACATTTTCAATATATTACTCAAGATCTTTTCTTTTTCAAAATATTATCTTTCATCCCTTTTCTCATCTTTCCGGACTTTTTAGGATCTGCCTTGTTATATAGTCACGTATATCATTTTCATTTGCTATGTAAGAAACCACCTCGAAGTTTGGTGCTCGCGATCCTGCGAGTCAGCCATGTGGGCTCAGCTTGGCCAGGAGGGCACATCTCTACGGCTCCCTGCAGTCTGCTGGGCTCATGCACACATTTTCAGTCTGCTGGGTGCAGGTGGTTTAATATTAGGTCATTAAATATGAAATGTCCGATTTTGAATCAAGAGCTTAGTTTATTATATCTCACACAAGAAACAGTACAATTAATCAAAGTGTGCACCTAAACTGTCGACACAGTTTTGCCATCTTAAAGGTAGCTTGTTTATGCCAGCAGTGAAGAAACCTGGACAGATAGTGGTGATGAAATCGCAAAAAGCATTTTCCATGGATTGTTAAGAATTCAGTATTTTTCCTTGCAAGAAGTGGTCCAAAGCCTGGAAAAAGCACCAGTCAGTTGGTGCAAGGTCTGGTGAATACGGTAGATGACAGAGAGTTTCCAAGTTCAGCCTCTGTAGTGTGAGCAGCATTGTGTGTATGTGACCTATGGTCACTTGTCTTGCAAGAGGACTGGCCTGTCTCTATTGACCAATCGGCTGCTTAATCGCAAACATCCTCATCATTTCATCTAATTGGTTGCAGTAGACATCCTCTGTAATGGAGTGACCAGATTTCATGATGCTGTGGTGGATAATACCAGCGCTGGACCACCAAACAGACACCATTAGCTTTTTTTTTTTAATGAATATTCGGGTTTGGACTGTGTTTCAGCACTTCATCTTTATCCAAACATTGTGCTGAATACTTGCAATTCTCAAAAAGAATCCATTTTGATCACATGTAACAATACAGTGTAGAAATGGTTCACCTTTATGTCGTGACAGCAAAGAAAGGCAAGCTTCGAGACAAGTTCTCTTCTGACACTTGTTTAAGTCATGCCATATCCATCTGTCCAGCTTCTTTGCCATGCTAATTTGTTTCAAATGGTCTATTATTGTTGGAATAATAATGTCAAATCTTGATGCCAATTCACATTTAGGTTGAGATGGATTCACTTCCACCACAGCTTCCAGCTCATCATTATCCACCTTGGTCTCAGGTCACCCACATGGCTCATTTTCAAGGTTAAAATCATCAGAACAGAACTTCTCAAACCATCAGTGTACTGTGCATTCATTACCACATCCTTCCCAAACACTTCATTGATATTTCAAGCTATCTGTGCTGCATTGGTTCCACGATGGAACTCATATTCCAAAATAACTCAAATTTTTGACTTATCCATGGTTTCACAAAAATTGCTCTTAAAAATTTTTGAAAGGTAGTCACAAGCCAAACCATTCACTCAAAAGAATGAGCATGTACCTTCACAATAAAAATAAAACAAGAAGTGTCAAAGTGAAATGTCAGAGATATCAACTGTCAAGTTTAGTACTTAAGGAAATCGGACATTTCATACTTAGTAACCTGGCGGTTGACTAGCAGTTGGCAGGAGCGATGGAAAAAATTGCACCGTGTGTTGCCAAGTATCCAGCGGGCTAACCGAACTCATTATTATGGTGGTGGTGGCAGAGTTATTGAAAGCAGCAAGACAGAGGCAAAGCTCCAGTGCACAAGTGCTGTCACAGTCTCCACTTGCATCATGTTGACTTTTACTACATTGGACAAAGCAGGTGGTATGGCCAAGCCCAGAGTCAGTGCGGGAGGATACTCTTCCCATATCCAAGGACTTGGATTCTGCAAGGGAGGGGGGAGATTGTGGCCATTTCTACAAAAAATCTACCTCGCTATGTATTGATTGTGATGTACATGTAAATACCCTGACAATTTTTCATTAGAGAATAGTAGCTAGAATATATTTACCACTCAGTACATACTTGTTAAATTAATAGTTTAATAACAATAAAATAATAAGTTAGTAATAATGACAGTTCTAGGTACTGTTCTAATTACTTCACATGTATTTTTCCCCACTAATCCTCATAATAGCTCATCTTGGTAGCATCTTTTATTATTTTCATGGATAATCATGGGCATGGAGAGATTAAATAACATGCCAACATTCATACCACTAATGAATGTGTAGGTAGAATTCCAGCCTAGGCAATTAACCACACAGCATTGCACTCTATAAAACATATCCCCTGAAGAAGAAATGAAAGATTAATAATAGAAAGAAGAAAAAAAGGAATAATCAAACTTTCTAGAGATATATGTGATTAATACGAAGTACCTTTCAAGAAAATAATTTTATAGGACTTGAAACCCAACCCATGGACATTAAATTTTAAATTTTAATATGACACTTGAGCATGATGCTGAATTTAAATTGCTCAAAATTTGGAAAGGCTACTATTACCACCCACATAATCTTCAGATTGTTCAACCAGTTTAAAATCCAGAAATTTTGGATCCAGGTTCCAAAAATACAGAACAAATGTTTTACTGATACTAAGTCCCAGACACCTCTATTTTTGAGAATTCAAATAAATAAATTATAATTCCCTTCTCCCAGGATGTAGGATAGGCATTTAGCACACATGCACACGTACCCTCCACACACTCTCTTAATGACCTAAGTACATAATTTAGTAAGGGAGCCAATGCCCCTTGAACACTGAGAGGAATAATTTCAGTACTACTCATTTATGTTTCACATGAGTTTATAAAACACCAGAATCGATATCTCACTGGTGCACACAGAATACTCGGTGTATAATTGGTATGTGCAGTTGAGATTAGGACACTAACAAATTAAAGCTAAGCCAAAGCAAATTTTAACTCCTCACTGTGGGTGGCAATAAAACTGTTATGGACAGCAAAATTACTCATACTGCATTATGAGGATTATAGATCTCATGAGAAAGTTAAGATTTATAATGATTTTTTTTTTTGCTAAATTATTGAACAAGAGGAAAACAACTTCTCAAAACAATGGGTGCATATATGAATGATACTTACAATATGAAATGTTCAGTAACTGGTCTGAATTCTAGCCAAAATGCTGAAGCATTTAATATTTGTATTTATTTACCAATATGCTGTCTTACCACACGTGTGCAGTATCATTCATAACAGCAGGAGTCCCCAGGGCACAGCAGCGGAGAGGGACACTCTGGAGCTGCCCTGCCCAGTCCACAGCCTGGTTCCCCCACCCAGGGGCCCTAGGAGGAAACTTACCTCTCTGAATCTCAGCTGCCTCAATTTATGAGGGAGGAGAAAAGAATTTATCTCAACATATTGCTTAGAGAATTACATAAGATGATGCATAGAATGTGCAGAGCTCAGAACATCAGGAACAATAAATTATGGCTCAAATAATTATTGTAATTGTTAATATTGTATGAATTTCTAGAAGACAAAATTTGCCATGCACATCAGGAGGCCATTCTGAAAATTTCTTTACGCGGTATGAATATTTAGAAAAATAATTCTTCCACTAGTACTGAAGATCATGCCTTTCAAATTCTGCCCCTCCAGGAAAATATGGATGTAAGTTTTTTTTTCCCATCTGTAGATGGTGTTTTATACTATTGAAGTACAGATTTTTGGGTCACCTGGAAGCCCGAATTTAACTTAAAGCTTAATCTAATCAAATTATAACATATAGAAATTGTCACTAAAATGGACATGTTGCTATTATATTGAGATTATAATAAAAACTTACACATATTTGTACACACCCAATGTGATACATGACTCCTTTTGTGTGTTTGCTTCTTCTCCCAACTGAAACTTTTCACAACTAACTCTGCGATTTCTTCAAATAATAACTGAAAAACTGAATCCACAAGAAAACAGAAAACTGTCAGGAAACAATCCTGGTCTCGCTTTTTAACTTTCCAGTTGCAACTAAAATGCTTCTGGGAGCTGTATTTGATTTTTTTTTTAATGATTGAAGAAAATCTACAAGTGACAATGTGTTCCTTTTAGATGGATGTGAAAAAGTGACTCCTTTAAGAATTGTTTAGTCTCTTTTTACTCAATGATTTCATTTTAAAGAAAATTACACCCTTAAAATTCTTCTAGGGGCCGGGCACGGTGGCTCACGCCTGTAATCCTAGCACTCTGGGAGGCCGAGGTGGGTGGATCGCTCGAGGTCAGGAGTTCAAGACCAGCCTGAGCAAGAGTGAGACCCCATCTCTACTAAAAATAGAAAGAAATTATCTGGCCAACTAAAAAAAAAAAAAAAAAAAATATATATATATATACACACACACACACAGAAAAAATTAGCCGGGCATGGTGGCGCATGCCTGTAGTCCCAGCTACTCAGGAGGCTGAGGCAGATGGATCGCTTGAGCCCAGGAGTGTGAGGTTGCTGTGAGCTAGGCTGATGCCACGGCACTCACTCTAGCCTGGGCAACAGAGTGAGACTCTGTCTCAAAAAAAAAAAAAAACAAAAAAAAATTCTTCTAGGAAGTTATGTTATTAACAATGTTTACAATAGAATTTCACTCCAGAAGAACAATTCAATTAGAAATGAAATAAGGGAGCTATAAAAGTAAATGTTATTTTCCAGATTTTAAATTATAATACATATTTTTTACTTTCATGTATATTTTGGGATTAAAAGAAATCTTTTGCCAAACCAAATTCACAATTTTGCTTCCATGTCACAATAACCTGGGATTAGTACATTTTCAGAGTGGAATTTCAACCTCCATACACCTCCCAAATGCTCTTCGAATATTGCCATCTCACATCTTCACAATGATGTTGGCAGACTCAGGCAAATTAATTTTCTTTTTCTCTTGTTCTTCCCCCTTCCTTCCTTCCTTCCTTCCTTCCTTCCTTCCTTCCTTCCTTCCTTCCTCCCTCCCTTCCTTCCTTCTTATATCTTTCTTTTTTCCTTTGTTCCTTTCTTCTTCTCCTCTTGAGTCAGTTGACACACTTAATAATGTATTTGCCACTTGTTCTTATAATTTAATGTTGATAAATGGATCAAATTTCTCACTCGCTCATTCATATTTGCCTGTCTGTTTCGTTCAAGACTCAGTAGTAGAAATTATTTAATATACAGTGAAATCATATCCCTGTGGGAGCTCAAAGTCAAACTATGAAAATGGCATATACATATTTTTGACTTATAGAGAACCCCATAGAAAAAAATAAATATACAATACACACACACCCCTACATAGAAAGACTAAGGATTTGTTTTGAATCATTGTCATTACTATGCAAGGAATTAGAGTCCCAGGAAAAACAGTCTTAGGATCTTTCCTTTTCCTCTTCTCACTCCAATCCTTACATAGGCTGATGTTGCTCAAAGAGACACTAACGTTGGTGGAAAATGGAGGCTGGAGATACAAATGCCTTTTGAGGTGTCCAAAGAGGCTTGGCCACTAAGCCTGGGCATAGCAAAAATAGGAAGACTTGAAGCAGCTTTTAATCATTGCTTAATAAAATTCACATACTCTTCTTTCTCTGTGTCCTTTGCTAGCATGGATTCATGTGGGGTAATTTGTTTGACTTACTCTTAAAAGTTGGTTGGAATTTAAGCAAAGCTGGGCTAGAATCTGGTCCCAGCTCTTAATACTGTTATAATTATGCAAAACTATTTAACTTGTGAATCTTAATAACTTTCATCTACAAAGTTGAAATATTTACCTAGCTCACAGGATTGTAGTGACGACTTAATGTTATAACCACAACAACAAAAACCCTGAGTATCCGGTAAAGTCAGTGTCCATTTACTAATTATTATTACTATTTTACCCCAGGAATGTCTCAAGGTCTTACCCTTTCCCTAGCTAGTTTATCTGGCTCTAGCATAAGTTGGTCTTTCTAGAAAATGCTAATAGTTGCTAGTTAGTTATGTTTATCAACACACTATTTTTTGATGATATGAGCATTTTTGGCAACTTAATGGTATTTGAAAAGAGTAACACTGCTGGACACTGTTTTTGGAAACATGGAAATGAGTCGAGATGCGCAGGCAGGAGGAGAGCAACATCCAATGCCCTACCAGTGCCTGGGCTAATGCCGGTTCCCTAATTCTCAGGAGTTCGTGTTGATTATTTGGGTACTTCTATTTATTTGGCATGAAGCCGGTCACTGTCACTAGTATCAATCTCAGGAAAGGATTTTAAACACTTCTCCCACTGCTCCTCGGGCTTTGCTAATTTCTTTCTCCTGCACAAGTCCAGAGAGACAGAAACTGGCATGTAACGAGTGACATGAAGCAGGTTTATTACTTACAAACAGGCAGCAAGGGACAGCAGAAGCCTAGCATTTATGGCAAGCTGGTTCCTCGGCTTGGGAAGCTGCCCAGGAAGGATGGAGTCTTGGGCATGCTCAGCTTGCACCGTAGCTGAGGGACCCAGCAAGTAGTCCACTTTGTGTTTTATAACCTGGGACAGCGTGGCACACGGGGCAGAAGTGCTGTGCTTTTGTATCTCAGGATGCTGCACTCCCAGCACATTCTACAGTGATTCTTGAGGACTATGAGCAAAACGGGGGAGAACCGGGTTGGTCCAGACCACTGAAAGAGCTCTTCTGCAATAGCACGTGGCTCTTTGCTCTTTTTATTTCCAGTCTTCTCTATCTTCAGCGTTCTGGTTCCTTGTCATCTCAGAGCTTCATTTTTGTTCATTAATGCATTCGATCTGGTCCCTAATGTTTTATTTATTTATTT
>CM052437.1:97933581-97962772 GCA_028533085.1 Varecia variegata
AGACAACAGCGGAGACACAAAGACAGCACAGGAAATTATAGACTGATACCTACGGCTACAGCAAACAGTAAACACACTCTAACCCCCCAGCCAGTTAAACATAAAACCCCACACTAAAGTCCTGTTTACCTCACTTTCCTTTACCCAGGACATCACTTCTAGTTTGCAACATAAATTACAAAACATACTAAGACAAAAGCAGTTTGAATAGGAAGATAAACATCAGAGCCAGGCTCAGATATGGTAGAGATTTTGGGATTATTAGAACAAGAATTTAAAGCAATGAAAAACAACTATGATTAATATGGTAAGGGCTCTAATCCAAAAAAGTAGAAAAACGTGCAAAAATGATGGATTATGTAAGAAAAAAGATGAAAATTCTAAGAAGGAATAAAAAAGAAATTCCAGAAATCAAAAACACTATAACAATACTCATCAAAAGAATGTACACAGTTGAAGAAAGAAAGAATCAGTAAGCTAGAAGTAATGTCAATGGAAACTTCCAAAACTGAAATACACAGAGAAAGAATACAATGGCAGAACAAACTATCCAGGAACTAAAGGATAATTACAAAGCTGTGATATATGCATAAAGGGAATACCAAGAAAAAAGGAGAGAAAGGGACAGAAGCAATATTTGCAGTGATAATGAGTAATAATTTTCCAAAATTAATGATAGACACCAAATAAAAGATCCAGGAATTTCAGAGAACACAAAGCAAAATAAATACCAAAAAAATGTACACATAGGCATGTAATATTCAAACTGCAGAAAATCAAAGACAATAAGAAAATCTTGAAAGCTGGTGATGGGGGTGGAAGACACCTTACCTATAGAGTGGCAATGATACAAATTACATCTGACATTTCTACAGAAACCAAGCAAGCAAGAAGAGAGTGGAGGGAGATATTTAAAGTGTTGAATGCAAAACAAAAGAAACCCCTCATCACCCTAGAATTCTGTATTCAATGAAATTATGCTTTAAGAGTGTGAAAGAAATACTTTTCTCAACAAGCAAAAAATGAGGGAATTTGATTCCAGTAGACCTTCCTTTCCAGAAATAATAACAAATTCTTCAGAAAGAAGGAAAGGAAGGATATAGATCAGACATTCAAATCTACATAAAGAAAGGAAAAGCGTTAGACAAGGAATAAAGGAAGTAAAATAACATCTTTTGCTTTTTGTATTCTTAATTGATCTAACAGAGAACAATTTATTAAAATAATTATAGAAACAATGTATTCAGTGGTTATAGCTTGCAGGAAATGAACTGCAAGACAGCAGTCTGCAGGGATGGGCACTGAGAGTTCTCTCTCCTAAGGCACTCTCACTGCTAGCGAAGTGGTATCACACTATTTGAAGGAAGACTTGGATCAACTTTAAATGTATACCTCAGAGTCATGAGCAACCAATAAAAACACTTAAAAGTAAGTATACTTGACATGTTAAGAAAGGAGAAAAATGGAATCATATAAATGCAATCATATAAAATAATTTGAACTAGAGAAGGCAAGAAGAGAGTGGAAGACAATACAAAAAGATAAAGAACAAGAGCCACAAAACTAATAAATCATAACAAATATAGGAGATATGAATCCACTATATCAATAATCACTTTAAACAACAATGATTACCAACAGAAAGACAGAGACTGTCAAAGTGGATTAAGAAAAAAAAAAGATCCAACTATATGTTGTTTATAGGAAAACCACTTTATAAAGACAAATAGATGAACAATGGCAGGATGGAGAAAGATGTACCTACTAACATTAATGAAAAGAAAGTGAGAGTAGTTATATTAAGTGCAGATAAAGTTGACTTCAGAGCAAGACTCATTCCACTACCATATTGGAGACTTCAACACCTTTCTATCAGAAATGGAAATTTCCAGCAGGCAGAAAAATCAGTAAGGATGTAGTTGAACTTAACAGAACCATCAATCAACTAGATCTAATTGACATTTATAGACTACTTCATCAAACTACAGCAGAATACACATCCTTCTCAGTTTCTCATCAGACATTCACCAACACAGACTACATTCTGGCACATAAAATGCAGTTTAACAAATTTGCAAAAATAGAAATCATACAAAGTAACTTCTCAGATCGCAGTAATCTTAAACTAGAAATTAATAACAAAAAAAATAGCTGGAAAACCCCCAAATACTTAGAGATTTATAAGCAATTTTCTAAATAACACATGGGTCAAAGAAGAAGTTGCAAAAGTAAATTAAAAAAAAAATTGAAACTCAATGAAAATGAAAATACGACTTATCTAAACATGTGGGATGCAGTAAAAGCAGTGCCAGAGGGAAATTTATGGTGCTGAATGCAAATGTTTAAAAAGAATGTATGTACTTTTAAATTACTTACTAAAGTGCTGAGGTTTTGATATTCTGTGGGCTCTATCTGCTCACGTCTGAGAATCTCCCTTGAGCCATTTAAATTGGCAAGATCTACATCAATCAAGGTGTTTACTGTCATATGTGATGTGTCATTATTCCCATGTGACTCCCAGTAATATGAGCCCAGCACTCGTGGAGCAATGTTGACAGTCCCATGGAGGCTGTGTAGCTCTGGTATCCAACACTGCACTCAACCCCCACGGCTCACGGGGGTCTTCTAAGTTACAGCTCCCAGTATTCTGGCCACAGCACGACAAGATTAATCTTTCTGTACAGCTATGGTTACTTTCTTAACAGCATGAAATAAAACTTTCACGTAATGGAGATCATGGGCAGGTAATTTTATTTTCCCTTGTACTTGATGAGTGTCTAAAGTTAATACCAGATAGAGGCATTATAGATATTTTGACCTAATAATCATAGGACACAAATAAACTGTGTTGCTAACACCCTCCCTCCTCATGTAACTGGTGGCAGCACAGAATAGAAGGTAGGAGAGTCTGAGAAGAGGACTTTGGGACCAGGACATAATAGGAGAAGCACCTCTTTCTCAAAGCCAAAAGGCACCAGAAGCCAACATCTAGGGCCAGTTGAACAGGCAAGTAAGCCAGATGTTGATTAGGGTGATTGCCCGGGACTAGAGCTTAATTCTGAGTAGATTTTCATGCAGTTGGTGAAGACTCAAGTGGAATCACTTACTGTCCGCTCTTTCAGCACCTCCCCAGGGGAGTAGCTTAGCAAGGAAGAGGTTTCTGGTACCTGGTTCCTTCACACTCTGCTGGATGAGCAATTATCAGGCCCATAGGTGCCAGAGCACCTGTGCTTTGAACAGACAACAAAACAAAACAAAACAAAACAAAACAAGACTGTGCTAGTTAGAAAGTAAAACTTACATAAAGACAAGTTATTTTCTACAAGTACTTTTTAGCAATTGCTTCCTTCCAGAAATTAGCATCTTTTGTCTCTCTGTGTTGCAGTAAAGTCCTGTGATTTCTATGCTTATATTAGACATTTCTTCTTCAAAACCTCATTTTCTGTTTCCACCAGCAAAGATTAATTTGAATTTTACTAGCTATTACTAGTTATTTTTGAGATTAGTTATGTGCTTAAAGAATAACAAAGTAAGAATCCATTTTTTTATTTGCTTATCTAAAGCAGCTTATTTTCTGTTACTTCAGAGCTAGAAAATTATTCTTCATAGCCTTGAATATTACCATACTCCATAACATAAACTATTATACTCAACTGAATAATGCATTTTTATTTCTGAATTATTTTCTGTAGAAAAATGGCATTGATGCAGTACAAAGCTATCATTTTATGACAAATATGTAATATAATGAAGGTTTTAGAGCTTATAATTAACAAATCTATAAGTATGTATTACATTTGATGTTCTTATAGGTTTAAAATTCCCAAAATACATTTACTTTTTTCCTTCTTTATATAGGTCTAACAATCTTTTTGCTATATGCGTAGTTCAAAAATTGTTAGAAGTTTTCCTGTATCTTTATGTGATAAAAGAGATGGCACAAACCTGAATACCAGAAGCTTACAAAACAGCCCATCTTTTCATTTTTATAAGACACTAGTTGAACTCGACGGTTTCTGTATGGATCTCCTAGTTATATATAACTTTTTTTGAGAGTTTTATATATAAAAAGGAAAGCGTAAAAGGGACTTGAGATTTTCATGAAACTCTACATGTTCTATTTCTTTATGCTTAACTCTTTGAAATATAAGTTTAAAGACTGAAGACTAAAGTTCAATTGTGTGTTTGTAGATGAGTCTATTAAAATTTTGCTTAAAGCCTGTATATCTGATTGCAACAATTAAACCTTACTGAATTGCTTAGCAAATAATTTTAGGGTTAGGCAAAAGGTAGGTAAAATAGTCTATGTAAAAATCAATATTTCACATAATACATAGTTTTTCTAACATAGTTTCTATAGAAAAATGTATTTTATTTATTTATTGAGTTTATACAATATTTGTTTTACTAAACTTTTGAAAACATTTTTGAATTTTTTGAAACTTTCCATCTTAACTAAGCAGTTTGGAAGAATATAATTTAATGACAACTAGAAAATCAATTTTAAAAATTGTATTGCTAATATCTTTTAAACTCATTTCAACATGCAAAACCTTGCCCCAATGTATGATGTTTAAATAATCTTCTCAACAACTACTGGATTTGGTTTTTAAAAATATAAATTAGTGTCTAATTTATAAATATAGTGTTAAATTTAAAAATATAAATTAGCACATAAAATGTTTATGTGCTGTCTTTATAAAGTGCTAAAATACAGTAACTATCATCTCAGGCAAAATTAAAAATTGTAAAAATTAGTATTTGCATGACACAAAAGTTATAGAGATCTTATTTAATTTGTTCCGGAATTGAATTTGGAAACATAACCATGTGTGGTATTTTACATATATATGAAAAATATATAAACAGTATAAAAAATTTCAACCTGGTGCCAAATCCTGAGAAGAAAATTTTAACATAGTCATTAACAAATAGTTCTGGAAAGATGGGGTAATAATGCACCAGAAAAACATAAACCATGGAGTTGATCTTTCAGCAAGCTTTCGGGGAAAGGGCAAGTCTCCGCGCACCCCTACAAGCTGTTACTCGCTTCGAGCATTTTCTTACTTTTTGGCCCTGCGAGATGCCCCAGTCTCATCTGTGTATTTCCTGCCTCGTTACCAGAATCGGCTGATTCTCCGCGCAGCCCTGCTTGGAGAATCGAGTTAGGAACCAGCGTTTGGTCACTAGGCGCTGCCACTGCCACCGGATGCCTTTCCTTTAGGCTTTCTCGCTAACAGAAGAAGGAGATTTTTGTGTGTGTCTTAACTGGTGTCTAGACACATAACTATTTCTTTGTGTAACTATGTATCAAGCTAAACATAAGGTCATACTGAATTGTTCAACTATAGTCCATATCAAATAGATCATTCTGATCTATAAAATGAGTTAGAAACTGTCACCACTTCTATTTTCTGAAAGAGAATATGGAGAATTGATATCACTTAGAAAAGAATTGATATTCTTTCCTAAGTGTTTAGTACAGTTCACCAGTAAAACCTCTGGGCCTTGTCCTTTCAGTTTTGAAAAGTTGTTAATTATTGATCTAATAGATAACAGGTCTATTCAGAGTATATATTTCCCTTTGTGTGACTTTGGGTAGTTTGTTTCTTTTAAAGAATTTCTTCTTTTTCATCTAATTCATCAACATTGTGGCAATAGAGTTATTTGTAATATTCCTTCATTATCCTTTTAATGTCCAAAGGATCAATAGTTATTACCTCTTTTTCATTTCAATACCAGTAATTTCTGTCTTCTGTCTTTTTATATTTGTTAGCCTACATAGAAGTTTATCAATCGTATTGATCTTTTCATTAAAACGTCTTTTGGTTACATTGATTTTTTTCTACAGATTCTTATTCTTAATTTTATTGATTTTTTGCTTCAATTTTTGTTAATCCTTTTCATCTGCTTGCTTTAGGCATAAATTTCTCTTTCTTTAGTTTCCTAAGGTGGAAGTATAGGTGAGGAATTTTAGATTTCTTTTTATATAACATATGCATTTACTGTTATATATTTGCTTCTAAGTATTACCTTCACTGCATCTCACAATTTTCATAAGTTATATTTTCATTTTGTTCACAATATTTTCATTATTTTTGAGCTTTTCATGACTCATATGTTACTTAAGGGGGACTTGTTTAATTTTGAAGTATTTAAGGATTTTCAAGTTATCTTTTGTTATTGATTTACTGTTTAATTGTATTGTGGTCAGAGAACATATTTCATATTATTTCTATTATTTTAAATTAGTTAGAGTGTGTTTTATGGCATAGAATGTGGTCTACCTTGCTAGATACTCCATGCAAATTTGAGAAGAATTTGTGCTCTGATGTTGTTGGATGAAGTATTGTACAAATGTCAATTAAATGCAGTTGGTTGATGGTGTTGCTAACTTCAACTGTCTATCTTGTCAGTTACTGCCTTATCCATCAATTACTGAAAAGGGGTGTTGTGAGTCTCCAAACTGATAGATTTCTCTGTTTCTCCTTTTACTTCTACTAGCATTTGTGCGACATGCTTTGACACTACTGTTAGGTTCATTTACATTTAAAGCAGTTGTGTCTTCTGAGAGCATCGACCCCTTTATCATTGTGTAATGCCCTACTTTACCTGTGATAATTTTTCTTTGTCTGACATCAGCTTTGCCTAAAAATAAATAGATACCTCAGCTTTCTTGCTTATAATTGGGTCTTATTTTTAAAAATCCACTTTAACAGTCTCTGTCTTTTAGTTGTTGAGTTTATATCATTCACATTTAAAGAAATTATTGATAAAGTTCGATTAACATCTACCATGCTTGTAATTGTTTTCTGTTTGTAACACTTGTTCTTTGATTCTTTTTTCATATTCCTCTCTTTTTATGACTTCCTTGCTTTTAATTTAGATTTTCTATGATTTTATGTTTTCACTTAGCATATTGATTTTGCTTCTTTTAAAAAATGATTGAGTGCTTTAGAATTTTCAGTAAATGTTTTAAGCTAAATCTACCTTTAAATAGCAATAGACTACTTCATTTGTTTGCATGTGCTTTGTAACAGAGCATTCTCAGCTCCTCTGCCCTGCACCTTAAGGCATTTCCCTTACCTACATGCTGTAACCACTCAATGCATTGTTACTGTTATTACTTCAGTGAAACAGTTACCTTTTAGATAAAAAAAGATTTTATCTTTATTTTTGCCTTTTCTGATGCTCTTCCTTTCATTGTGTAGATCTGAGTTTCTGACAAGTATCATTTTTCTTCTCCCTGAAGAAGCTTTAGCTGTTCTTGCACAGCATTTTTGCTGGTGATGAGTAACTTCATAATTTTTGAAGGATTTTTTACTGAATATGGTATTCAAGATTTTTGATTTTTTATTTCTTTGAACAATTTTAAGATTTCACTCCACTCTCATCTTGTTTGTATGGCTCATGATGAAAAGTCTGATATAATCCTTATCCTTGTTCCTCAATAGTTATGCTTATTGTTTTTTGTTTTTCTGGCTTCTTTCAATGATATGTCTTTGTCTTCGGTTTCCTGAAGATTCCAAATTATATGCCTAAGGATAGATATTTTGCTATTTATCCTGCTTTGTGTTCCCTGAATCTGTGGTCTGTTGTCCATAATTAATTTTGGGAAATTCTCACTCATTATTGCTTTGAATATTTCTCCTGCCCCCTTTTTCTTTCTCTTTCCTGTTGTGCATACATTACCTTTTGTAATTGTCCCAGGGTCATTTAATATTATGTTTTGTCTTTTTCAACCATCTTTCTCCTTGCATTTCAATTTTGGAAGTTTCTATTGACATTTCTTCAGTTTCACTAATTCGTTTCCTGTGTCCAGTCTACCAATGAGCTCATAAAATGATTCTTTATTTCTGTTACAATGTTTGTGATTTCTAGCTTTTCTTTTCAATTCTTTTTTAGGTTTTCCATCTCTCTACTTAAATTTATTATCTATTCTTGTATTTTTCCACTTTTTTCATTAGAAGTCTTAGCATATTAAACATAGTTGTTTTAACTTCCAGGTCTGATAATTCCAACATCACTGCCTTATCTAAGTCTGTTCTGGTGCTTGCCCCGTCTCTTCAAACTGTGTTTTTTATCTTTTACTGTGCCTTATAATTCGTTTTTGAAAGCCAGACATAATGTATTGGGAAATAAGAACTGATATTAAAAGGCTTTTCGTGTAAAATGTTTTTGTGCTTGTTTGTTTAATTTTGCCAATCTAGCTAGGTTTGGGGCTATGTTTAACGTTTGCCGTAGCTGTAGGTGCCAGATGCCTCAAAATTCTTTACCATGCTTGTATTGTTTCCTCTCTTAACTTTGGATTTCTGTAAGTGTGCCTCTTTGGACATTCTGTGTCTTGTAGGTCTTTCAGCTATTATCCACTCTTACCATACTTGAGCCCTGTTGGTGTGTCCAGGATGTAGGGAAGGAAAGCATTCGATAATCTTATGATTACATTTTCAGACCTGCAGTGGGCATGTGTCCCTGGTGTGTGACCTTCACACGTTTTTCTCCAGTTGCACAGCCTCCCTCCCCACCATAGGCACAATGGGAGGTTAGAGGGAGCAGGAGTAGGAAGAATGACCTTCCTTAGCTGGAACAGGTTCTGATCATGTCTTTTCCCCTGGAGCGTACACTGTGATATGGAGAATGCTTTGGGAATAATTTGCAATGATCTCTTTCCCATCCCCTTGACCGCTACAGGGGAACTTATAGGATCTTCACCATGAAAACCTGGTGGAGCTCCTGGTGGTAAAATCCATGAATTTCTGGGCCACCCTTCAAAACTGGCCTCCAGGAGTTTCTTATTCTCATTTTAATTCACATTAAATGTATGGAAATTCATCAAAATTTTACCATTTAATTGTTCCTACAAGTTTGACTCCATGGGTGTCTCTTTAGGTAGGCAGATCTGTCTGTCTTTCTGGAAGAGCTGGTCTCTCCAAATTCTGGGGCTGGTTTGACATACAACTTCAGGTTTCTGATGCATCCAAGAAAAATTGTTGAATTTTAATTTGTTCAGCTTTTTCTCTTATTGTAAAGACGGGAGTTACGACTTTCATGTTCTCTCTATGTCCAGGCTAAACCAAGAAGCCTGTAGTATAACTAATAATATTTTTAAAGTTTCCTTGTCTTTTAAGAATTTCAGAGACAAAATGTCAACTTACTTCTGGCAGCCTTCTTCATTAGATGTCATTGCATGTGTTATACTTACATTTAGACATTATTTCTCTTTGATTTTATCTTAAATATTATATTTCTGTTATCCTGTGTTCTGATTCCTCAGTTACTAAGTCTTTTATCACAATGTATATAATATCTATATATCCTTAAATATATTTTAACACAGGGAAGAAAGGTTCGGTTTTTTTGTTTGTTTTTTTTGTTTTTTTTGAGACAGAGTCTCACTCTGTTGCCCGGGGCTAGAGTGAGTGCCGTGGCGTCAGCCTAGCTCATAGCAACCTCAAACTCCTGGGCTCAAGTGATCCTCCTGCTTCAGCCTCCCGAGTACCTGGGACTACAGGCATGTGCCACCATGCCCGGCTAATTTTTCTCTATATAATTTTAGCAGATCATATAATTTCTTTCTATTTTTAGTAGAGATGGGGTCTCACTCTTGCTCAGGCTGATCTTGAACTCCTGAGCTCAAACAATCCTCCCGCCTCGGCCTCCCAGAATGCTAGGATTACCAGCGTGAGCCACCGCACCCGGCCAGGTTTGTTGTTTTAATTCATTCTTTTATCTCTGTATTTGGTCATGTTTATTTATTTATTTATTTATTTTAATTTTGACTAACAAATAAACCAAAAAGTATGGAGGGTTAGATTTGAGGAAAAATTTAATGTTCCTATAAATTTTGCAAAGAACTATTTGTAGCTGTATGTTATGTAAGTTCAACTATTTATCTCTGTCATAATTTAATAATTCCTCAAATGTGAACAATAATGTCATTCAGCTTTATTTTATTTAGTTGGTGATTCTATTTTTAATTTACTGATTAATGTAATTATTTACATTCTTTCTTTGTTTCTGTATTAGCTATATCTTATAATTCAATCAATGTGATTTTTGAAAATTTTCAATTATAACTTAGTTGAAATCTTTGATTCAAAATTAAAAAGAACATTTATATATAATTACTGTTTTGCTTTTTATTAATATTAATATATTTAAATTTAAGTAGAAGCATATTGCAAGTTTATTTTTACATTTTAAAATGTATTGATGTTAACTTTTTGACCTAACAGAAAATTAGGTTTGGTAAAACATTTTATGAGTAATTAAAATAATAGTTCTAGATTTTTCAGTGGATAGCATTAAGCATAATATCATTTAAATGTACATAAATAATTCTGTTGTTTAGATCCTCCGTATCCTATTTATTTTTTACTGTTTGATATATTGTAAGGGTTCTTTGACTTTGTATACAATTGATATCATGATTCTTGCTTTAATTTTCTTTTTTTTGAGACAGAGTCTCGCTCCATTGCCCAGGCTAGAGTGCCATGGCGTCAGCCTCACTCACAGCAACCTCAAACTCCTGAGCTCAAGCGATCCTCCTGCCTCAGCCTCCTGAGTAGCTGGGACTACAGGCATGCACCACCACGCCTAAGTTTTTTTTTTAATATATATTTTTAGTTGTCCAGTTAATTTCTTTCTATTTTTTTAGTAGAGACGGGGTCTCACTCTTGCTCAGGCTGGTCTCAAACTCCTGAGTTCAAACGATCCACCCGCCTCGACCTCCCAGAGTGTTAGGATTACAGTCGTGAGCCACCGCGCCTGGCCTTGCTTTAATTTTCACATATTTACTTTCAACTTTTGTATAAATTTTATTTTCATTAGAGTTAGGTGTTCTTTATGATCCAATCTTGGAGTCTGTTCTATTTAATATCTGTACTTATCATAAATAACAAATTTTACAGATTATGCTTACATTTGTTGAAAGCAGAGACATATTTGCTGAGACTTTGGTCTTTAGTTATATTATGCTTTTTAATGGCTACATTAATAGATTTATTTAATTGGCTTTTTCATCTTTTTCTTAAATTGAAACTGCAAGTACTTGCACCCATGGTATTTAAACAGAAAATAGCAAACTTACAATCCCACTATCAGCCCTCATTTCTCTTCACTACTTGAATCTAATTATGTTATTTTCAGTTAGCTTTTATACTGAAATATATTTACATTTTTACTTATTATAGTTCATATTATTTAAATTCTGTCCTATAAACATATTTACACAGTCGTTTGATCTTGGTCATTCATTTCTATGGCTTTGCTGCTTGCCAGCGCTTCTCCGGGACGGTTTCTGGGATTGGTTTGGCTCAACTCACCTTTCTTATTTAAGAAACCATCTTTAATATTTAAAGATGGTTAAGGAGAAAAGTGTCATTTGAGAATGCATCTTTGTCAATTGCTGATTCCGGCGTGCGCCGAGATTCCTCTCCTGAGAAAGCAGCAACTGCGGGGAGGCAGATGGGCGTCTGATTGCTTGATTTGCGGCTCTTCTTTGAATCAGCACCACGAGTTCATTCATCATTCATTTGGGGACTTTTGCGAGACGGTGACAAATTGAAAAGAGCGGCGCACCTGACAAAGCATCATGCCGGGGAGCGACCCTCCCAGAGCCGACCTCGTAAATTCAGGAGACGAAGCTCCCCGGACTTCAGGGGCGGCTGGGGCCACTGCATGCTCCAGCCACGTCACAAAATCATTGGAATATTCTGTGTTTATTTAAAAATTATGTATCAGACACAGGTATTTTATGTGGATTTTCAGAAATCCTCAGAATTAGCATCTAGGCTAGCCTGACAGATGAGGAAACCACAGATTATTTAAGTATATTTCAATATATCATAATTTAATAGACTCATCTAATGTCAAAACCTAGATTCGAATTAGGTTTGTGACTTTCTGAATTCAGAGCTGATAATATTTGCATTCTGATGTAATGTTTGCTTATGTCAATTAACGTCCAAGGACGGTCTGCCAGTTCACCAGAATGAGGGAGGAAACCAACACAGGCACTTACCTGTTCTAAGCAAGAAGTCTGAATGCTGGGGTGTTGTCCTTGAAAAATAGATGACATGTCCAAAAGCAGACTTAAGAAGGATGTCACTAACTGAATAAAAATAATTATAACAAACTGGTAATCCAGGTTGGCAGGGAAACTCCTAATTAAAAAATTACAACAATTTATAGCATTCAGAAAAATATCAAAAATTTATAAAAACCCTTAGTGTATCTTTTGAAAAAAACTAACATAAATATAATGCTTATACAGAGTTTTAATTGTGAATGTTAATATAGCAAATAAATACATTTTCTTGGACAATTAAAAATATATTAGAAAATGTTTACAGTGAAAAACTGCAATGTTTCTGAAAACTAACTTTTTCTACTGTCATTTCTTGATTCCCTGGGGTATTAGTCATGCATAAGTGAAGAAGTCTTTTGAAAAGACAAGATGTTGAGAAGATTTTTACTTTTAACACCAGTATAGAAAAGAAAACAAAGCTAGGTTTTTGAAGAAGTACCAAATGATACCCATAACTTTAAAAATTTATTTAAATTTTAATCTAAGAAGTAATAAGAGGATGAAAGATAGAAATTCAAGAAGATCAGGACAACAGGAGCACTACTGGCAATTGATTATTTATTTGTGCACTTGGATTTAGTATACTTTATTTCAATAATCAACATACCTAAGTAGAGAAATGCTCTCTGATATGCAAAGTTGCTGATTTTATAAGGATATAAAAGTCTGCTTCCAAAATTGTATATCACTACAAGGGAATTGTCTAAACTATGGAAATGAACAAGGTCTATAGTTAATTATAGGAACTCTATCTAATTTATAATTTGATAGAGAACATACAAGGACTTAACAACATTAATAAGTCCTTTTGAGGCCAAGTTTCAACAGTACCAGGCTATCACTTCTGCTATATTCTATTGCTCAAAACAAGTCATGAGACCAGGGTTCAGGCATGGGCAATTAGATTCCCTTTCTTGATGGGAGAAATGGCTAAATCTTGTTGCAAAAGGCTATGTACATGGGGCTGGAATGAATCACTGTGGCCATCTTTGCAAACAATCTCTCATAATCAGTAAGTGCTTGAGAATTATTTGTATATTTTACACACTTGGCTAGTTGTTCTACACTCCCCAAATTAGGCAATGAGAAGCACAAGAAAAGCAATTTTTGTTAATGGACAATTTTTTAGAGTAATTTTAGTCAGAGCGCAGCAGAAATTGCGTAGATTTCCCATAACCTCTCTACACTTCCCCAGACTGCCTCTGCCCCGCTGTCAACAGCCCCACCAGAGTGGTGCATTTGGTGCAACCATAGAACCTACACTGGCATTTCATTATCACCCAAAGTCCACGGTTTACATTAGGGTTAACTCTTGCTGCTGTACATCCAATGGGTTTGGACAAATATGTAATGACATATACCCACTATTATAGTATCATACAGTACAGTTTCACCAACCTAAAAGTCCTCAGCGCTCCTCCTGTTCACTCACTTAAAATAGTTCTTAAATATTTTTTTAAAAAAGTATAAATGGCATCATATAACACTAATCTGACCTTAAAGGAAGTGATCTATGTTGTACATAATTTTTCAGGTTTCTTGAAACTAAGATCAGAGAAATGTATAATGAAAATTATTTATTTAAACATGCAAGACACATACACACATCTGTTATGGAATATAAATAAAAAACATCCATTAAAAATGTTAAACCATGACCTTCCAGAAATATAATTTTAGATAGTTAGTACCATGAGAAAAGCTCTTAATGTTTATTAATCATGCAGAGTCTCTCTGGAATACCTGCTGTAGTTCAACAATCTATCACAAGCTATCATAGAATGGGTGGGTGCTTATTCTATCACTGAAAATGTCAGGGTCAATTCAGGACATTCTCCTAGTACCCAGGGCCCACAAGATTCATGGATGCCCTATCCCTTTTTTTCTGAAAGAGAAACTAAAAGGAATGATGTCACCTTGGCAAGTCCATCAAGACACACTCAGTCACAAACCATCCACAGTTTGGGCACAAATTGCTTTGTCAGGAAAAGATTTTCTCATTCAGCATTTAAACAATAATTAATCACTATGCTCACCTTTGATGTGTGCCAAGTTTATATTCCCTATGAGATAGCACATACCACACAACTCGTGAATTATTTATCTTTCCCTGTGGAAGTTTATTCTAATGACTACAATCCCTAAGTGCTAGCACTGAATGCAAAAATGTAGACCCCTGGTTAGGTTCAGTTTTAAATCCAAGAAGAAAATCAACAACAAACAGAGGAAACTTATTCTATCACAAAAGCAAAACCAAAAAGCAATCTCTCTCTCTCGGTGAAAATTTATCTGACAGCCTTAATGAAAGAACTGCACAGATCTTGATAGTGTTTTCTGCTATCTTCTTTTCTTTGAGATTGCTTTTATTTGTATGAAACAGTCATTTTACCCTTGTTTCTTTGTATTTTAATGTATTTCCTTTGCCTGTCAAGCATAAACCTGTAATAACAGAGAGCTGCGTTAACGCCTATAATTTCCAATTTCCTTGAGGTGTGCTGTTGAAGTGAGATTTATTAGAGGACAATAAAATAGCTTTTTAGATTAAAAAAAAAATTTGCCAAAATAACCTTTCTGTCCTTAGTTACAAAAGTTTACTAACACCTTTGAAGAGCCAAAATTATGTGTTGTGAATCAAATAAATGATAGAGCAAGAAATATTAGAAACCAGAATTGATCTATGTTTTATCATCCAGAAGGCATTGCATTTATACATTTCGTTCTGCAGAAATGAACCTAATCTATGCCCCTCTTTGCCCTGTAATCAGCAGTGCAGTTACACTGGCCTTTGCTTTCCAGGAACCCTCTTTGTTTCCTTCTACTAATAACCACAAAATATTTATTTGTGCTTTTTCCTCTTCCTGGAATAGTCTCTTCCTTATCTCCATATCTACTTAATAGTTTCCTTTTCTTCATATGTCAAGTTATTGCCCCCCTGACCCATTTGGTTTCTTCTACTATAAATCTCTCATTCATAACTTTTAACAGAGTCACAATTATTCACTTGTTTCTTAGATCATTTAATGGTCATTCTATCTGGATTGTAAATTAGGTTCTTTTTGCACACTATTATATCCCTACTACCTAAAACTCAAGACACTATTAATTGAATGAATGAATGATTAAAACCACCCCTCAATTACTATATCCATATAGGAGTATTGCCCAGGTGCACTCTTGGTTTTCCTCATCTAATCAGAGTTTGTTCTCTCAAAATCTTTGGATGCCCCTCACACCAAGCACCTCTCATCTGTTTTCCTTACCTTTTGGGAAAGGAATTAGGGTTAAGAAGAGAGGAAGTCTATTTGAACCATTGTGTTCTCTGAGTTTGTTGTGTGTTTTATACTGTCATTTATTTTATGGTATCTCATCTTTCATTGAGTTCCTGGGAACTTCAATTAAATAGTGATCTTGTACAAACCTGTTCAAAAGCTAAATGGTAAATGGTGATCTCTTCCTGCTGGTGATCAGTTGTCTGTGTGGGCCACCCTAATCACAGTGTAAACGAGATGGCTCCTGACCACACACTGCACGTGGCACCTACTTGCCCAGTGGGAACACATGCACCCTTGTCTCACTGAATGGTAGACACACAGCAGCTTCCTCAAATGTACCCTCTCCCTGCTCTGCCATGCCAGGAAGCTCCAGCTCCAGTCTTCCCACCAAACACTGCTTGGGTGACAAATATCAGAATCTCAACAGACTTGAGGTAAATGCGGAATGAATCTTCTTCACTCAAATGGCTCCAACAAATTTCCCTAAAAGATACTTTCTCCCAATCTCTCTGTCCCAATGCTTTGTATACTCAAGCTAGTGATCAGCTAGAGCCCCAAGAACACGTTGGGCAGACAGACCACTTTGTCAGGCTGCCTTGGTGGTGGAGCACTTCATTTGTAAATATAGAAGGACCTGCTAATCTTTTTTTTTGCTTCATGCTCCTTAGGATCTCAGCTGAAAATGATATATAAATAGTTCCTTTTAATAAATTCTTAAATATGTACATGCACATACACAGTATAGAACAAAAAATAAATGTTTTGTGATTTTTTTTCTAGTTTTAAGATTTGAAACATTTATGTTTAAAATCTAATTTTGAGATGTACTCTAGATATATTTACATTTTGCTCAATAAATATAAGTACTTTTCCCCTGAATTTTGGATTTGAAGCGCCTTAAAATCTTTTAAACACATTCAGGTCAGGTATAGAATCTAAAAGAATGTATGTAAAAAGAAACTTACAGAAGTATTCTTAGTTTAAAATAAATATCAGTATATAGAGAGGAAGTACCTTCCATTGCTCCTAAATTTTTAAATAGCTATAAATTGAATGTTTTATTTTTGACTTATACTGTCAAAGGAATAATAAATATTGGCTCAGTGTTTTAAAATGTAATATGAATTTAAAGGAAGATGGAGCTCTAAATGCTTTTAAAGTAAATAGAGAGGGAAAACTATACCAGTCAACTGCCTACTTACTTGAAGTTGTATGTTAAGCAATTACATTCATTAGCAATTTTGTTCCCAACAGATTTTAAGATAATAAAAAATTTTGAATTATGACAGTAGAAAGTTTCCACTATTGCTTATATTAGGTCAGTGTGAACACTCTGTATGAAGTAAAAAAAAAAAAAAAAAAAAAAAAAATTCTGGTATTTTTTTATACCTGTTGCCTATCTGTGTGTCTTTTTTGAGAAATATCTATTTAGGCCCTTTGCTCTTTGTTCAATTGAGCATTTCTCTAATTGCTATTGAGTTGTTTGAGTTCATTACATATTTTAGATATTAACCCCATATCAGATGTATAGTTTGAAATATTTTCTCTCATTCCATAGGTTGTATCTTCATTTTGTTGATTGCTTCTTTTGCTGTGCAGAAGCTTATTAGTTTCATGAAAACCTGCTATTTTACTTCTACTTTGATTGCCTATGCTTTTGCTGTTGGATCCAAAATATTGCTCAGACCAATGTCAAGAATCTTTTTTCTTATGTTTTCCCCTATTACTGTTAAGTTTTCAGGTCTCATGTTTAAATCTTTAATCCATTTTGAGTTGATTTTTATATACAATGTAAGATAAAGGTTCATTTTCATTCTTCTACATGTGGATATGCTCACAAAAGCCAAGATATGAAATCAACCTAAGTGTCTATAACCGGATGTGTGGATTTTAAACAATTCATGTACATACACAATACAATACTATTCAGCCTTATACAAGAGGGAAATTCTTTTATTTGCAATAACATGGATGAACCTGGATGACATTATGTTAAGTGAAATAAGCCAGACACAGAAAAACAAATATGTATGACATCACTTGCTTGTGGAAGCTAAAAAAGTTGAACTCAAAGAAGCAGAGAATGGCAGTTGGTAAGCAGTGGTTGAGGAGGGGGATTATTGAGAGGTGTTGGTCAAAGTATTGCAAATTTCAATTAGATAGGATGAATGAGTTCAAGAGATCTATTGTACAACATGGTGACTATAGTAAATAACATTGTATTGTATACTTGAAAATTACTAAGAGGCTCATTTCTAGTGTTTGTATCACTAAAAATTCATAAGTATGTAAGATAATGTATATGTTAATTACCTTAATTCATCCATGTTCCATAAGTAACTTAGAATAATAACACTAAGAGATTAAACTGAGTGTGTCATTATCTAAACAAAAGAAAATCCAAAAGTGAGAAGCAGAACCTGCTCCAGATGAGAAGGAATCAGCAAAACAACTCTGCAAGTATAAAGAATCAAAGTGAAAGGGTACCCCCAAAAGGGAGCACAAGTTCTCAAGCAATGGATACCAACTGAAATCAGAATATTGAAATGACAGATGAAGAATTTCGAACATGGATTGTAAGGAAGCTCAAAGAAATGTTAGATAAAATGGAAACCCAACACAAAAAAACCCACAAAAACAATTCAGGAAATAAATGAAAAATTCACTAAACAAAATGAAATATTAAATAAAAATCAAACAGACTTCTGGAAATGAAAAGCACATTTAAGGAATTACCAAACACAGTGGAAACCCTTAATAATAGGTTATATAAGGTAGAAGAAAGACTCTCAGGGCTTGGAGACAACACTTTTCAATTAAATAAGTCAGTCACAGAAATAGAGCAGAGAAATAAGAAGAATGAGCAAAGCCTACAAGAAATATAGGATTACGTAAAGAGGCCTAACATAGGATCACAGGCATCCCTGAGGGTGAAGAAGAAAATACACAAGGGCTGTATAATTTATTTAAAGAAATAATTGAAGAAAATTTCCCTGGCCTTGGTAGAAATCTAGATATCCAGGTACAAGAAACTCAAAGGACTCTTGGGAGATTCATTGCAAAGAGGCAAACACCACCACACATACTCATCAGACTGGCCAAAATAAACATGAAAAGAGGTGATGCTACATGTTGTAAGGTGAAATCAGCAGGTAATTTACAAAGGGAAACCCATCAGACAAATGGCAGACTTCTCAACTGAGACAAGCTGGAAGAGATGAACAGAAATCCACCCTACTTATCAATTCTTTTAGTAAATGTGAATGGCTTGAACTGCCCACTAAAGAGACATAGGGTGGCTAAATGGATAACTATACACAAACCAAGTATCTGCTGTCTTCAGGAAACACATCTAACCCACAAGGACTCATTGAGACTCAAGGTGGAAGACTGGAAAACAATATTCCACAAAAATGGAAACCAAAAGAAACCTGGAGCAGCCATTCTCATATCAGATAACTTAGTCTTAAAATAAGCAAAAATAATGAAAGACAAATATGGTCATTATATGATGGTAAAGGGTACAATTCAACAAGAAGATGTAACACATGTAAATATTTACACACCAACACAGGTGCACCCAGATTCATAAGGCAAATCCTACTTGATCTAAATAAAATGATAAATGGCAGCACTGTAATAGCTGGGGACTTCAACACCCCTCTGACAGATAGGACAGATCCTCCAAACATAAAATAAACACAGAAACAATGGACTTAAACACAACCCTAGAACAAATGGGCCTAGCAGACTTTTACAGAACATTGTACTCAGTAACCACTTAATATACATCTTTCTCATGAGCTCATGAGACATTATCTAAGATTGACCACTTCCTAGGCCACAAAACATGTCACACAAATTAAAAAAATAAAATAAGTTATATTATGCATCTTCTCAGACCACAGTGGAATAAAGTTAAAAATCAACTCCAGCAGAAACACACATTGCTACACAAAATCATGGAAATTAAATGACCTGATGCTGAATGATATTCAGGTCAAAAGGAAATTAAGATGGAAATCAAAGATTTCTTTAAACTAAATAATAAAGGGAAAACAAGTTATCAAAAGCTGTAGGACAGAAGTAAAGCAGTCCTCAGAGGCAAATTCATAGCCTTAAATGCCTACATTCAAAAGACTGAAAGATCACAAGTTAACAATCTAATGAATTGTCTCAAATAACTGGAAAAGGATGAGAAAACCAGTCCCAAAACCAGCAGAAGAAAATAAATAACCAAGATCAAAGCAGAAATAAAAGAAATTGATATCAAAAGAACTACATGGTAGATTAATGAAACAAAAAGTTAGTTCTTTGAAAAGATAAACAAAATTAACATGCTCCTTGGTAGATTAACCAGAAGCAGAAAAGAAAGGACCCTAATAAGCTCAATCAGGAATGAAAAAGGAGAAATTAGAACTGATATCATAGAAATACAAAATATCATCTCCGAATACTGTAAAAATCTCTATGCACATAAAACTAAAAACATGGAAAAATGATCAAATTCATAGAAACACACAGCCTCCCTAGGCTCAACCGGGAAGAAATAGAATTACTGAACAGACTGATATCAAGCACTGAAATTGAAGCAACAATAAAAATCCTTCCTAAAGAAAAATCCCAAACCAGATGGTTTCACACCCAAATATTACCAAATCTACAAAGAAGGACTGGTGTCTATCCTGCAGAAATTACCCCACATCATTAATAAGGAAGAATCTTCTCCAACATATTTTACAAAGTCAACATCATCCTGATACCCCAGCCAGAAAAGGATTCAACGAAAAAGAAAACTGTAGACCAACATCCCTTGTGAATACAGGTTCAAATTTCTCCATAAAATCCAGCAAATTGAATTCAGCTGCTCATCACAACAAAGTGGGCTTCATCCTAGACATGCAGGGATGGTTCAACATGCAAATCTATAAATGTGACTCACTGCATGAATAGAAGTAAAAACAGAGATGATATGATACTCTCAATAGATGCAGAAAAGGCATTCAAGAATATTCAGCACTCATTTATGTTAAGAATGATTACCAAAATAGGTATAGACAGGACTTACCTGAAAATTATAAAAGCCATATATGACAAACCCATAGCCAACATCACACTGAATAGGGAAAAATTGAAAGCATTCCCTCTTATAACTGGTACCAGACAAGGTTGCCCTCTATCACCATTTCTATTCAACGTAGCCCTAGAAGTCCTAGCTAAAGAAATCACACAAGAGAAACAAATGAAGGGCATCCAAATGGGGGCAGCAGTGGTCAAACTATTGCTCATTGCTAACAATATGATCTTATATCTAGAAAACCCCAAAGATTCTGCCAAGAGACTACTGGAATTGATAAATAAATTCGGCAAAGTCTCAGGTTACAAAATCAATCTACATAAATCAGTAACTTTAATATATGACAGCAACAGACAATCTGAGAACCAAATCAAAGACTCAATAACTTTCACAACAGTAACAAAGAAAATAAAATACCTAGGAATATATTTAACTAAGGAGGGGAAAGACCTCTGCAGTGAGAATTATGAAACACTGAGGAAGGAAATGGCAGAGGAAGTAAACAGATGAAAACCATACCATGCTTATGGATGGGGAGAATCAACATTGTTAAAATGTCTATACTACTCAAAGTTATTTACAGATTCAATGCAATCCTTATTAAAATACCAACATCTTTTTTTGCAGATCTAGAAAAAATAATTATATACTTTGTATGGAACTAGAGAAGACCCCATATAGCCAAATCAACCTTAAGCAAAAAGAACAAATTGGGAGGCATCAATTTACCAGACTTCAAGCTATACTACAATGCTACAGTCACCAAACTGGCACATTACTGGCAGAAGAACAGGGATATGGACCAATGGAATGAGATTGAGAACCCACATACAAAACTATCCTTATATAGCCATCGGATCTTTGACAAAGTAGACAAAAAAATACTTGGGGAAAAGAATTCTTGTTAAATAAATGGTGTTGGGAACATTGGATAGACACATGTAGAAGACTGAAACAGGATCCACACCTCTCACCTCTCACAAAAATCAATTCACAATGAATAACAGACTTAAACCTAAGGCATGGAACCATAAGTATTATAGAAGAAAATGCTGGAAAAACTCTTATAGACATCAGCCTAGGCAAAGAATTTATGAAGAAGACTCCAAAAGCAATCACAGCAGCAACAAAAATAAATAAATGGCACCTAATCAAATTAAAAACCTTCTGCACAGGGAAGGAAACTGTCACTACAGTGACTAGACGACCTACAGAATGGGAGGATGTATTTACATGCTATACGTGCAATAAACGGCTGATAACTAGAATCTACATGGAACTTAGGAAAATCAACAAGAAAAACATCAAACAACCCCATTAAAATTGGGCAAATGACATGAACAGAAGCTTTTCAAAAAAAGATAGACTTATGGCCTACAAATATATGAATAAATCCTCAACATTTCTAATCATTAGGGAAATGCAAATCAAAACCACAGTGAGATATCATTTAACTCCAGTGAGAATGGCTTTTATCAAAAAGTCCCAAAACAACAAATGTTGGCATGGATGCGGAGAGATAGGAACACTCATATACTGCTGGTGGGACTGCAAACTAGTACAACCTCTATGGAAAGTAATGTGAAGATACCTCAAAGAACTAAAAGTAGAACTACCATTTCATCCAGGCATCCCAGCACACCCAGACACTATTGGGTGTCCACCCAATGGAAAAAAAGACATCCTATAAAAAAACATCTGCACTTAATGTTTACAGTAGGACAATTCACAATTGCAAAGACGTGGAAACAACCCAAGTGCCCATCAATACATGAGTGGATTAATAAAATGTGGTATATGTACACCATGGAGTACTACTCCACACTACATCGAATTAATGTGGTGTGTGCTGTCTGAGGGATGGATGTGTGCTTGTAGCTCTGACTTGGGCATTGCAAAGGCAATTTATGTAACCAAAATATTTGTACCCCTGTAATACTCTGAAGCTAAATAAATAAATTAATTAAAAAAATAGTGGTCGCCAACCTTTTGTCACCAGGGACCAGTTTCATTGAAGACAATTTTTCCATGGACTGGGGGTGGAGGGGGTGGTTTTGGGATGATTCAAGTGCATTACATTTATTGTGCAGCAAACCTCTCTGCTAATGACAATTGTATTTACAGTCACTCCCCAGTGCTAGCATCACCACCTCAGCTCCATATCAGAGCCTAAGACATTAGATTCTCATAAGTAGCACACATCCTAGATCCCTCGCATGTTTACAGTAGGGTTCATGCTCCTATGAGCATCTAATGCCACTGCTGCTCTGCCAGGAGGAAGAGCTTATGATATTAGTGATGGGGAGTGGCTGTAAGTACCGATGAAGCTTTGCTTACTCACCCGCCACGAACCTCCTACTGTGTGGCCCAATCCCTAACAGGACACAGAATGGTATTGGTCCATGGCCTGGGGGTTCCAGACTGTAGACTTAGAAGTAGGATTTATATCTTTCTCTCACGTCTTCAATCCATTTATATTTCTGAGCTCTGTCAGAAACTCTGTCAGAATAAGAAAGAGATACATGAAGTTCAATGAATCAAGAATCCAGGGAAGACAAAGTATACATAATTACCAAATGTTCATGCTTCATTGAGAACTCACATGACAAAAGACATAGTTTTCAGATTTTCGGTGTTCATTAGCCTCTTTCTTAACTTATTGAAAAGTGCTGTCATATAAAGTATCTTTAAAGGCAAATTTGCTCATGCATGTGACTGTTTTGATAGAATTAAGTTCTTGGTGGGAGAGAGGATAATTTCAGTTCTAATGATTATTGGGTTATAAGGACTAAGTGACATCATCTGGAGAGGATACAATCTTCTAAGAATGCTTCTGTCTAATGGTTTATAAAATTTGTAGACTTTCCCACCTACAATGTGTCAAGATATCATAGGCTATTTATCACCACTGAATATGAATGGTATATGTGTGTGCTTTCGTCCAAGTTCACTGACAGCCCCATTGGCCGTAAAAACATGAATTAAATTTTTCTAGTTGTGTAGGTATGCCAGGGCCTGGGGTCTAGCACAGTGAACGTCCGCTGAATGACCGGTGAGGTGCTGCCAGCAGACAGTGATGTGCAGTAGCAGGTAGGCTCTAGTGGAACAAGAGGCACCACGAAGACCTTTCTCCCAGTACGGCTACCCCTGGTGCTAACCCCAGACCATGCCACCCTCCGCCCTTCCCACCACCTCCCTTCCTAATGTACAGCACACATGCACACACATAGTAGGAGCCTCTGAATTTCTTAACACTGGTGAGGGTGTGATATTGTCAGGTTTCATTGGTGCTCACACACCACTCACGTCTATTGATTTGCATGTCTGCAGTAAACAGAATACATAATTGCAATGCAAATCCTCTCAAGTTCCAGGTAAAACAGAGCTAAAAGGATGCTCTGGGGACTCTGTAGGTCAAGTGCTGTATTGACCACAGCTGCAAAGCAGTTTTGAGAAACGCAGAGAATCCAGGAGGGCTTTGAATTAGAAGCAATTGAGGAGTTTTTATGTCAGGTACGTAAGTGCTATGTATAAAATAGTTCTATTCCCTAAAAGCTTTAGTAATTTGTGGATAGTTGAGGAATATGTGTTGACTATCTATGTTATCAGAAAACTATTTTAAATAATATTTAATTCTGTACCATGTCTTTAAAAATAGTAGGTCAAAAATAAGGGAATGTATTTTGGTGATAAAACACTACTTGGTTTTATAGTTGGAAGACATCAAAATAATTTTTAGAAAATTAAAATATTGTAATGACTTTGAGAACTTCAAAAACTATTTATGTCTAAAGATCATTCTTATTTCATCTAAACAATAAGGTAGACAATTTTTACCAAGTGTTCTTAAATGTCAGGTGCTAAAAAATACAAATTATAAATAGATATTATAGGGGTAAAGAGACATAAAAATGATATCAAGTAGATTCACCAAAAGAATTGGATATTTAGTGTCAGAACTCAGAAAACGGAATTCAATACTTAACATGGAAAAATGATAAAAATACCTATATCATTTAAATGTAGGAAATGAATAAAGCTAATGGTGATTCTAGAACTGAAAACTATGATAAAAACATTATCTTTATCATGGTAGCTTAAATTGTGTGAGTCTTTTCTGTCTCAAACGTACCTCAGATTTAATCTATTCAGAACCAGGCATGGATTCAATGCCAATGTCACTGAGTTCTCACATCAAGGGAAGGCTCAGCATTCCTTGCAGTTGCACACGCCGGGAATCTGCTTGCATTATTATGTAAGAATTCTCCTTGTTAATGACATCCTCACATCTTTTTCATCTCCAAGTTCTAATGATTTCCTTATATTGATATTTTTAAATTTCAATCTTTTTCACCATCTGCCATGTCTTACCCCTCTCCAAACCCTGATTTCACCTACATGTCTTTGAGATCTACCCCAATTGTCTGCGTCTCCCCCACCCATAATCCCATCTCCAGTACAGTCATCTTGAGCCTTTTTGTCCCTATATTTTCACTTTGTCACCCTTTCAAATGAGCAATAGCCTTTAGTATTTTTTGGAAACATACACCTGACCTTGTCTCTCTGCTGCTTTTCACCGAGTTAATAGATTCCCAGGGCTCTCAGGATAAAGACACAGACTACAGGTCCTACAGGGTTGCAATCCCAGTTAATTCTCTAGACTTATCTGGCTGAGTCTTTGTTTTCTTTCCAACCTACCTACCTCCTTTCTCTCCCTCATACTCACCATGCTTCCCTTCAAGCTAACACCTCCGAACCCTTCCTATACACCAATCTCTTCAAAGGCCCTGAGCAGGAGGACCGGGAAAGCTTTGGGATCTCGTGGTGGTCATATATGTTTATATATGTAATTAACATTTAAGAAGAAATGTAGCCAGGACTCAAGCATAACAAAAATGATCCATGTAACCTAAAACATTTGTACCCCCTTATATTTTGAAATAAAAAAAATAAATGGGTTAATATTATTATTTCTTTTTCATTCTACTTCCCTTATGTCATACAGTATTGGGATGGCCACAAGCAATTTTGGAATCTTAATAAAGGGAATATGAGTTGGTAATAAGCCATTTGACTATAATTTGGAAATACATAGGAAGCTTTTAATAAAATAAGTGAGAAATTAGAGACTTTTGGTTTGGAAGAATATGGAGGCAACTTTTTCAACATTTAGAGATTTATCGGGCTGGGCGCGGTGGCTTGCACCTCTAATCCTAGCACTCTGGGAGGTCGAGGTGGGAGGATCGTTTGAGCTCAGGAGTTTGAGACCAGCCTGAGCAAGAGCGAAACCCTGTCTCTACTAAAAATAGAAAGAAACTAGCTGGACAACTAAAAATATATAGAAAAAATTAGCCAGGCATGGTGGCGCATGCCTGTAGTCCCAGCTACTCGCGAGGCTGAGGCAGTAGGATCGCTTAAGCCCAGGAGTTTGAGGTTGCTGTAAGCTAGGCTGACGCCATGGCACTCTAGCCCGGGCAAGAGAGTGAGACTTTGTCTCAAAAAAAAAAAAAAAAAAAAAAGAGGGATTTGTATACTAGATTACTGAAAGGAAATTTATCTAAAATTTAATGATTTTTGAAGCACCTAATTAACAAGAGCAATTAATTTGTAAATACTATTCTGGTGATAATAGTCAAGTTATTACAACAACAAAAATTCAGTAAAAGGGAGAAATGAATTCCAGATATAAATAATGAATAGATGGCTGGGCACAGTGGCTCACACTTATAATCCCAGCACTTTGGGAGGCTGAGGCAGCAGGATTGCTGGAGGCCAGGAGTTTGAGACCAGCCTGCGCATCATAGGGCACCTTATTTGTAAAAAAATAAAAATAAAAAAAAATTGCCTGGCCAGGGTGGCAAATGCCTGTAGTACCAGCTACTTGAGAGGTAGAGGCAGGAGGATCACTTGAGCCCAGGAGTTGGAGGAGGCGGTGAGCTGTGATAGCATCCCTGTACCCCAGTCTGGGCAGCAGAGAGAGACTCTATCTCAAAAAAAAAAAAAAAAAATGGGGCTTGAGCAATATAAAATATAGAATGTTGGAAAAATATTTAAATTTCTTGCTGAATTACAAGAAATACTTACATCAATAAATATAACATAAAACTCACACTTAAACATTGATATATTGATGTCTTAATCGCAAGCTGGTTAATTAGTATTATCAATGTCAGAAATATATAGCATTATTTACTACATAGGAAAACTTGAATTGGTGTAAAATTAACTTGAAAGTGATTTTGAAAACTATTCTAAAAAATTTTGAGGCTAAAAGAAACTTTTTAAAGTAAGCATACTAAAAAACAAACCATGATCCTCTATGCCCAGGGGAAATCCTGGGTCATCTTTGTGTGTGTAGAAAATTGAATTATGGTATCATTGCTACATAAAAAAGAGATCCAAAAGTATGTAGCAACCAAGAAGCTAATTTGAAAAGGTTGTGTACTGTAGGATTCCAATTATATGATACTCTGGAAAAGGCAAAACTATTGAGACAGTGAAAAGATTGGTGGTTGCCAGGGGTTAGGGGGAAAGCAGGATAAATATGTGGAACACAGAAGATTTTTAGGACAGTGAAACTATTCTGTATGTGACAGTACAGTGGTGGATACGTGTCATACTTTCATCAAAACCCACAGAATGTACAACACCAACGGAGTACCATAATGAAAATTACTGGCTTTGGGTGATAATGATGTGTCAATGTAGATTCATCTTTTGTAACAAGTTTACTACTCCGGTGGGAGACATTGATCTGGGGAAGGCAGTGTATGTGTAGGGGGGTAGGGGTTAAATGGGAACTCTCTTTGATTTCCACCCAGTTTTGCTGTGATCCTAAAACTGATCTTAAAAATGTCTATTAAAAAATTTTGCAGCTACAAAAGTGGGGGAAAAAAGTAATATGGACAAATGTCAGGCAATTAATAAATATGTTATATTATAACTTTCAAACTTGGCAAAATGGCATAAACTCATTTCTCCTTTCTCCTCCCTGGTTAAGCACAACCATACATTCTTGAACTAATAAAAGAAACAGTCAAAGGAGACCTCTGGGGTAGGAAGAAAAAGCCAAATTGGTTAGGTACTATAATACTGGAGGTACAACATAGCAACAGGGCAGCTTTCCTTCCCCAAGAAAACGTAATAATGTGATCTAGCCCCCTTATGTCACAGAAGGTGACATAAGGAAGCTTATTCCTTCCCTAGATTGAATGTTAGTCACAGCAACAATCTCAGGGAAGCCCCACCTAGAGCACTGACAGCCAGGGTAGGTCAGGAGGCTCCCTGACTATACAAAGTCAGCGAAACACTCTCCTTCCACACCACTGCTCAGACACTGGTCTCTTACAAAGAGACTCAGGCAGCCAGTCAGTGTGCCCAAGAAGGACCCAACACAATACCCCCGCCTGGGAAGCACTTTTCATTCCCACAGTGTGGCGACTCCCTTTCCCCATCTAGAAGCACCAGAAGGCCCAGCCCAAATAAATCACCCCTCATCCCTCAGTCAGCACCAGCACTAACCAATGGGAGACACAGGAGCCAAATAAGACAGACAGACACATAGCACTACAAAGAATCTGACAATTATTAAATTTTCATTGGAACCACAACACATAAAAAAGTTCAGGTCCTAAGAAGACTAAGATAGTAAACATGCTAAAATAAAGATTTAAATACGATACAGAGTCTTCTAACATAATAACCAAAATCTCCAGGATACAATAAAAACTCACCTACCATACCACGGACCAATAAAATCACAACTTGAGTGAAAAAAAAAAAAAAAAGCAAGCAAATCATACCAACACAAGGATGAACCAGAGCTGGAAATATCTAACAACAATTTTAAAGCAGATAAGCAGATATTATTAACATAACTATGCTTCAATGAGAAATTACAATTTTTTGAAACATAAGAAATAGAAAAAAACTAGAAATATATAGAAGTTATAAAACATAGAAAGTATTTTAAAAATTGAAATTTATAATAACAGAAATAAAAATCTCATTAGATTTGATCAATAGTAGAGGTAAGATGATAGAATCAGTGAACCTAAAGATAGATTGATAATCTACACCTCAAAGTGAAAATAGACTAAAAAAATGGTTTCAGGGATAATAATAAATTATTTAATGTTTTGATTCATTGGAGTCATAGAAGTTAGTGAAAAAGAATGGGAGGCTGAAAACTTACCAAATTTGATTAAAGACATGGAACTACAAATACAAGAAGTTGATCAGACTTCAAATAGGTTGGATGCCTCTGATTTGTGTGTATTGATTTTGTATCCTGAGACTTTACTGAATTCATTGATCAGTTCCAGGAGTTGCTTGGTTGAATTCTTGGGTTTTTCCAGATATAACATCATATTATCAGCAAAGAGTGAGAGTTTGATCTCTTCTTTCCCTAGTTGGACTCCCTTGATTCTGCTCTCTTGCCTAATAGCTCTCGCAAGGACTTCCAGAACTATGTTGAAAAGTAATGGAGACAGTGGGCAACCTTGTCTCGTTCCAGTTCGAAGTGGGAATGCTTTCAATTATTCCCCATTCAGAATGATGTTGGCTGTGGGTTTGTCGTATATGGCTTGTATCATTTTTAGATAGGCCCCGTCTATGCCTATTTTGCTAAGCGTTCTTATCATAAAAGTGTGTTGTATTTTGTCAAATGCTTTTTCTGCATCTATTGAGAGGATCATATGGTCTTTGGTTTTGCTTCTATTTATGTGGTGAATTACATTTATAGATTTGCATATG
>CM052437.1:97963272-97984585 GCA_028533085.1 Varecia variegata
GCAAATATCCTGCAGACCAGGCTTTTTCCCTCTAATGTCTCCTGTCCGCAGAGATCACGCAAGGCCAGAGCTCTTAGCGTGAGTCCACAGTCAAGGGGAGGAAGCCAGCCAAGGAGCCGTCCGGCACCCAATCGCTCCGGCAGCCAATCGCTCCGCAGCGGTAAGGCTGAGGACCCCAAGATGGCGACTGCCAGTCTGCAGGACCCCAAGATGGCGACTGCCAGTATGCAGGATCCCAAGATGGCAACTGCCAGTCCACAGGACCCCAAGATGGCGACTGCCTGTCTGCAGATTGCTGGTGTTCGGGGTGAACAATCAGGGATTGGCAGGCACCGGAGCTGGGGGTCTGGCGAGCCCAGGAGCCCACAGTAGCTCCCCGGCAAGAGAGCGGCCGAGGGAGAGTGCCAACTAGGAGTCTGACACTGTATTTCGCCTTAGGGCCGTTCCGACCCTCCCCCGCCAAGCCGCGACCCGGTGCAAACAACCTGCAGTCAAAGCTCTTTCCCCGCTAATGTCTCCTCTCCACAGAGCCCCACGTTTCTCAGGGCAATTCTGCGCCGTCTTCAGGCAGATCCCTAATTGCGGGAGTGTGGAGAACAGTGGGGAAACAAGCCGCTTTCCTGTGGGGCTGAACCCACCTCACTCACTGGTGAGGTGGGTACAGCCCTCCCGCACACCACTGTCTATTGTTGTCCCGCACTCTCCAGATTTTTCGCGGATTCCCGTTCACCTCAGATTTTTCTTGTTCTCTATGTCCCACGTTGATTCTCCGTGGATTCACACTGTTGTTCTTGCGGGAGAGCAATCCTCTAGCGTTGCGGCAGACCGAGATCCAAACCTTCCACTCCGGGAGCACGGATCCAGGAGGTCATCACCTCTCTGCCATCTTCTAAGATTATCTTGATATCAATTTTGAATATAGGTTTGACTTTCTCCTGTCATAAATGAGGTTCAAACACCCTTGATTCAGTTTCCAGTTCCCTGCCTCCCCCCAGTGCCTTCATGTGGTCAATCCCGCTATCTGCCTGTGAGACCCTCCTGGTGACTACTTCTCTGTGGGACTAGATACAACCTACTTAACTTACCCAGTGACCCTAATGCCTTAAATGGACAGCCCAGAAATGCCACAGTGGCTACCTCTCAGTCACACTGTCACTCCGTGGAACTTGTGCCTCCTTGTTGTAAACCCACCAGTTAGAGATCTCCAGGAAAAATCCGCTGTGGTAGCAGCCTGCACCTCCATAATAGCTTTGGCCACAGATCTGTGTCTGTCTCACGCTCGCCACCCGCTTGAGCGTGCATGTCCCAGATTGCTTCCTACTTCCTCCTGGCCCTCATTGACACCCCTTTTCTCTCCAGGACCTGTGAATAATACAAATGCTTCTGTCATTTTATTAATATATAGTTTGTTGAGTTGTCTCCTATGTATCTCAGTGACTAACACAGCCAAACCAACCTCTTTCCTGGTCGGGATTCTCCCAGAGAGTGGCAGGAATAATCTGAACTCAGGTTAAGATAAGAACTACAAGGGCTTCTGCCAATATAAATAGGTTTCCTGTAGGAGAAACACCTGGTCATGGGTCAGACACCAGCATTAGGCCATCTGCTAGGATAAAGAAGTATCTCATGCAAGGCACATGGTAAACCTCCACAGCCAAATCCCTGAGTCTCCATCAGGTAGGGCTAGATAGGGCTAGAGTTTATAGCCACTCTCTTGAGAAAGACCTTAACACCAAATTAGGAAAAAACAAAACAAATAAAAACAAAATAAAAACCCTGCCTGTGTGTGTGTGTGTGTGCTTGTGTGTGTTTTCTTATAAGGAATCGTGTCGTGACTTTGGAGGCTGAGAAGTTCAAGATCTGCAGTGGGCAAGCTGGAGACCCAAGAGAACTGAAGATACAGTTCCAATCCCGCTCCAAAGGTCTGAGAACCAGGAGAGCTAACTGTGGAAGTTCCAGTCCGAGTTCAAGTTTAAAAATAAGAGAAAATCCATGTCCCAGCTTGAAGACAGTTAGACAGAAAGAAAGAATTCTTTCTTACTTAGACTTTAATTGCATTGAGACCTTCAGCATATTGGATGAGGTCTGAACACTGAGCAGGTCAATCTGCTTCACTCAGTTTAATGATCCAGATGTTAATCAGATTCTGAAACACCACCACAACACACACAGAAATAGTGTTTAATCAAATATCTCTACCGCCCGCCCCCGCCTAATAGCGTTAACACACAAAATTAACTCATCACAGTATCATGTTATATAGGTTTTTCTTGTGACTAGACTCATTACAGCAATTTTTTCCTCCTTGTCAATCATATTTTTATGGATGATGAATACAACTGACTTAGAAATCTTATTTAGGTGTAACTCTAATTGCCCTGCAAGTCTCCAGGCTTCTAGGTAGCTCTGACTTGATAACGAGACCTTCTTGTCTAGGGCTCTGCTCTAACTTGGAGCTGAGGAACCTCAACAGGCCTGACTGTGTGGTCAGGTCGAGTTGCAACAGCTCGCAACATCGCGTGTCTGAACAGGGTCTTCCGAGCCAGCCCAGGCTGCTATCACAGCCCTTGGTGAATTTCGCTGGCGTCCTTGACTAGCAAGTCACACTCCGATTTATCCTGAGATAAATATCCTGGCTTCACATTTATAAGAGATAACTGGTCCCCTTTAGGCTTCTTTCTGTAAAAAGGGAGAAATTGAGAAAAAACAAGAATACCTAAGACCCAGGCCAAGTCCCCCACAAACTGTAACTCCTTGTATTCGATATTTAAATGATGGGCTTTTACAACTTTAAAACTGTTATTCAAAAGGATCCTTTAGAGATAAGTCTATACTCATTTTATCAACTGTTCAAGGGTTCTTTTAATATCCAGCTTTTGAAATCTGTCTCCTTATTCCTCAAATCCCTAAAAAAATTTAGTGTAACTGTTCTAAAGTGGTTCTCAAAGTATGCGCCCCCCAAATTCATTTGGTCATTGAATTTCAAAATAGTGCAACAAAATTAGAGACTAGCCTCTAATCAGAATTTTTTAAATTTAATTCCTTGACACGTTAATCAGCATTAAACAAAGTGTTTGAGGTACTTTTTCTGCTGTTAAATAGACTGTGTTTATACTTAGGCATCAACATATTTTGGGGAGAGAAAAGGTAAAAAGCAATGTTTATTTGGTTCATATGATATTTAAACCATTTATTTTCAGTTTTGAGTAAACACATAATTTTCAAATACACATTAAGGCAAATCAGTGGATTTGATTAAATTGTGTTCAGCCTGATTGCCTATTCCCTGGAATTAATTGACAGGTGTTGAATGTGAAATTAATTTTAGACCAACATTATTGAAATGTGTATTTTTAAATACAATTTTGCTATGTAAATATAGTATGCAAGAATCTATATTGATAAAAAATTTTTCCTTTTTAAATTTAATTTTTTTTTGTTTTTATTTTTGTTTTTAGAGACAGGGTTTTGCTCTGTCACCCAGGCTGGAGTGCAGTTGTGCTATCATAGCTCACTGCAGCCTTGAAATGTTGGGCTCAAGTGATCCTCCTGCCTTCGCCTCCCCAATAGCCAGGACTACAGGCTCCCACAACCACATCCAGCTAATTTTTTTTATTTTTTGTAGAGACAGGGTTTCACTATATTGCCCAGGCTGGTCTCAAACTCCTGGCCTAAAGTGATCCTCCCATCTTGGCCTCCCAATGTTCTGGGACTACAGGCATAAACCACTGCACCAGGTCAGATTTTCTTATTTTGGCTCATGTAATGTGATTAAAATATGAATTAAAAAATTCAGCTGTTTTTCTCTTACAATAAAGTTTTACAAAATGATTCTGTTGATAATATTGTGCCTACTTTTGTAGCATTGGCAAAAAGTTTTATTGTCATCTAGGCGTATGGTAAAACTAACAGCTTTAAAGTTGTACCAGTTTTTAAATTTTTAATATCAAAATAAAAGACATACTATTTTTTCCTGAGACTATTAAATGTAGACATTAAATTTAGGGGAAATAGCTTGTAATTTAAATCTAGCCTAGATACCTAAAACCAAGTGGATATTAAGTTATATTGTATATTTATATATAATTTTAACTAAATTGGTATACATGTTATAGAGGTACATTAATAAAGCTTCTCATGAATTTGGAAAATCGAGCTTGTTTTCTGAGAGTTAAATTGTGATATTAACAAATGAAGACCCTAATAAGAAACACACAAAATTGGATTAAAATGGCAGAAAGAATTCCAAGTCAGCAATATTAGAAAAGGATGTGTCAGTCATATAAAATGTGTGGATAAGCAGAGACAAGGTGTGGACCCAGCCAACCCAAACTTGTAGTATAAAAATTGTTGTTGGTGCTGTTGTATGTGTGGACATATCCAAACCAAACATCTAATTTCTCCACACCCATTAACCCTGCTCCACTTACATTATACATTTTTCAGTTAATAGAAACAGTCATTCTAGCTGTTCAGGCCCAAAACTTTGGAGTCTATCTTTGACTCCTTGTTTTCTCTGATGTTCCACATCCAATCCCTTTGTGTGCCTTAACAATACAAATGTTCCAGGAATCTGTTTCATTGATGGTATTTTTTTTTTAATTTTGTCTTGTGGTTGCACTAGAAAATACAACATTCATCCTTGATTAATAAAAAACATTATTAATTTTAACAATTCCCAAATAATGAAAGCTAGAAATTTAAAGCATTTCTGTTAATATTTCATCATCTTTTGCTTTATTGGCATCTTCAGCTTAATTATTCATATATTTAAGTCACAAAAAAGCATTTTTAGGGCTTTGTAGAAAAAGGAATCATGTATGTTTACTCACATATTTACTTCCAACATTACTCTTTGTTCTTTCTGTAGTTCTAAGTTTTCCATCTGTAATTATCATTCTTTTCTTAAAGAGTTCTTTTATGTCTTTATTTAGTACATGATTGGTGTTTTCTGAAAAGCTATTTGTTTCCATTTTATTTTTGTAGGATATTCTCTTAAATATTAAAAAAGTAAATTAGTCTCAGCATTTTAAAGATGGCATATATTTTTTCTTCTGAATTTTATCACATGTGTTACAAATGTTTCCTTTTCCCTGGCTACTTTATTATTTTCTTTCGTTCTTTAGTTTCAGGACTTAAACTGTGATTTTCCTACATAGAGCTTTCTTTTTTGTGATTTTTTAAAAAAATTTCAAATTATTATGGGCATACAAATGTTTTTGGTTGTATAGATTGCTTTTAATGCTAGAATCAGGTTTAAAAGCATGCCTGTCACTCAAATAGTGTTCATTGTACCAGTTAGGTAGGTTTTTATCCATCCCCTTTAACCCCTCCCACTTGATTTCATTTGAGATTTACTTCCCTCTGTGCACGTGTGCTCAGCGGTTAGTTCCAATTTAATAGTGAGTACATGTGCTGTTTGTTTTTCCATTCTTTAGATACTTCACTTAGGATAATGGTCTCCAGCTCCAACCAAATTGTTGCAAAAGGCATTAAGTCATCCTTCGTCATGGCTGAGTAGTATTCCATGGTATACATATACCACATTTGGTTAATCTACACATGAATTGATTGGGTTGACGCCACATCTTTGCAATTGTGAATTGTGCTACAATAAACATTCCAGGGCAGGTGTCTTTTTGATATTATGACTTCTTTTTCTTTGGGTAAATACCCAGTAGTGGGATTGCTGGATCAAATGGTAGATCAACTTTTAGTTCTTTGAAGAATCTCCACATTGTTTTCCATGGAGGTTGTACTAATTTCAGTCCCAATGACAGTGCATAAGCATTCCTTCCTCTCTGCATCCATGCCAGCATCTATAGTTTTTGGACTTTTTAATACAAGGCATTCTGACTGGGGTAAGGTGATATCTCATTGTGGTTTTAATTTGCATTTCCCTGATGATTAGTGACACTGAGTATTTTTTCGCATGTTTATTGGCCATTTGTCTATCTTCTTTTGAAAAGCTTCTGTTCATATCTTTTTCCCACTTTTCAATAGGATTGTTTATTTTTTGCTTGCTGATTTGCTTGAGTTCTTTGTAAATTCTAGATATTAGTCCTTTATCAGCTGTATAGCTTGTGAATATTTTCTCTCATCCTGTAGGTTGTCTATTTGCTCTGTTAATTATTTCCTTGGCTGTGCAGAAGCTTTTTAATTTAATCAAGTCACGTTCATTTATCTTTGTTGTTGCTGATTTCCATTGGGGTCTTATTCATAAATTCTTTGCCTAGGCTGATATCTTTTTATTTATTTTTATTTGGGTCCTTCTGATTTATAGGCTGATGCCTTTTACAAGCCTGAAAAATCCCTGAGCTGTCCATTTTCCTTCACCCTTTGGGGCATCTGTTATACAATTTAGGCCCTTTTACAATGTGTCACATGTGCCTTATGGTCTTTTCTGAATTTTCCATTCTTCCTTTTCTTTCAGTTTCTGTTTTGAAATGTGATTTTGACATTTCTTCTAGCCTTTAAATTTGCCTTTTGCTACATGTAATCTGCTGTTAAAACATCCAATAATTTCTTAATTACAGAAATTGTGACTTTCAGATTTCTATTTGATTCTTTTTTATAGAGACAATTATTTGAGAAAATTATCCATTTTTAAATTTTTTCTCTTCTGTTCTCACTAATTGTTGAATATATTAATCATGGTTAAGTATAAAACTTCATATGCATCTTCTACTATGTTACCTGTGATCTCATTCTGCTATTTATTTTTCACTTCATTTGGGGAATACTGTCTTGTCTTTTATCATACTAGTAGATGTGTAGCATTACAAAAGGTAGAAAAATATGGCCCAAATGAAAAGAGGCTCCATATGGGATTATTTTTCTAGAGGGGATTCATCTAGATATTAATACATTGAGGTCCTTGATTACAAAATTTATCTGAGACTGAACTTAGTCACAAGAAGTTTGCCATTATGTTGGGCTTAGTCTACTTCTTGTTTCACCCTGTTTCATGGAATTATTCTTTTGTGTTGTAAGCTAATAACAATGTGTTTTTGAGTCTTCCTCTGTTAGTAGATTTTTGGATTCTCAGCAACTTAAAATTGTAGAAAATTCAGTTTGGCTTTTCAGAGTTTTTTGGATTTTTGTTTTTATTTTTAGCATTATTACTGCTATTATTACTTTGTTATTATTGTTGTTGTTGTTGTTGTTGTTATTGTTGTTTGGCTTCTGAATCTCCCAGTTCATTCAGCTTCGAAAGACTTGAGGATGATATCAGTTTTGAGTTAAGGCCATACATGCCTTCAATGCTGTCTTAGTTTGTGTTCTGCAGCTATAATAGAATACCAGAGACTAGTTAATTTATGAAAAATAGAAGTTTATTTGGATTATAGTCCTGAAAGCTGGGAAATCCAAAAGCATGGTGCCTACACCTGGCAGGGGCCATCATGCTGCATCTCCCCATGGTGTACAGACAGAAAGAAGCATCGGGCCAAACCCATCCCTTTTATCAGGAACCCATTCCTGTGACAACTAAACCACACCTGAGACGACCACATCCATTTACTCATTCATGAGGGCACAGCGTTCATGACTTAACCACCTCATAAAGGTCCCATCTCTTACTGTGACAACAGCAATTAAATTTCAGGAAGAGTTTTGCAGGGGACATTCAAACCATAGCAATTTCCTCTATGATTACTGAGAATAAGAATAAAATGTTGGACACAAATTTAAAGAGTGAAAACAAGACACCCAGTTGTGATACTTACAAGAAAAGAAATGCAAAGTTCATTAAAATGATATTGCATAGTTACATTTATGGAAATATGATAAAATAGATATATAAAAGTAACCATGTTGGAACCAGAATGCCAAATATTCTGGATAAAATCAAAAAATTACTTTAATGCACAAATGACCTAAAAAGAAACTACGCACAGGCAAATAATTTTGAGCAATGATAATCCCAAGACTTTCACAAATTCAAAATTAGGAAGGTGTTCCATTGCTTCTGCATCATTCTCCTGAATGAGTGTTGGTTTTTAAGTGGGCATAAATGTGAATTGGCAATTACAAAGAAACTGCAGAATCAGAAAGAAAAGCCTTTTAAATATTGAAATTAGGAAATAAATACTATAACAAGAAAATATTATATCTTAAAGCAATGTAGGAGATTGTGACAACTATTGTTAAAAACTATGTGAAGTTTTAAAAATAAAATGATATAGAAGTGAGAAGTGAATTACAGAATAGTTAAAATTATAAATTTAAGAGATTTATTATATTGTTGATTAGACAGAGCAGAAAAAATAATTAGTGGCCTGGCAGATAGATCTAAAGAAATTATTAAAAATACCTGTAAAACATCACTAGAAAATTACTGTCAAATTTAAACTGTACACCTAACAAAATTATCTTTCAAACAACTGAGACAAATAAAGGTGCTTTTGGATTCGAGAAAAATAGCAATAATAAATGAATTTATATTGAATTGTTCTTCAGTAAGAAAAGTCTAAAAGTTGTACTTCAGAAAAAAAAAAATGACCCGAAGTAAAAGTTGTGAATTACAAGAAAAATGGACAGTGAAGAAAATGAAAATCATGTAAGTAAATATACATAAATATAGGCTAAATAAAGCAATATCAGCAATTGGCAATAAGTGGGATTAAGAAAAATTTTATATGAAATAATGGACAGAAATAGTACATAATTTTAGAAAGAATTCATCAAAGGTAAGATGCTACTTAACTGTTCACTTCTATTTCACCTAGTAATTTAAGCATAATACACATTTGTAACAATGCAAAAAATTAAAAAAAACACACACACAAAGCATGTGTTTTCTCAATGAATCACACAAATTGAACACATAAATGTGACAGCCACTAGGCCAAGAAATAGGACATTGTCAGTACACTGCAGCCTTCTTCATTCTGCCTTCCAATTGCTGTCTCTTCCTGGTTCCCAAAAATAATCACTATCTTACTAACACTTGGACTTGCGAGTCCTTTAGTATTAGCCACTCAAGTGTATATGTGCACTGATATTTCACTGTGGCTATGCTTTGAAGTTTCTTGATAACTAATATGGTAGAGCATTTTTTCAAGTATATTTATCGAAATATATGGATACCTATTTCTGGGGGGAGTACAGGTTCAAGAATCTTGCCTAATTTTATTTGATTTATATTCCTTTTTTCTTGTTGCTTTGTGGACAGTATATATTGGAAACAAGAAAGATTTGTGACATATGCATGTTGTATTAATAAATATCTTTTTTCACATCATAGTTTTCATATTCATTATTTATGTCATATAATTAAATTTTTAATTACTAATATTTTCCTTTGTGTATAGTAATATTTTATTCTGATTTAAGAAATCTCTGCCCATTCCAAGTTCATGAAGACATTCTCCCATGTTTTCTTCTAAAAGATTTATAGTTTTAGTTTCATATTTAGATAAACATTGGAACTCAGAACCAATTTTTGAATATGGTGTAATTTTACAGATTTTCATATGAATTATCAATTTTGTCTGCCCTATTTGTTGAAAAGCCCATCCTTTTCCCAGAATTGTAAACTGCCAACTTCCTCTTCAAACACTTACCTAGTGGATCTCTTTGGTACTCTCTGTTCTATTTCTTGTTTCTATTTATCTGCTCATAGACAATTGCTGCCTAAAAAGAGTCTATGGTTTTTAAAACAAATTATAATATTCTGGACAGTAAAATTTGAAAGATACCTTGTTAAGTATACTTTGGGTCTTTGGAGTTCAATAACTATAGATTCATTTTGTCAATTGGAAAGATTTAAAAAATGACCTATGAGATTTTGATTTGGGTAACATGGATTCCATAGATTAATTTGTGGATAATTAATGCTTTTACAATATTAAATAGTCTACTAGATACACACAATGTACACCTTCAATTATTTATGTGTTCCTTCGTTTCTTCATATTTTATCATTTTCTGATTAAGTATTGTGTCATGATCACTACCCTTTTCTTATATTGCTACTTTTGGTTTGATAACATCTTGTATGTGATTTTTGCAACTGTATTATTGATTTTGGTCTTAATCATGCTTTCTTATATTGTCTCTGTGTTATTTTCATATCAGGATTACATTGGCCTCATAAACTGATTTTTAAAGTAATATTGTATATCTCTGGAAGATTTTGTGAATATAACATTATTCTTTCCTAAAATATTTCATAGAATTTACAGTGAACTTTCATGCTTTATATTTCTTCTTTCGTAAGTGTTGGTAATTTTTTTCCAGATATTTTCAGATATCCAGGACAACGGATAAGTGGTATATTCATACAATGGAATACTGCACAGAAATAAAAATAAGTGATGTACTAGCTAAATTACACTTCTTCAAAGAGTGCATACTGAATGATTCTAGTTCCATGCAGTGGAAGAACAGACAAAATTAACACATGAAGGTTAAAATAAGAATAGTGTTTGAGTCTGGGGAAACGCATAGACCAGGAAGGAGGATGTGTGAACTGTTTCAGGGATGGGAAGTTTACACCTTGATGTAGAGTTTCATACGGGGCATATACCTGTGGAAAAATTCACTGATCTGTACTTTGAAGATGTGTACATTTCACTCTCCGTAAGTCATACCTCAATAAAAACATGGGCCACAACTTAAGACCAGGCATTTTATATAAGAGAGATGTGAAAGGACAGTCAATAAAGTTACATAATGATAAGCAACCTCACTAACAGTCCGGGAAATGCAAATTAAACAACAAGGAAGATGTGGTTTCACAGCCACTGAATGGGCAACACTTGAAAAAGGTGAATTGTACCATGTTATGATGAGAATGTGAAGTAACTGGAATAAATCTTCTCAGATCCTCTTCTTGACATCTGAATGTTTAATACACACAATGAACGTGTAGATTAACATAGCCACATTAGGAAATAAATTATCATCAACCAGTACATTTGAGGATAAAAATAACCTACTGCACATCATTTCCAGTTGTAGATGGGGACTCTAGGGACCTGCTGACTCAAGAGTCCAGGGTGAATTCCAGAGACGCACTGATGGTGAAAGCAAAGTGAATACGAGCACATGGCAGTAGATAAATATATTTTGTTAAAGCAAACAACTATATATACTGTATATAGATCTATATTTGTGTACACACACATATGGTATGTATCTCACATAACAGATTAAAAGAGTGTGAATCCATATATTTTGACATAGTCACAAATGGAATGTGCTATAGAAGTTAAAATAAAGGCAAGCAAAATTAATGTCTTTAGAGATAACACAGAATTTAAAAATGCAAATTCAGAACAATTGTATAATACAACTCTTCTATATGAAGATCAAACCTTATAAAACTAGAAAGTATTATATTTACAAATGCAATGATTATGCTGTAAAATTATAAGAAAATCAAAGGCATGAAATACACACAATTAGGGAAAGTGGGCAAGATTAGATTGGCAAATAAGCAGTTTAAAGAGCAATAATGAGAGGTTGGAAAGGTATTTTTTGTTGTATAATAAAAAAGGAAAGGTAACAAAGAGTTTAATTAATCATCAAAAATGGAAGGAGAAAAATGATTGTAAAGTAATGTATACACAGTAGGTATTTTCAAAAGGAAATAATGTTTGTTTGTGAAGTATTAAGTTATTGAGTTGTCAAAGAGAAGGTGTTCTCAGATGTCCTTGCTGTTGTAATTGATATTTTAGTTAGTGTGGTAGTCTCTGTAGATTCGAGTGTTTCAGGAGAGCAGCAGAAACGGAAATAATGGGAGACCAGAGCCCCGTAGGTTGAGGAGTGGACCCGGGGGCACAGTGGCAGACACAGTTGAGAATGACTGCATTCCACGTCTGGAGAAAGGAGGAGCAGCAAATTAGGAAGGATCCATTTATTTGCTTGTTGATTAATTTAATACACAGGGGGATCCAAATATATTTCAGGCTTTATGAGAGAGATAGATTAAATCTGTATTTTGAGGTGATTTTATTTTGCCCTAATTGAGCATCAGTCAGTTAATACAGATGGCTATTAGACTGAATGTTTATGTCCCCTCAAAATTCATACGTTGAAACTTGATGTGACAGCATTTGGAGGAACTTTGGGAGGTGATTAGGTCATGAGGTTGGAGCCCTCATGAATGGGACTAGTGCCCTTATCAAAAAGGCCCCAGATAACTCCTTTGCCTCCTGTGCCACTTGAGAACACAGAGAAAAGATGGACATCCGTGACCAGGAAGATGTCCCTCTCTAGACACCAAATCTGGATGGGTCTTGGACTTATAAGGCACAGGGTATCCTTACGGGATGATAAAATGTACTGGAACTAGATAGAGGTGGTGCTTGCAAAATATTGTGCATGTACTAAATGCCAATGAATTATTCACTTTAAACTTGTTATTTTTATGTTATGCGAATTTTACCTCAATTTAAAAAATATATACATGTTTTCTTTGCCCTAATTTATTTAGGGCAGCTCACAATAGCTTAAGTAACATAATGCATGTTAAAATGCTTTGTAAGTACTAAAATACTGTGAAATATAAAGTGTCTTTTTTTTTTGGTAGAGAACCATAACATTTCCATCTTCACCACTCTTAGTTTGAACTGCTTTAAATAATCCCCCAAAATTCTTATTGACAGTGAATCATAATGCAAATAAAAATAACTACCCAAGCCCTTGTGACGATAAATGTGCCCTGGGTGCCCTGTTTGCTAGTCACTTAAATAGCTGGTTGCCTGCTGTCTCTCAGTTAGTGATGTCAGAGTAGTCGAGGAGCCTTGAATACCTCTGGTCATTCCTGTTTACAGTGGCAAAGAACTACTCATGAATAGCATTGTCACAGACAGGGTAATCACAAATGCCTCCTTGAGTCCCAGGTGACTTATTCTTCACGAGAGAAGAAAGGAAATGGAAACAGCAGCTATTCTTTGTTGAGCATGGACCCCCTAGCAAGCACCAGTCCAAGCACCACATCTCACAGTGTATAACAACCTCATGGAGTAGCTGTCTTACTGTCTTCTTTTTACAGATGAGCACATTGGACTATGTAGCGGTTAAGTAACATGTCTGTGCTTGCATAATTAGTTAGTCTTGGATCAGTGATTCAAATTCAGGCTGCTATCTCTGGGAACTGGCCATCTCACATTGCCTCTCGCTCAGGCGAAGTTCTTCTGGAATGGAGAGCTAACATTCCTCCTGGACCCAGGCGCTTTAACCTTGGTAGGTCCCACCTACCCACTGTGGGACATTGGTCAGCAGGAAACCAGTAAGAGTATCCAGCTATGGGATTATTGTGAAGATTAAATAAAATGATGCAGTAAAGTGATCAATCAATAAATAACAAATTAATTAGTGCTCAGTAAATAGCTATGGTGATGGCGAAGATGGTTTTGATGCAGTCTGGCGGTTGCGTAGGGGTCTGAGGATCCCTGTGACTACAGAATTCCAGTGCACCTTTATATGCCCAAATCCACCCAGAGTTGAAGAAAGCTAATGAGGTGGGCCATTGTATCAATGACTTAGAGCAGGTCAGTGGCACTTGGAGAGAGAATAGAGTTTTAGATATAATTTCTTCATCATGCCTTCTCCCTATTTTGAACAACCTCCTTTGCTGAAACAGAAAATATTCTCCCTGTGCATTTGAATCACTCCCATGATTAATGAACTGCTCCTGGGGAGTCAGACGTCCTCAGTTCAATTACTTCTCTCAAGGACATATAGGTCAATTGCTTCTCCTTCTCCATAAATATCGAAGTCAAACAAAGACCATTTCTTGGAATTTAACTTGAAATATCTTCAGCAAGATTAAGAATTTCACACAGAGCCTATGACTAATGACAACAATCCACTCTGAACTCATTACACAAACCCACATACGGAACATTTATCCTTTCTGAAAAGAACAATGCAGTGCTTCAGGAGAGGGCCCTCGGGAGCTGTGCATAAGCACGTGGAGATTTACAGTGAAATCGGGGAAGAAATGGGAAAGGCTTTTGCCCTTTCACTGTTTTTGTTGATGGTTGCTCATAATACAAAATACTCCTTTAGCAAGGCTAATTGCAAGGCCTAGTCCGCAGCAGCAGTGTGATTGACTGATGTGGATTGTTGTGGAAAACAATGGTACAGGGGGAGCTGGAATGCTTCCTTTGTTCTCTGGCAGATTTCTCATCCAGATGCATAGCAAGCCCAGAGCTGAAGACACAACGTGCAGCTTGCTCAACTGTAATTGTGATCATTTGTAACACAGCACAACTTGCTTCATAAACAGTTTCCTGTTCTTTCTTGACAGACTGCATAAAGTATTCTTTGTGATTTTGGAAAATAGTGACACGAGTTACCCAAATCTGTTAACACCACCACAGGCCACCTGTGCTCTCCTGTGATCACTTTGAGCTTTGCTTCTTTGTTCCTGGTTTAGTAATGGAAACCATTAAAGCAAGGAGGAAAATGTATTCAGAGATGCAAGGTAAACATTTTGTTCTCTTATTATAGGGATTTATTGCCTTTATTATATATTTTCCCTTCTCAATCAACGGAGTATATTATCCTTGGAGAGAGATTTGTTTTGTTTTTTCCTTTTTTTGTTAATATCATGCAGCATATTTCCACCATTGACTTCGGTTTGAATTTATGTTATAAAAAAAGAAGCTGGGCTTTATTCATGGCTTCCCTATGCTTTTAATTTTGTTCAGTGCTTTTTCACATATCAGAGCACGCTGTACAAATCCACAACACAAATTGAATCAGTTCATTTTTAGATTACAGAGATGTCTTTGAATGAAATTTGTAACCAGAAAAACACTCCGCAGATATTTTTAATGTGTTTATTTTCTCTGAAGAAACAGAAGAGGAACACTGCATAGAAAACATTGCAGAGGCAGAAGGACCAGCTAGTCGCGGCCACTGCCCCAGAGGGCGGTGGGGCCTGCTGAGCACGCATTCCAGCTCAGTGTCCCCGCCCGCACCCCTCGTGACATCGCCTGTCCTGTTCAGGGGAAGGATCTCCTAGTGCCTGTAATAGGCTCTCAGTTACCGTCAGGAAACTCATCTTCTTGGTTATTTTACTTTTAAATGTTTCTTCTCTCATGTATCTTTATAATTTTTTTTTTGTAAAAACATAAGCAGCGATTCCATGTCCAGTGAATTTTTTTTAAAAAAAGTAGGCTCTCCATGGAGAAAAATGCCAAAAAAAGAAAAGTTAATTGAAAAATAAGCAAACAGTAAGAAGTTGTATTTTTCGGTTCTCAGCAAAAGTCATGTGTCTAATAACAATTGGAGAACTCATGGTGACTGCGACCTATTGATGTATCTAATGTAGCCCTTGGTGACCTCTGTGGGACATCCCAGAGCTCTTCCAACCTTAATGCCCTTCAGGACTCTCATCACGGTGACTGAAAGTCCCTGGGAGCAGTTCCTCTGCTGCTGGCACTGGCTCACAGTTCCCAGAGCAAGAATTCACGGTGCCTATTTAAAAATGGTGGGAAAATAAAAGCCCTTTGGATTCTCTTCCTTGCACATGTCCAGAGTGACAAGAACATGCAGGACTCCTCTGGGCCCTTCCCTCCCGGCTGCAGGGCCGGGCTGGAGGTGGCTCGCAGACCCATCAGGTCTCACGCACAGGTGGTGGCAGAGCAGAGGGAATGGTGACCACGGCCTGCTAGGGCCTTCCCTCTGCCCGGGTACCGCCAGTGTGGGGACCATCTCATCGAAAGGAAGGTGGGGTGAATCCCCACTTTAGAGGGATGAAAACTCTGACCCAATCACCTCCTCTCCATGGATAGGATGGTATAAGGCTGTGGTCCCCAAGCCCGGGGCTGCATACTGGTACCAGCCATGGCCTGCTAGAAACCCCGCCGCACAGCAGGAGGTGAGTGGCAGGTGATCCAGCGAAGCTTCATCTGTACTTACAGCCGCTCCCCATCGCTGGCATCACGGCCTGAGCTCTGCCTCCTGTCGCATCAGTCAGGAGCTAGATTCTCACAGGAGCGCGAGTCCTGCTGCACACTGCGCATGCGAGGAGTCTAGGCTGTGGCTCCTTACGAGAATCTAATGCCTGATGGTCTGAGGTGGAGCTGAGGTGGTGATGCTAGTGCTGGGGAGCAGCTGCAAATACAGATTGTCATTAGCAGAGAGGTTTCACTGCACAGTAAATGTAATGAGCTTGAATCATCCCGAAACCATCCCCCCAACCCTCAGTCCATGAAAAAAATTGTCTTCCATGAAACCAGTCTGTGGTGCCAAAAATGTTGGAGACCCTGGTATAAGGGATGTAGAAGGAGCAAGACCCCAAACTGGCATTTCCTAAAGGAGGCAGAAATATCTGTGGACCAAGATAGGGATTTTGTTTACTTTCTCCTTTATAGATCACCAAAGATAAGGCTGCCTCTTTGGGGAACATTCCTTGGCAAACCTGTCCCACATACAGAAGGCCACTTCTCATACACTGGACAGTTTCCCAACATGCAGTGTCCGAGGACTCATATTACTCCCAAGAACCTGAGGCCAAATATTAAACTATCAACATCATAAAAAGAGTTTCTAATTTGAGCGGGAGACACCAACTCCTACTCTTCAGTATGAAGTTCTTTCTTGCGAGTGGTCTAGAATTACCGCTAAGCCATTTTGTTGTTCTGAAGCTGCAGGATCTCAGCGCTGGGAGTGGGGTTTCTTTCAGCAGCAGCCACAGGCTGGCATGTGTCCTGCACGTCCTGGGACGGGTGAGGCTCCCCTGGCTCTAGTGGGAGCAGCACCATGTCTCAGTCTCAGAGTTTGGAAACTGCAAGGGCCCAGCTCCTTGGCAAAGTCCTCATGGACTTCACTTGGGAACTATATTTTGTTGCTAGGCACAGACCAGAGAAGAAAATCAGAGTGATTTGTGGAAAGAAGCTTTAAAGAAAAGATGCAAATAAAGTGCATTTGCATTTTTTGGTTGTTTCCGTCTAATCATAATTCCAATCTTTCCAAGCTATTTACAGGAGACTGCAAGTCATCTGTGAACGTAAGTCCAATTAAGAAAAAACTCCATCAAGGGAACTCTGCTTTGTCACTTAAAATAATTTTGACAGATTTTCTTCTCTTAAGGGCTTGACATTGAAACTGACTCCCACGAAAAATAGCAGCTCTCGCCAGGCGCGGTGGCTCACACCTGTAATACTAGCACTTTGGGGGCCGAGGAGGGAGGATTGCTTAAGACCAGGGATTCAAGACCAGCCAGGGCATCATAGCGAGACCACAACTATGATCAGTAAAAAAAAATCTTAGCCATGCATGGTGGTGTGCACCTGTAGTCCCAGTTACTCAGGAGGCTGAGGCAGGAGGATCGTTTGAGCCCACGAGTTTGAGGCTGCAGTGAGCTATGATCAGGCCACTGCACTCCAGCCTGGGTGACAGAGAGAGACCCTGTCTCTAATAGCAACAGCAACACAAATAGCAGTTCTGTGACAAAATTTCAAAGTGTGTGACAGCGGCAATCCCAGTCCTGAGCTTTATGACCTACCTTTGAGGACTGTGTTCTTGTTCCCACTGCGGAGTTCGCTGTCCGGCTCTGAGGGTAACACAGCCTCCATTTTCACCTAAGTGGAACATCTGTCTTGTCAAGTGCAGCTCACTGGACTCTCGGTGATAACAAACAAAAGAGAAATCTCAGAGACCTAATAAAAAAATAATAATATCTCTCACTCACAGGAGCCCACTTTGGGTCCTGCATCTGTCCTGGGCAGTGACTCAAGGGCCCTGCCTGACTCGGTCCCTGGCTCTACCATCTCAGCTCACAGCCTCCAGGATTCCTGTGGGGAGGGGTAAGATTGATTGGAGTCCTCACACTCATTTCTCTATGCTTTCCTTTAGAAGTGACCAGGAGCTTTGCTTAAAGCCCACTGAACAGCGCGAGCCATGCACTGGCCTGACAGAAATGGGTTTAGAAATGAGGGAGAGGGGTGGATGTTCTGTGACCGGTAAATGTCTTTACCTTTCAGGTAACCCCTTTGCTCCCTCTTGTCAAACAGAGCACATGCAACCTGGGTAGTTTTCTATTGATGTATAACAAACTACCCCCAAATCTAGCAGCTTAAAGTTACAAACATTTGTTATCTCACACAGTGTGTGAGAATGAGGAATCTGGGAGGAGCTTTTCTGGGGATTCTGACTTGGGGTCCCTGAGGGGAATGCAGTCAAGTTATCTGCTGGAGCTACAGTCCCCCACGTGCCTGACTGCTCCGGAGGATCCTCCTGCAGTGTGGTGCACACGGGGCTGTGTGGCCTCCATTTCTCAGCACCGGGACTGCTCGTGGGGCTGTGTGTCCTGACGCAGCAGTTGTCTTTCTCTGTGGGACACATCTAGGAGAGCAAGCTGGAGGATGATTCCTTTCAGGACCGAGTCTAGGAAGTGACACAGCGTCACTTCCACCCAGTTCTATTCAGTAGAGGCAAATCACTAAGTCTACCCAACACTCAAAGGGAAGAGAATTAAGCTCCACCTTTTGCAGGGAGGAGTATCAAAGAATTTGTGGTCGTTAATTTAAACCACCAAAGAGCTCCTCCCCAGAGAGATATGTTACAAAGTTCAACCCAGTGTTTGTAATCAGCTCAAAGCTTAGGAACTTGTGGTGATGTGAAGCAGCTCCATGGAGTCAAATCTGGCTGCTCGTGGTCCAGAGAACCAGTAACAAAAAGACAATTTTTCTGAAACCTCTTACCCCAACCCCGACATGCAATAAACAGTACGGGAAAGATGACAGAGTGTGGGAATTCTGAAAGTCCCCTGGAAAACCATTTGAGGCCACCTATCTTGGGGGTAGATAATGGCTGATTATAGCATGTTTCTTTTTCTTCTTTAAAGATCACCCTTATCTTTTATTCTGTGGCTTTTTAGTGGTCCTTTTTCTATTATCTTCCTTGTCCACATCTGAAAAAAGCAAAAATGCACATTCCTAGTTTCAGTACTTTAAAACTTTCACAAGTCATTTTCTGATCAAAGACAATGAACCCCAGGGTAATTATTAGGCAAAAAACCCAACACAAAAAACCAAAAATCAAATTACAAAAAACAAAACACAGTAGACTTTTAAAATTTCTTTGCCTCTGGTCAATTCTATGTGCTAGTCCCCATAACCTTAATTTCTTTTAATTCACAGTTCTCAATGCTGCTTTTGCTTTTTCTATCAACTGTGCTCCATCCCAACAGCTGCTTTCTCATAATTAAATCAGCAATCTTGAGGTTTGTCTAACTAGGAATAAGAAGTGTAAAGGTGATGCCCAAATCTACAAAGATAGTCCTTACAAGACACACATCCTGTCTCATCTTCTAACTTACATCATATAGGCGTGTGTTTCGTAGAGACTTCTTCAGAAACAACTGTTATCTGAGGAACTGCAATTATTGACTTTTCTCATATTTAAAGAACCTGAAGTTCTATACTTTTTTAAAGAAAATTTTATTATTTTTGCTTGCAAGTTGACCATTATTTGCAGAGCTCGTGTGTGTGTGTGTGTGTGTGTGTGTGTGTTATACCTTGCCAAAGAAGCCCAAACCAACTATTATACAATCTTATGCTATTATTAGGACAGTTTCATTACCTTTTCCCAGAGTGAAGCCAGCTTAACATTTACATGATGCATGTCCCAAAATATTAGTAATACAAATGGCAGATATTTTTAATTTTTAACTTTTATTTGTTAGAGACAGGGTCTCCCTCTGTCACCCAGGCTGGAGTGAAGCAGTGAAATCATAGTTCATTGAAGCCTTGAACTCGTGGGCTCAAGTGATCCTCCCACCTCAGCCTCCTGAGTATCTGGGACTACAGGTGCGCACCATCATGCCTGTCTAATTATTTTTTAAAAAGTTTGTGTAGAGATACGGTCTCGCTGTGTTGCTCAGGCCATTCTTAAAATCCTGGCCTCAAGCAATCCTCCTATCTCCCAAAGTACTGGGATTAGAGTTGTGAGCCACCATGCCTGGCCCAAATGACACTTTTAACTTATTGAAAAATTTTAGGTTTCAAGAAATGGACATTTTAAATTATAGTATTCACAATATAGCCTAGCCTAGGTTAATACAGCATTGGTACCAGAAATTTTGTGCTGTTTTGTTTTGTTTTGTTTTAAATTTCAGAGTATTATGGAGGTACAAACATTTTGGTTACATGAATTGGTTTTGTGCCATTTGAGTCAAAATTACGAGTGTGCCCATCACCAAGATGGCGTGCATTGTACCCATTAGGTGTGAAATTACCCTTCCCTTCTTCCCCTCTCCCATCTGCTTGGTTTCTGCTGAGTTTTACTATTATATGTGCACATGAGTATGATCGATCAGTTCCAGTCTAACAGTTAGTACATGTGGTGTTTGTTTTTCCATTCTTATGATATTTCATTTACAGGAATGGTCTCCAGTTCCATCCAGGTAGTTAAATAGAGTATTAGTTCACCTTTTTTTTGTTTTTATGGCTGAGTAATACTCCACGGTATGCATATACCACATTTTATTAATCCACTCACGTATTGATTGGGTATTTGGGTTGTTTCCACATCTTTGTGATTGTGAATTGTACTACTATAAACATTCGAGTGCAAGTGTCTTTTTTATAAAATGTCTTTTTTTCCCTTTGGGTAAATACCCAGCAGTGGGATTGCTGGATCAAATGGTAGATCTACTTTTAGTTCCTTGAGGTATCTCTCTACTACTTTCCACAGAGGTTGTACTAGTTTGCATTCCCACCAACAGTGTATAAGTGTTCCTTTCTCTCTGCATCCACACCAGCATCTATTGTTTTGACTTTTTGATAAAAGCCATTATCACTATAGCTAGTTGATATCTCATTGTGGTTTTGATTTCATTTCCCTGATGATTAGAGACATTGAGCATTTTTTCATATGTTTATTGGTCATTAGTCTATCTTATTTTGAAAAGCTTCTGTTCATGTCTTTTGCCCACTTTTAATGGGGTTGTTTGATTTTTTTTCTTGTTAATCTGCTTAAGTTCCTTATAGTCTGGTTATTAGCCCTTTATATAATATATAGCATGCAAATAGTTTCTCTCATCCTGTAGTCTGTTTGCTCTGTTGTTTCTTTGGTTGTGCAGAAGCTTTTTAATTTAATCAAGTCTCATTTATTTCTTTATTTTTGTTGTTGCTGTGATTTCTCTTGGTATCTTCTTCATAAATTCTTTGCTTAGGCTAATATTTAGAGAGTTTTTCCAACATTTTCTCTAGAATGCTTATGGTTTCATGTCTTAGATTTAAGTCTGTTATCCATCTTGAATTAATTTTTGTGAGTGGTGAGAGATATGGATCCTGTTTCAATATACATGTAGATATTTAGTTTTCCCAGCACAACTTATTGAATA
>CM052437.1:97985085-98013312 GCA_028533085.1 Varecia variegata
AAAGGGGAAAGGGTGATATAGACAAGGGAATTTATTGTCAACAAATATATACAGGTAAGCAAATATTAAATGAATTGATAAATATCAAATTATAAATTCAAGTAATCAGTAACAATATATATTTATTTAAATCTAAAGATATGCTACTTTTTTCATTATACATACTTTTAATGCACTGAATATTTATTGAAAATATCTAAGGCTCAGGGTGACACGGTAGGTATACAAAAATATAAGGCTCATTTTTGCCTCAAAAATCTCAGAGCATGCTATGAAAATATAATTGATATTTGAATAGTATGTTTTATTACATAAAAGTTATTTGGCACATCTCTCTTAATTTATTTTTTTTTATTTTTATTTTTTTAGTCTTGTTCTGTCACCCAGGCTGGAGTGCAGTGGCATCATATGGCTCACTATAACCTCCAATTCTTGGGCTCAAGCTATTCTCCTGCCTTAGCTTCCTGAGTAGCTGGGACTACAAGTGCATAGTACCACACCTAGAAAATATTTAATTTTTTTTTTTTGTAGAGTCAGGATCTCATTATGTTCCTTAAGCTGGTCTCGAACTCCTGGCCTCAAGCGATCCTTCTACCTCAGCCTCCCACAGTTACAGGCCCAAGCCACCATGCCCAGCCTCTGTTAATTTTTATCAACACATGCTTGATATATTACTGTTTTCATTATTATTTTTGTATATGAAGAAATTGAGGCTCAGAGAAATTCTAAGTGGTTCAGTTATACTAATTACTATAAGGATTGAGGCATAAACCATATTTTTAACCTATTAACAAAGCTATAGTTTTTGCAGTGCAATTGCTTCTCCCAAGTGTTAAATTTATTTGTAATATTATTTTTGAAATTAATTATTTCTAAATAACTGAAAAAATAGAGCATGCAAACACTGTGATAGAGCATATTCCAATAATGAAATGACTTACCAATTTGAGGTCCCTGAAAGAGAATCTTGCCAGCAGTGATTATGTCAGGGTACTTTGAATCCCTGCACTTTGAAAGCAGTATTTTCTGAAAGACTTGATTTTTAAAATGAAATAATTCTTATTGCACATATATTGGAAATACTTCTCTGCCTCATTATCAGTTCAATTAAATGCTTGTTAGTGGTTCCAGGTTAAATGAAGCTAAACCAGCATGTTGATAGAACAGCCAATTTTGATATTAACACATGAGAAAATAACTTTTTAATTTTGATTAAGAAAAACTCCCCACCTGTACATTTCCAATGGAAAAATATGAGAATATATAATAGCTTAGTTGTATCTTTGTCACTCTTAACAGAAAAATTGGATTAACTGCACATGTTCTCTGATTGATTAGGCAGGGATTGTTTAAGGCAGCCAAAAAAACAATTTGCCATAAAACATCAATTTAATGTTCATTAAGCAAGACTGTTGGAAAGGGTGGAATTACAGGAAGAGAAGCACTGGATTCCAAGGTGTTCCTTTGAATCTTTGTGAAAGGTGCCATGTTGGTTTCTCTGCAAAGATAAATAATGGCTGCATTGATCTGCTGCCAAAACAAAGGCTGAAAAGTAAAAATTATTTTAGTTACTTGAAGCCAAATAACTCTCAATACTGATTTAAAAAAAAAAAAAAACAACTAAATTCTTTGACATTTTGGGGGTAGGGTGTAGAGCTCTTGGGTGTTTCTGGATGAGAGTGAGGGTGAGGAGAGCAGGCTTCAGGCTCACCAGGTGGCCCCAGCCTCGCTCCAGGTCCACCATGCGCTGGGGAGGGAGCCGGCGTGTTGGTCCTTCCTCAGACAGCAGTGCCTGCGAAAGACAGGCTCTGTGTCTGTGCTCCTCACGCCTGGTCTGCTCCACAGGAACGCCCCTTTGCTAGTTTCACGGCACATTTTATTATGGGGACTTTGTTAGAGCCACTGTGACTTTCACTGTTTCTTCAAGTATTATGCTATTATCACTCGGCACTCAGTCTGCTTTCCTAGGAGTGCTTCCTTGGTTAGAACCCCAAGGGTAGCTGTTTCTGTCAGATATAGTAAGCCATTCCCAAAGCACGTTATTGTATGCCCTGTATTCATGAGCTAAAATGTAATTTTTCGCCTTTAAGTTTGTGAGGGTTAAGTTTTCTCAGGCCTACGTTTCCCATCTTGGGTAAGGGGAACCTTCCGCATGTCTTTAAGACCACAGGATCCCTAAGTTATTAACTACTGCCAGAAAAACTCGGCATAGACAGAGGACAGAAAAAAAAATACTAAAGTAGATGAAGGAACAGTATTCTTAACAATATAGGAATTTGCAAGTATTTTTTTAAATAAAATTGGACTGTAAAATGCTTTTAGAAACAAAATATGATAAAAATTCAGTAACCAATAAAAAGTTTCTTTAAATATTGACTGTAAAAACAAAATAAGAAAACAAAAGCTTTTGGGACATCTGAGATTCAAAATCAATGTATCTCCTATAACCATATCCTTTAATTTCAAAAGTTCTATTATGATTATTAGTTATTATAAACAATATTCAAATTTATATTTATAATTATAGAAGATGTGTATTTGTTCGTTTTGCTTGGTTAGCCAGAAATATCATGGACTTATTTTTTCTTTTACTCCTTTATCATTAGAGTAAAGAAATCAAGGAATCTGATTTAAGTATCTTAAAGCAATTTGTGATCAATTATTTTCATATCAGCACATCATGATTCAAGGCATAAAGCTGCATAAACTACAGAAAACATGATATTTCCTTCTATTACATTTCACTAGTATTAAGTGGACCTGTTTATTTTTCAACAGATTTGCTATGGTCTTCATTACCTGTTTACATACTTTGTCCATTTTTCCATTAGGTCTTTTTTTTTTTTTTGGTCAATGAAAGACCTTTATATCAGCAATTTTATTTTCAGATCTATTACTTTTTTTTTAAATTTGTGATGTACCTTGTCTTTTAAAAAGGTTTTGCACTTTTATAGGTAAACACATCCTAACTTTTGTAGTAAGATGAGAGAGGTTATGCAAAAAAGACTATATTGCAGTGGAACACTGGAATTGAATGAGTTCAGTGGGCAGAAATGGAGAGTTCAGAGAGAAGATGTTTTTTATATCTATAACATACTGTACATGTGAATATGTGAATATGTATAATGAATATATATAAAACATACTGATTATATATATATATATATATATATATATATATATGATAGGAAAGCTTAACAGCATAGGTGTAAAAGGCAAACTCTTCTGGCAAGAGAACAGAAATGCTTCCTGAGGGGGTGCTATTTGCCTATTAAAGGATTAGGTATTTGAATAAGTGAAAGTAGCTACCTGTTGTATCTATCAGGTAGCAGCTTAAAGGCCGGAGGGTGAAGGAACACCTGATTATACAGGTAAGTGTGTTGCCTTATAATTAAGGGAGTGAAAAAGGCCAGAGCCTGTTGGGGAAGGCTTTGAGTCTGGCTCCAGTGAGAAACTGCATGGGCTGCTTGGTGGCCCTTAGTGAGGGAAACAGCTGGAACTGGCAATCATAATTCAACAACTTGAATGAATTTCTTCCTAGTGCCTGTTCCACCTTTGTGGTTCTACCTAGTTTTTGGTCTTTCCCTCCCTTTCTTCATTGGTGATCAGATTCTGGCACATAAGACCATCCGCTTCCACAGTCATATTTCAGAAATGAAGAGCATGAAATCTAGAGCTGTAGCATTGAGCATATATGGCTCAGGTGCTAACAGTATGAAAGAAAAAGAAAACAATACACCAAGATTCAAAGTACAATTACTTTGCTCCTTTCTCAGGATTTGCCAAAAATATTTGAGACTCATAAAATACACACGCACACACACGCACATACACAAAGGTAGATGATGAGCATTGGTCAAACAGATATGTGGGTGGATGAGGTAACAGGATTAAGTGTTTGTACCATTTTCAGAAATATTGCTCTCTCAATAAAATGGAAACTTTTGTTTATTCCTCTTTTCCTAGAACTGGCTCTTAAGAAAAGGAAACATGATGAAGAAAAAGGAAGGATCATGTCACTTCCTAGCCAGTCTCTAAAAGGAAAAAATTACAAGACAGACTCTCCATTAGTCCAATCCACTCTAATTCCTCTGGGGAACAAATATTTTAATCAAATGTATTTTATGTTTTATCTTTTTTATAACTGCCAGATCTCTGTTAATAGTTTTTCCTGTCAGTACAATTAAAAGCAAGATTAATGTCACTCTCTGCATATCCCAGCACCATCCAGAGTTCAATGAAAACCTGAAATTAGCTACTAAATTAAAATTTCTCTTGATTTTCTACCTTTCTCCTGGGTAGTAGTTACAATTATTCATGAGGTTTTGTAATCGTAACTCTCTTCACCTATTTAAAGATGTATAATAAAACTAGTATGAAATGTAGAAAACTTGGGAAGAAAAAAAAGCAATGGTGCCAAGATAATTGCTTATCAATGGACATTGACAATTTATTTTGTCTTACTTATCTTTGCAAACTTCTAAATGACAAAATATTTTCCATTAAAGTAAATAATCAGAGACCTCACTATAGCACTGCCCTGATGTTTCTCTGCCTCACTAATAGTTGTTTGATGAACAAAGTTATCATAAAATGCAATGTGAATAATATTTTCTCAAACTTATTGAATCCATGCTACCTTTTGAAAAATGGAAACATTTACAATCTCAAGGCCTTCCTTTGATGCTGTTTGGAACGTTTAAATAAATAATGTCATTAAAGTTCGAATAAAATCAAGTTCAAACTGTTCAACATCACCAATGGCAGGCTCCACTCTCTGCTCCTAGATTTGAATTCGATCCCCCCAAAAAGGTTTGGCTACCCCAGAGAGAGCTCAGCGTTGGAGGCAATGAGTCCACCAGACCCTTCCTTATAAAGAAAAGTTAAGTTGGGAGTCTGCAGATTAATTAGAAAGAAAAACTTCAAAAGTTCTTTAGTTCTTATGTAGGAGGTTTTCTAATTAAATATGTCAAAGTGTGTGGTGTTGCTGATACTTGCAGAGAATTCCTCATTTTGAAGATGCCAATAATTAGATTTTTGTGCATTTTCTCTTTTTCAGAAGTTTCTCTTCTCCTCCTCCATAACATGTGTTCTGGGTTAGAATGCCTGACTGTGGAGGCTTTAGCACAGCTTTAACTGTTATTTGTCATTTCAGAGCCTCAGTATTCCTAAGAGAATGTACTTATTTTATATATTCTTGTTAGCATTGAGACAGTGTAGCAAAGTTATTTGTATTCAGTGAACTCACAAAACACATCAGCTATTATTATTATATTTCTATCCCACTTAGCAATATTTTCTGTTTTTTAAAAAGTTATTTATTTATTTTATTTCAGAATATTACAGGGGTACAAATGTTTTGGTTACATATATTGCTTTTGTACTGCTTGAGTCAAAGTTATAAGTGTGCCCAGATAGTGTACATTGTACCTGTTAGGTATGATTTCAACCATCCTCTTCTTCCCCCTCCCACCAGTATGATTTCTATTGGGTTTTATTTCCATCTGTGCACATGAGTGCTGATTGGTTAGTTCCAATTTAATGGTGAGTACATGTGGTGTTTGTTTTCCATTCTTGTGAGACGTCACTTAGAAGAATAATCTCCAGCTCCATCCAGCTTAATACCAGAGGTATTAGTTCACCATTTTTTTTTTATGTCTGAGTAGTACTGCATGGTATACATATAACACATTTTATTAATCCATTCATGAACTGATGGGCACTTGGGTTGATTCCACATCTTTGCAATTGTGAATTGTGTTGCAATAAACATTCTAATGCAAGTGTCTTTCTGATAAAATGACTTTTTTTCCTTTGGGTAAATACCCAGTGGCGGTATCAAATGGATCAAATGGTAGGTCTACTTTTAGTTCTTTGAAGAATATCCATACTATTTTCCACAGAGGTTGCACTACTTTGCAATCCCACTAACAGTGTATAAGTGTTCCTTTCTCTCCATATCAATTGTTTTGGGACTTTTTGATAAAAGCCATTCTCCATTCTCACTGGGGTTAGTTGATATCTCATTGTGGTTTTTATTTACATTTCTATGACGATTAGTGATGTTGAGCATTTTTATATGCTTTTTGGTCATTAGTCAATCTTGTTTTGAAAAGCTTCTGTTCATATCTTTTGCCTCTTTTGCCCACTTTTTAATAGGGTTGTTTGATTTTTTCTTGCTGAATTGCTTTAGATCTTTGTGGTCTAGTTATTGGCCCTTTATAGGATGTGTATCATGCAAATGTTTTCTCCCATTCCGTAAACTGCCTATTTGCTCTGTTGATTGTTTCCTTCGCTGTGCAGAAACTTTTTAATTTAATCAAGTACTATTTATTTATTTTTGTTGTTGTGATTGCCCTTGGAATCTTCTTCATAAATTCTTTGGCTAGGCCACTATCTAGTAGAGTTTTTTCCAACATTTCCTTCTAGAATTCCAATGGTTTCATGTCTTAGATTTCAGTCTGTTTTCCAGCTTGAATTAATTTTGGGTAGTAGTAAGAGATATGGATCTTGTTTCAATCTTGTACATGTGGCTATCCAATTTTCCCAGCATTATTTATTTAATAGGGATTCTTTTCCCCAGTGTATATTTCTTTCTGCCTACTTTCTCAAAGATCAGATGGCAATATGTGGATGGTTTTATATTGGGGTTCTTTGTTTTTGTTGCATTGGTCTGTGTCTCTATTTTTGTACTACCATGCTATTTTGGTTACTGTAGCCTTGTGGCATACTTTCAAGTCTGGTAGAGTGATGCCTTTCAATTTGTTCCTTTTGCGTAAGGTTGCTTTGGCTATTTGGGCTCTTTTCTGGTTCCAAATGAGGTGTAGAATTATTTTTTCTAGATCTGTGAAGTAATTTTTCACAGATGGGGATTGCACTGAATCTGCAAATCATTTTGGGTAGTATGGATTTAACAATGTTGATTCTGTCTATCCATGAGCATGATATGTTTTTCCATTTGTTTACATCCTCTGCAATTTCCTTCTTCAATGATTTATAGTTGTCTTTGTAGAAATCTTTCACCTCATTGGTTAAATGTATTCCTAGATATTTTGTTATCTTTGTAGTTATTGTGAAAGGTATTGGATCTTTGGTTTGGTTCTCATCTTGACTGTTGTTGGTGTATAGGAGTGCTACTGATGTGTGTACATTGATTTTGTAGTCTGACACTTTGCTGAATTTATTTATCAGTTCCAGGAGTCTCTTAGAGAAATTCTTTTTGTTTTTTTAGATATAAATCATACCCTCAGCCAAAAGCGATAGTTTGACCTCCCTTTTCCCCATTTGGATATTCTAATTTCCTTCTCTTGCCTGATTGCTCTGGCTAGGACTTCTAGCACTATGTTGAATAGAAGTGGTGACAATGGGCATCCTTGTCTTGTTCCAGTTCTGGGTGAGAATGCTTTCAACTTTTCCCCATTCAGTATGATGTTGGCTGTGCTTTTGTCATATATGGCTTTCATAATTTTTAGATATGTTCCATCTATGTCTATTTTGTTGAGTTTTTATCATAAAAGCATGCTGAATTTTGTCAAATGCTTTTTCTGCATCTATTGAGATGATCATATTTTCTGTTTACACAAGAAGAATCTTTTTTGTTTACATAATTAGTGGCTCAGAGAAAGGAAACCCAGACTGGATAGGAAACACAGTGATGTGTCCAGAGACAGGTAATTTCTGTCCTTCAACTCTGCTGCTCTCAGTACATTTGGCATGTGTCAGGATTGTTACTTCTTGGTATCAAGAAAGCATCCATTGTCGCAGAAATCAATTTATAAAATGAATGTTTCCAAAATGGAAAAGCAGAAAGGAGAGAAAATGGCTTTTATATTGCATATCTCTCTCTTATCTGGGATAAAAAAACATTCCCAGAAATAGAACCTATGGGCACCCCGGCTACAACAGATTTTAGAAAATCACTTAGCAGGAATTTAAAGACTAGGCACAGCACCAGTGGGTTCAGGTAGGAAAAGTAAGTTAAGATTGACAAATGCACAATCATTCAACAATATTTATATTTTGAAGTCAATAAATTTCACCTTTTCCTCTAAAATCATTCCCTATGTGACCTCATCTTTCTTCTTTCTGCTGCTTTCACTTCAGTTAGTAAATGTTAGTGTCTTTTAAAACGGTTTTGTTCTGCTTGTGACAAACCCAGGTGAATTAGATGAAGTGGTCACCACATGTTAGTAAGATGAAGAATAAATTAATTTTTTTAGCAAGCCAGATGCCAGCTGATATTAATCAGCTGACTGTAAAGCCAGGGATATTTCCCTGTAGAGTGCAGAAGTTTCAGTGCAAGGCAGATTGTCACAATGGACATCTCTCTGAAACATATGCCGGAGTGTTGCGATAAATTTGAAGGATCTAGGAAACAATTCTATCACTTGCCCTGATTCACATTGAGTAGGGAACTGTCAATAATCCAGTCTAACACAAGAGTATAGACCAAATTATGCACAAGGAATTTTTTTAGTGATGCTTCCAGTGCTGTTCATTTAGTAAACAAATTGCTCACATGCCTATTTTGTTTTAGCCATTTAACACATAGTAAGGGCTCCACAAAATGTGTTGAATAAAAAAAATGGTAAATTTTGACATCTAAATAATTTTTCTTCAATGGTTATACAGTAAAAATTATTAACAATTTCTTTTTGAAAGATCATATTTTGTAATTGTCTCTGTTTTGGTGTGTGGAGTATGTCTGTGTATATAAAATATAAAGTTTATTTTTCTGTAGCCAAGTGTTCCAAGTGATATTAAATCAGAGGTTATTTTTAGTCTTTTTATGTCTAATTTTCTGGTGGACCTTGCCTCTTTAGGTCACTTGTTTCATAAGTTGCTTGAAAATTAAGAAAAATGAAAGATGAGAGTGAGATAATTCTAGCAACAACATAGAAATGAAGAACATGATGGTGTTGGTTTGCTACTCTGATTCTATGCACTATTTCCTACCCATAGAGAGAAAGAGTGATATTAAACTAAAGTCCCAGCAGTGTGGCTTCAGTGGCTTCAGGTGGAAAAAGAGAATGCTGGGCATAGAGGGGTCTCCTACCCCTGTGGAAGAAAAGTGCTGCATTGACAGTGGCTGAGGAGCAGGGACAGGCTGCACCTTTCATGTCTTGGGGTCTGTAGCATTGAAACGTGTCTGGTAAGAAACGAGATTTTCTCTGCCATTGCAAAATCCCTCTGCCAAGTGGATTTGGTGGTGTGGTTATGAGAAAAGATGTCATAGTGAAAGAAATTGACAGGAATGGTTATCAATGTAGAGAACAATCTGGATACTTCCAGAAATGAATGTAGACATTTTGATGTGCTGTGATCTGACTCACAGATGTGCACCCTATGTAGTCAGTTTCGGATGCCTCATTTGTCAAATACTTAGAACAATATAGTAATATCTCAATGTGTTATTTCCTATAATTCTTCATATTTTTTCTGACGTATGTTGATTTATGGGTTTAATGCTACATTGTTTAACCTGCAAAGAGTCATAGGTATTTAACTTCATCACATATCCATTATAAAATGCAACAACTGTTTAAGAGTCTGGAATCAAACTGTTCTGCCCCTGAGAAACCCTGGGTAAACTTCATCTCTCTGCCTCTCAGATTTTATGTCATATAAAATGGAGGTAATAATACAAACTTCTTCACAGATAAAGAAAAGAGCAAATCTTTAGCACGATTCTTGTAATGTTTAAATACAAAATAAAAATGAGCAATTATTAATATCACTGTTATTGTTAATGTTATTATACCATCATAAATGCAAACATTGTCTCAAGATAAGCCATGTCACTCTTGTTTCAAAGAAAATTTTCTCATGAGACAGATTAAAAAACATTTGACACTTATGAATAAAGTCAAAGTATTCGGATGAGACCACTTTGCTTTTTACTGACTGCCTTAATTGATGAACCCAGTTGACTGCGGTGTATGCAGACAACACTCAAGATCATTATGCAAAGACAGGTTGTCATACAACATTTTGCTCACAGGCTACGTGAAGTCCTAGTTTTATGACTATGAGCTATGTTTGGCAGTGCTCTTTCAATTATGCAGATACACAATGTCATTACTCAGAAGAATCATATCCATTGACATTCTCTACCCTCTTCTTATCTTTTGGAGAGGAATCAACTATTGATCAAGGAGCCATCAAATAAGAAATTTCAAAATCCAAACTTGTACAGAAGGTGTGTTGAAATAGCTAAGATTATTTTGTTATTCAGAGTCTTGAAAAATATGACCTAAACAACTCAACAGTACATGTTCCAAATAAATAAAACATTAGTAAGCTATAGATCTCACTGAAGAAAAGGTACATCTGATTGTACTTTTCCTATGGCTCCCTAGGGGGTGGTGGGAGAAAGAGCTCATTAGAGCATACAACAGACCAAAAGAGGGGAAACAAAAAGAAAGAAAGAAAACAAAAAGGGAAAAAAGCCTTTGAGATTATGTGATGAAACATTCATTACTTCGTGAGAAAGCAGCCAAAATGATTTATACTTCAATACTTCATGCTGAAATCAAAGAGAATGCCGATGCAACTCCACATGGGGAGATCTGTGAAACAGGGCAGTGTAAAAGAATATTTTGATTGAGACACTTAATGGCAATTCAAACTAATTATGAATTAAGGTACTAAAAATGCATGTGATTTCACTTCTGAGGCAACAGCTGAATTTTTATTTCTAGATGCAATATTTGGCTACTCATCATAGTATGATTGGGACAATATAACTTTATTGTGTAAGTGATTTTGTGCCAACAATGTGAAAACTGATTTTCACAGCCTGCTTATATATGCAAAATGGAAGACATTCAAGATATCGGTTATACTTTTTTGGTTCTCTAGTAGTTAGAAGCAAATCACATGAAAACTAATGTTTTTCATGTTTTTTCAAAAATATTGTTATTAGAGAACATCATTCTCACAAAAGTAAATATTTTAATTTTGATTATATGCACATAATGCACTATGTTCAAATTCAGTTCCCTTTATTGGGAAGGTTTAAGGAACAATTGTGATTATACATCAAGTCTAGTGCAATAATAGAAATTGAAGTTATTGGAAATTTATATTTTAAATCTTTTGATATCAGTTATTTACATGTAATTTATATTTAACATAAAATATATAAATATACATTTTATACACCTACAGTTTTATAGTTTGTGTCCATGAGGTACAGAGTGCATGGGTGTGCTTGAAATGTGATGATTATAGCTGTGACATGCTATTTGTTATAATAGCCAGATGGACTCTTAACCGCTCATTCATTCTAGAAACACTTCTTGGCCTTCATATATAAGTACTTCTTAATGTTATTATAGCTTTCTATTTTTATTTTTTAATCATGTTTTCATCAATCCATAGTAGATTTCCACTTTTTCCTGAGTTAAAGAAAAGAATATGACCTAATCAAAGTGATTACGTATCAACTTTTATCTCATTGCATTATGAAGACAAAAGTGAACCATAGGCTGTACTGCTCTTCAAAGAAAATAAACACAGCAAAAAGGCTCTGAAATTGGTTGAGAATACTAAAATGAATGTATTTTTGTCATTGAATTGAAAAGAGCTAACTTTAAACTAATTTGGATAGTGAGATCACTTTCAAATAAAATGCTATAAACCACAAAATGCTATTTTAATAGAAGACAAATATAGTCATGTCACTCTTGTTTCAAAGAAAATTTTCAGTGTTTTAATTAATGAAATGCAGTGTTTTAATTAATGTAACTTTTTTTAAATAACTACATTAATGGAACTTTCTTTTGCAAATACTGGTAATTTTATAACATTTAATTATTTAGATACTTGTAAATTTATTATTGTTACATATCAAAAAACTAAAATGATGTCAAATTTAAAGTGGATTTAAATTCATCTTTTCATGGTAAATTAGGGATATTTTAGTAAATATATTACATTACATAGCTAACTTTAAGCATGTATTCATGTGTCAGAATTTCATAGCGAGAAATCTAATTACAATATTTTACATAGAAACAATAAATAAATTTATTTTTGTATTTATAGCTTTTTGGTTTTTGGAACTTTCTAACTTTGTTGTTATTCTTGTTACTGTTATTTATTTATTTATTTATTTGAGACCAAGTCTCACTCTGTTGCCTGGGCTATAGTGCCATGGTGTCACCCTAGCTCATAGCAACCTCAAACTCCTGGGCTCAGGCAATCCTCCTGCCCCAGCCTCCTGAGTAGCTGAGTCTACAGGCATGTACCACCATGCCTGGCTGATTTTTTCTATTTTCAGTTTCTCAGCTAATTTTTTTTTCGATTTTTAGTAGAGATGGAGTCTCACTCTTGCTTAGCCTGGTCTCAAACTCCTGAGCTCAAGCAATCCTCCCGCCTCCTTGGCCTCCCAGGGTGCTAGGATTATAGGCGTGAGCCACTGGATCTGGCCTGTACTTTATTCTTAACCATAACAGTGAAAACATTGCACAAAATAAAATCAGATGTTTTTATTTTACTGCTTTCTTTTTTACATGCTCCCTTAGGGCCATCTGTTCTTTTCTTTTCTTTTTTTTTTTTCCCCAGAGTATTACAGGGGTACAAACAATTTGGTTACATAAATGGCCTCTGCACGGCCCAAGTCAAAGCTACAAGTATACCCATCCCCCAGACAGCATGCACGGCATCCATTAGGTGTGGACCCCCATCTCCTCTTGCCACCTCCCACCTACCCAACACCCTATGAATGCTGCTTCCCATATGTGCACATTACTGTTGATCAATTACCAATTTGATTTGATGGTGACTACACATGGTGCTTATTTTTCTATTTTTGTGATACCTCACTTAGAAGAATGGGCTCCAGCTCCACCCAGGATAGTATAATAGGTAGTTCATCATTTTTTTTAATGGCTGAGTAGTACTACATGGTGTGTATATATATAGAGATATATATATAGATATACACACACACACACACACACACACACACACACAAAGCACATTTTATTAATCCACTCATGTACTGATGGGCACTTGGGTTGTTTCCAGATCTTTACACTTGTGAATTGTGCTGCTATAAACATTTGAGTGAAGATGTCTTTTTTATAGAATGTCTTTCTTTCCTTTGGGTAGATACCCAGTAATGGGATTGTTGGATGAAATGATAGTTCTGCTTTTAGTTCTTTGAGGTATCTCCATACTACTTTCCATAGAGGTTGTACTAGTTTGTAGTCCCACCAGCAGTGTATGAGTGTTCCTATCTCTTCACATTCATGCCAATATTTGTTGCTTTGGGATTTTTTGATAAAAGCCATTCTCAAAACAAAGAAACCACTAAAACAATGCAGGAAATGAATGAAAAATTCACTAAAGGCCAGTTTTTAAAGAATTTGTCAAAAATTAAACACAGAAAGTCATAACTATTTTAATCCTCAACATTTGGTTATTAAGAAATACTATCTTCTTAAGATACATTTAAATTAACTTTTCTTAGCACTACCTATGAATATGATCGTGAAGACTAAAGAGACTTCCTGGCTGTAAATAGCATAAAACATTTAGATGTAAATAAAAGAAAAATTGCTCCAATCAAACATGAGTTAGTATTTTAGAGTACCTTTATATTGGAAGAAGATGGCCTTACTAAAAAAGGATTCACAGTAAGAAAACCAGGTCTGATGGGAGAATTTTTCTTCTATTATTAGGATTGTGAAGGAAAGAGTCAAAATGTGTAGGCAGATTAAGAGCAGTCAGTCCTGATTCATTGATACATCATGGCACGTTTAAGGTTTTGATTCAGTGCTTCCCAAATGTACACCTGGAAGCATGTCTCTTGTTAATTAATATTTTTGAATCACCTGGCTTTGTCATTCTGAATTTAATTCTGAACTTTATCCTTGAACTCTCCCTAGACATTGGACAAGACTAGCCAGTTCTAAAGATAATAAAATATAGTCATAAAAACGAAAGTCTTTGGAATCAAAAGGCTCCTTCTAGGCATATTAGGACTCCATTATGTGGGTAAACAAAATACCTTTTCTCTCTTGTCTACCTCATAGAATCCTATTGACTCTCTAATATTTTGCCTGAATACCATTTACTCAAAGATGCTTTTCCTGATTGCTTTCTCCTTGCCTGTAAATCAAACACCTTTTTTCACACTCTCTGAGGAGCTACCAACGTACCATGTGCATGGCACCACCGTTGCATTTGATGGCATTATAGCAATTTTCATGCATATCTGCTCCCCTGATGAGACTTCACATTGGAGAGAGCAAGAATTATGACTCCTTTAACATCATACCTTGTCTCTTTAGTATAATACTCAGCACAGAGTAAATGCTTGTGAATTAATTTCAGGGCTAGATAAACTCTGTCCAGAGATCTTTGGCCAGGATCTCACTCCATTGAATGGAACATTTCCATTGAGGAAAAATGACTATATTTCCTAGATTCCCTAGAGCTTAAACGCTGCTATGTGACTAAGTTCTGGAAAATAAGATATAATGGAAGTATTGTTTAGACTTTCAGAAAGTCTTTTAAACTAAAAGGGGGTCATCATTATTTACAATTTCTGCCTAGTGTGGCACTTAAATTTATACTACACATGTTATATACAATAACTGGAAATTCAGCTGCCCTCATGTACCATGAAGAAATGGCCCTACTCTAAGCAAGCTGGAGAAACTTGAAGAATTGTGAATGGCTTTGTAGATGGCTTTATGGAGCCACCACATTAGGCCAGTGTTATGGGCTAAATTGTATCTCCTACTCCTAAATTCATATGCTGAAATCTTCACCCCCAGTACAGCAGAATATGACTGTGTTTGAACACAGGGTCAGTAGGGAGGTAATTAGGATAAAGGGAGTTTGTTAGGGTGGACCCTAATCTGATATGACTGATATTTTCATAAGACTAGGAAATGAGGAGGCAGACATACACAGAGGGAAGACCAGAAGATGGCGTGGAGACAGAAAGACACAGTGGCTATATAGAAGCCTGGAAGAAAGGCCTCGGAAGAAACCAGCCCTTCTGGTTGGCCTTCTGGATGACACCTTGATCTTGGCCTTCTGGCCTAGAGAACTGTGGAAAAATAGATTTTTGTTGTGTAAGCCACTCAGTTTGCTATAGATTGTTATAGCAGTACCAGAAAACTAACAAAGATTTTGGTACAGGGAAGTGGGTGCTACTATAGCAAACACCTAAAATATGGATATGGCTTTGGAACTGGGTAATGGGTAAAGGCAGAAAGAATTTTGAGATGTATGTTAGAAAATATCTGGATTGCATTAAATAAATTGTTGGTAAAAATATGAATGTTAAAGGCAATTGTGTTGAGCGCTCGTAAAGGAAAGAGCTGTGAGAAATCTTCTATTGTCTTAGTGATATGCACATATCATAATGGAAAGAATGCTGGTAGAAATCCAAACATTAGAGATGTTTCTGGTGAGGTCTCATATAGAAATAAAAGACCTGTTTTTGGAAAAAGCTGGAAGATGATCCTTGTTATAAAGTGCAAATAACTTGACCAAACTGTGTTCTATTGCTTTGTGGGAAGTAGAACACTAGAACTTTCATATTTAGCTTAGGGCACTTCTAAGCAAAGTGTTAAAGGTACAGCTTAATTTCTCCTTGCTTCTTATAGTAAAATATTAAAGGGGAGATAGAAGTTTAAGAAGCAATTGTTAAATGAAAAGTACATAGGGCTTGAAGATTTGAAGAATTCTCAAATTACCCATGTTTCAAAAAAAAAATAAGTGTGTTCTTATTTTTTTCTTATTCTCTTGTTCTCAAGCAGCACAAGAGAATACTGAGGATGTAGATAGACAACCATTTGCTAAAGAGATTATAGACAAATGAGCCATCTCAGCAGAAATCAGGAGTAGAGATGGGAGTATACAGGAAAGATCTCTGGAAGACCTTCTTGTCCGATAGCTTGAATCCCTGTGAATGGCATGGGAGGCAACAAGGTTTTTGGCCAGATGAAGTCCTGTTGGCTTGGATGAAAGGAATCAGAAAAGGGATGAAATGAAGGCAGACTTTCAGACTTCTGGGATTCTATAGAATGGGTCCATAGGGCTATCCAGTTGCAAACAGGCATTGTCCTTCAAGAAAAGGGAGGGGTCATCCCAGAGTTGGCTCAGAGGGTGACAGGGCTGCCAGTGGCACTACAGGCACAGAGGACACAGGTCTGGGCAGCAGGGTTTCCTCCTCCTCGGACTCAGGAGGCCAGGACAACTCCTCTGAGGTCCAAGGGGTCAGGGCCATGCTGGGGTTCTAGAGGGTAGACTATGGAACCAATGGGGTTTATTCCCAAGCCTTACAATCTAATGGAATTCACCCAGCTAGTTTTTAGACTTACTTGGAACCATGACCTTTTTCTTATTTCTAATTTATCCCTTTTTTAATGGAAATGTCTTTCCTATACATAACTTGTCTTGTTTCACAGGTTCAGGGCTGGAGAGGAATTTTGCCTCAGATTGAATCATATCTTGAGTCTCACACATACCTAATTTAGATGATATTTAGATGAGACTTTGGACTTTAAACTTTAGAGGTGATGCTGCAATGGGTTAAGACTTAGTGGCTATTGTGATAGGGTGAATATATTTGCATGAGAGAAATATATAATTTGGGGGAAATCAGAAGGAAAGTGTGTTGGGCTGACTTGTGTTATTTAAAAGTTTATATGTTTAAAGTCCTTATCCCCAGTAGCTCGGAATGTGACAGTACTTAAATCTAGGGCCTTTACAGAGGTAATTATGATAAAATGAGGTCACCAGGATGTGCATTAATCTGATATGACTGATACTCTTATAAGAAGAGGAGCTTATGACACGGACACAGAGGGAGAAGAAAGCCACCCAGAAGCCAATTAGAGTGGCCTCAGGAGAGGTCAACCCTGCTGACACCTTGATCTTAAACTTACAGTTTCCAGAACTGTGAGAGAATGAATTTCTGTCTTTTAAGCCACTCAGCCTGTGGTACTTTCTTATGGCAGCCCTAAAAAACTAACACTGCCTACCTCTGCACTGCTGTCATGGGAAAGAGAAATACAATTATAGCCTGTTGAAGGCACTAGTGTTTTGTGTTTTGCAGTGGTTGTCAGCTAAGCCAAATCTTGTATTTTCCCGGGAGTGGAGAATGAACAGATCACAAAAATGTCAACAGATTTCTTGATGGAAACTTAAAGTCAAAGGTTTGCACTCAAAATTATACCAGAAAATATTTTCCAAACTAGACATCCATATCAACCAAATTAAAACTGAACAGTACTGAAAGTAAAAATAAAATACAAGAATAATGTTTTAAGGTATGCCAATGTACCCTTTTTCAAGGACTAGTGGAGGGAATGGTCCGCCAAAACTAGGGACTAAAACAGGAAACAAGTCCTAGGATGGGCAGCAGCAGGTTTCCGTCATGATGCTGAGAAGCTCTATGCACAACGTGACGGCTGGTTTTTAGGGCGATAGGAGGATTGTAGCTGAAGAATAAAAATACATTTAGTGCAGGATTCAAACTATGTAACAAGTCCTATGCCATTAGCATTGAGTAAGTAGAAGCAAAGCCAGCCCAATCACAATGGATCCGAACTGTAAAGATAATGAATACATTGTGTTTTACTGAGTAGATTTTAGTCCCACTCACGGCTGGCTTCATGGGCTTGTGATGTGTGCAGTGTCACTTTTGGAAGGACCCTGTAATTGGTTTAATGATCTGTTTTTCAGTCATTTAATTCTTCCTAATTTTATCTCTGAACTTGTGTTTCGTAAGGGAAGTCCGACAAAACCACCAGCACGTGTGAGAACAGGGAGATGCAGCAGGTGGCCCCCTGTGCACCTGCAGGCCAGGCCCTCCCGTGCAGGCAGCAGGCAGCAGAAGGCAGTGGCCACCCGAGTGTGGGTTGGCGGCGGTGCGTGCACAGGCAGGGCGGTCTAGGGTGCCGGCCTAAGTCCCTGCTGGAAGCAGCAGCAGCACAAGCAGCACAAGCAGTGGCCTTGCCCTGCGGGAGAGGAGCCCTCCACCTGGGGAGGGTCTTGGAAGTAGAAATTAAATTAAAACACTGTTGTTACATTTGACAGAAAAGAATACTATTTTCATATTAAGCATTTTTGTAATGGAAGATACAAAAATAAATACATAAGCACAAATTTTGAATTATATAAAAATCATAAAGCCATTTTCCATTTCTTGTGTGACCCCCATGAGTTACAACAAATAAAAGAGAAAACATTAAAATGCCGTTGTGTAAATTGGCATTTAAAATTCAAATCGGACTTACCTGAAACTGGTTTGTATGAAGAATTAAATCTTTCTAGAAAAAGTGGCTCATAAGAACCATCGACTCTAGATATATTAAAGTGTATATCTGAAATAATTTATCAGAATGTGTTCCATTGTTGTCATTGGTTATAGAAGATTCTTAGCTTCCATAGGAGTTGCATCAGCAGAAAGATCTTTCTCAAAACTAAAAATTATCAAAAATTACCATGATCTTTTATTTGTCAAGAATGACTAAAGGAACTTTCAATTATATTTATCAAAAATAAAGTCACTAACAAATTAATATTTTAAATTAATAAATGAATTTACAGAAAGAAAACCAGTAGAATTTTATGATCAATCAAATTATCTCATTAATAAAATAATATTATTGTACTATTTTAAATTATACTATAAATATGATTTTTTGTAATTTGTAAGTTTATGTCAGTATTCATATATCACTATCACTCCTACCTTGTTTCATAAGTAATAAAATATCTCCTAAGAAAAAGATTTTTATATTTCCATACCGTTAAAGACATTATTCATACTTTTGAACAAACAGGCTTGAATTTTTCTTTTGCACTTGGCCCCAGAAGTTATGAAGCCAACCTTAGAATGGTTGCCAAAACAAACAAAACATCACACTACCAAATTCCAGATGTTCTCCCACATATTGAAAAGAGAGATATAATTTTATTAAAATATTTGGAGCTCATTTAATGATAGATGTGTAGAAAGCTAAGCAAATAGTAAAATCAAGGCATTATTTATTCCAGAGGAAATTAAAATGCACTAGAAAAGAAATGTAAACTTCATTTCATTTTATACTACCCAATTTTTTATATTGTAATAATAATGAGACTATTAGATATGAAGACCAAAAATTGCATTATAACTCTAATTGGAATATTATAACCATAAAAGTGGGAGGTGAAAATGTGTGTGTGTGCATGCATGTGCACGTGCATTAATTAGAGTATGGATAAACTGTATCCTCACTTTCCAAAGAAAAAAGTTAATAATAAATGCACAACTGCAAAACTAATCAAGAAATTTTAATAGAAGCATGCAACTTAAAATTATAGGTTTACATACTAGAAAAAAATTTTAACAATGTTGAAAATATTACCTCTGTGGAGCAAGAGTGAGTTGGGAGGAGATATGACTTTGCTTTTTTTGTGTTAAGCCTTGAAATGTTTTTTCCAACTTAAATTGGAAAATAAGCACTGCAGCACAACATGTAAAATTGTTAGGTAAAAAACACTAAGTGAAAATATGAAAATCTGCTATTAAACAAAACACTTATATTTGTGGGTAGGGACATAGAAAATTAAAGTTAATGTATTCAGGGGCCATTAAGAACAAAAGCAAGTGGTTTATTCATAGTTTACCATGCTCCATCTTCTCTGTGATGTTTTCTTTCTTTGCCAGTGTTAGGTTATCCACAACTATAGGATTTTAAGGCAGCAATCTTGCCTTTATTTTAATTCTTTAGGGTCTCTCAAAAAGTCCTCAGTGTTTTGGGCAAGAGCATGGAGGAGTTCCTAAGCACAAAAAGCCTCTCTCAGTCCCATTGTATTTTGCAACAACTTTGCCCAGTAGTGCTTCAAAAACATCTGAAATATGTGGATTTAGGGTATTCATTACTTTCAGGAGATAAATGTATGAAGAGCCATAAAAAATTTTACAAACTGTAAAACTCTGAAAATAATTTTTGAAAGCAAACAGCCTGTGTCTTGTATTTTATATGCATTTTTCTGTATTTCCATTATGTAGATGTTCAGAAATAATAAAAACCAGCTTATACACATCCAAGTTTATAGTAATTGTCTTGACAGTTCACAATAACGCCAAACAAATAGTTAATCCCCAAAGTTTAATTACATAAGGTTGTTCTACACGTCTAAATAGATAGAGTTACACAGTCAGAGAGCTGGAGCCGCCAGGGAATGGAACCCTTTAAATTGTGTACAGATGCATTCTTCTCTCAGATCTTAGAGTAAAACAAACAAAAAAACCTAAATTGTTATTAAAAATGGATTTTAGAAAAAAATTCACAGTCCAGTTAATGGTCACATCACTGCTTTAAGGAGAACTCTCTGTTGAGGATGAAACTTGACACTCTGTTGTTTCATGCCAATAAACCTGTCCCTCAACATTTATGTTAGACAGAGGGAATTTCCACAGAGATGGTGGAAAGGCTGCACTATAAGAGTTTCTCTTTCCTCTAAAGACCAGGAAAATACTCATTAAGCTAGTTGTAAAAGGAGAATAACAGAGAAACCAACACCAACAAAAAATAATTAGCCCCAACACATATAAAAAAGTTTATGTATATTCAAGAGTCCCAGAAAGTAGTAGCACTAAAGCAGAAATTGTCTTTAGATAGAAGAGCCTAAAAATAACTATTCATTTTTTCCTGAAAGAGTTCATGTTACTGCAGTATACATAGGAATTTTGAAAGTATATTTGACCAAAATATTAGGCTCAGTGTTTGGAGAGAGGTATATCATTAGTATCTTTATCATAATGTTAAGATATCCTTTGATTGTATGAATGTGTAATGCAAAACATAGCTCTGAAATAACATCTTTGTAAAACAGTGACTAGAAGGGTTGGAATGGCTATTGCAGTTGTTTCTGTACCATCTTATTTTTCCCTTTCGGATTGACTTCTTCAAATTAAGTATATTGAAGGGTTATAGAACTTGGATTGCAGATAAAGGTTATGAGGTGTTTTGTACTACATTTCTATTGTTATTGTAAATAATTACCACACACAGTGGCTTAAAACAGCACAAATATATTATCTTGTAGTATTGAGATCGGAAGTCTGCAATGAATCGCAGAGGGCTAAAATCACAATATTGGCTGCATTACTTTCCGGAGCCTCTAGGGGAGAATCCATTTCCCGGCCCTTTCCAGCTCCCAGAGGCCATCTGCCTTCCTTGGCACTGGGCTTTCTTCTTCCACTTTCAAAGAAAGCAATGGTGGTTTGAATCCTTTCCATAGCACAACTTTGTGAACTAGCTGGAATAATTTTTTGTTTTTAATAATTTATTCAACTAGCTTGGGTCCACCCAGATAATTCAAAATAGTCTCCCCACCTCAGTGTCCTTAAACTTAATTACATCTGCAGAGTTTCTTTTGCCATATAAGGTGTCATATTCACTGGGTCCAGGAATTAAAACATGGACATTTTCTGTGGGTCATTATGCTCCTACCACATGCTTAAATATATAGAATGAACCATATGCCCACTTACATGTTTTAAATATAATCCAAGCACTAGGAGAAGTTGTTGCAATGGCAAAAGGAACAATGTTTATTTTGCTCTTCTTTATGTCAGTGGCTCCTCAATTATAACTGCTGTACAGCAGCATCCATATTACTATAAACTTGAGAAAAATTAAAATTTTTGAACACCACTCTAAAACTACTGTGTGAGAAATTAAGACTGAAGCCCAGTAAGCTGTGTTTTACCGATGCTTTGAGGGATTGCAAATGCAGGCTAAAGTTTGAGAACAAAATTCTCTATTTTGTAGAAGTGTAGGTCAGAATGGAAGAAGAGAGCCAAGTGACAAAGAATACAGATGGCCTCAAGAAGCTGGAAAGGGCAAGGAAATATCAAAGTAATTTTGATATAATCTTTCTCAAATGTATAAGAGCAATCTCTTTAATACCTCTGACAGAGGACATCAACAAACTAAATATTACATTTTTTTAGTTTTGTATTATTAAAATAATTTATAAACATTTATTATAAGTGATGCATTAAGCTAAGCTCTGGTATAACATATTGTATGCATCTCTTCCCAACACGACCTTCAGTGACACCATGTGAGAATATCCGCACCACAATGGTGAGAACGTCTACACCATGACAATCAGAAAATGCTACATATCAAATCAAATTAGGATTTTTTTTTTTCTCTAAGAGTTGATTTCTAAACATTTTCTACCAAACCATTGGTAACACTAAGGTGTAAACTCCCTGTTCTCAAAGAGCTTATATATTAGGGTAAAAATGTAGTGAAGAATTGGGAATGATAAAATCATAGGAATAGAAGTAAATGTATCCCATATAATTTTGAAAAATAGTGAAGGCTGTTCTGTCCTTGGTTTTCATTTGGTTTCTTTTTAATTAATGTTTGTTACTGTTACATTACACTCATAGAAATGAAATTCAATGGAAAGTGAATCTCATTCTTCCCAGATATATCTATCTATCTCTATATATATATTTTCAAGTCACCTATTAAAAGTAAAATAAATTCAGAGTGGGTGATAACACAAAGTTAAATACATTGCTGTATAAAAAGAGATATGCTTAAAAAGAGAAATTCAGAAATTTTAGAAATAAAGAAATGGGACAAATGTACACTGGGCAAAGTTAAAAAACAAAGTGTTGGCAATCATGTTAACTGACAAAGTAAAATTCATAATAAAAAGCATTTACCCTGTCAGAAAGAACAATTATTAATTCTAAAGTTCATAGTATACAATAAAAATATGATACTTAAAAAATTATGTCATCAAATAACACAGCAGTATCATTTATAAGGCAGAAACAACACAAAATACACAATGAATCTATAATTATAAAAATATTTAAAATATTCATTTTATTTATTAGATTTAACAACAAACTGACCTAGAACAAAGAAATCCCAGTTTCCTAGTAAATTCAGTGCCAATATATAGCTTTTAGAATATATTAAATCTATTCTTAATATGTAAAAATTCTTTGGAGCACTGAATAATTCCAGATCTGTAGCAGGGAAAGAATAAGGTGATTCTAGAATATCTTACTAAGCAAAAAATTAAGAAAATGGTCAAGGATTATTGGAGAGGGGTCAAAAAGACACCATGACACAGAAATTAATTTGAAAGGACACAATTAGCCAAATTGGAACAATTTGATCTTCAAAAATAAGAATGATGTAATTTACATTATAATACTATCTGGATAAAAATCTAGGTATATATAGCGATAGTCACAAAACCAGAAAACAAACTAATCCTTTCCAAATAATTCTCTATCTAAACAAAACAGAACTACATCTCATGTAAGTGAAGAGAGCTATGGTAAAATAAAAAATAATTACTAAAGTAGTTAAAACTCTCACATTTCAATGTAGAAATATCTGTTATTGCTGTTTTATTTGTTATAGGCCAAAACAATAGGAAACATCCACATAAAGCTATGAAAAAATGGAAAGTGGTACTTTTTTTTTTTTCTGTGCCATAGCATTTATTTATTTATTTATTTTTTATTTCAGCTTATTATGGGGGTACAAAAGTTCTGGTTAGATATATTGCCCATGTCCCTCCCAATCCCCCGAGTCCGAGCCTCAAGCGTGTCCATTCCCCAGACAGTGCACATCGCACTCTTCCTGTAGGTATACACCCATCCCCTCCCCCACCCCCGTCTCCCCCAAGTCAGAACTTCAAGCATGCCCATTCCCCAGACAGTGCACATTGCACTCATCATGTAGGTATACACCCATCCCCCTCCTCCCACCCCCCCACTTCTGTCAAATACACGATTGGTGTTATTCCCAAATGTGCACCCAGGTGATGATCAGGGAAACCAAACATCCACATAAAGCTATGAAAAAATGGAAAGTGGTACTTTTTAAAAATTATCAAAAATACTACTTAAAAGGCCAGTCATGAAGCAAAAAGAGCCAAAGCAAAACATTGTAAAATGGATTTCATATGAATAAATAAGCAATTGTGAAATAAAAACTGCTCAAAATGGACATTTAGAAAAATCTCAGAATTAAAATAATGGACAAGAAAAAGAACAATATGAAATGAGAATAAGCCATATGCCAAAAATAAATTCCAGAAAACTTGTATTAATAAGGACGAATAAGATGTTCAAAGAAAGGTAGATTTCACTGAAAATATAACAAGGGACACAGAGAACAATGAAAACAGCCAAGAAACATAAAACAAAACATAAAAGTAAAAATAATGAGAGATGAAATTGATATGTTATATGCATAAACAAATGCACACATACACTAATATATATACACACATATATATGTATGTATACACACACATACACACACACGAGGGCTGTCTGGAAACTATCCAGCCAAATAGAGACATTTATTATATTAACAATGGCTATATATATATATGGGCGGGGTGCTGCTTAGTATCTGCGGGAAATTTGTTCTAGGATCTTCCATGGATACCAAAATCCATGAGGCTCAAGTCCCTTATATAGAACGGTGTAGTGTTTGCACATAATTTGTGCACATTCTCCTTTATACTTTAAACTATCTCTAGATTATATATAATACCTTATACAATGTAAATGCTATGTAAATAGTTCTTATGCTGTGTTGTTTAGGGAATAACAACAAGAATAAAAGTCTGTACACATTTAGTACAGACATTTTTTTCCAAATATTTTTGATTCATGGTTGATTGAATATATGGATGTGAATGGATGTCACACAAAGGGCAAGCTACACACATATACACACACACTCACATATATGTACACATACACACATAAACACAAGTATAGGAAAAGATTATCCAATATATATACATAATTGGGCCCACCAGAACTAGAAGACTAAAACAATGGAATTGAACTAATACTCTAAAAGTATAATGCATGATATTGTGGAATATGACAGAGTATGAAGGCCCAGAATTCATCCTTTCATCACAAAGTCTACTGAATTGGCAGAAACCAACCAAATTAACTACTCTGGAAGGTGTTTGAAACAAACAGAATCTGGAGAGAGTATGATGAAGAGGATAGTAAATTTTGGTGAAATTCAGCCTTTTGCATAGAAGCTAACCCATATCATATATATAATAAGACATTAATATCTAGAATATATAAGGAACTCACACCACTCAACAATAGAAAAACTAACAACCCAATTGAGAAATGGGTACAGAACTTGAAAAAAAGATATTTTTCCAAAGAAAATATACAAATAGCCAAGAAAAACATGAAAAGATATTCAGCATTGTTAGTTATTAGATAAATGAAAATCAAAACCACAAGGAGATAACACTTTACTCCTATTAGGATGACTATTACCAAAAAGAAAGAAAGAAGAAAGAACAGAAGGAAGGAAGGAAGGAAGAAGAGTTTGCCAGGATGTGGAGAAATTGGATCATCTTTGTATTGTGAGTAGGAATGTAAAATGGTACAGCTGCTATGGAAAACAGTTTGGCTGTTTCTCAAAAAGTTAGAAGTACCACATAATCCAGCAATTCCTCTCCTAAGTATGTACACGAAAGAACTGAAAGCAGAGACTTAAACATATATATTTATACCAGTGTTTATAGCAGCAATAAAGCACAATGCAAAAGGTGGAAACAACCTACCTGTCTATCAACAGATAAATGAATGAACAAAATATGGTATATACATGCAATGGAATGTTATTCAGCCTTAAAAATGAATGGAATTCTGAAATATGCTAAAACATGGATGCATCTTGAAAATATTATGTGAAGGGAAATAAGCCAGACACAAAGGACAAATATTGTATGATTCTAATTATATGATGAACCTACAAATGGCAAACTCTAAGAAGCAGAAATTACAATAGAAGTTACCAGGGCTGAGGGGAGATGAGAATGGGGAGCTATTGTTCAATGGGTACAGAGTTTCCAATTTGAATTATGACTAACTCCGGAAATATGAACTGGTGATGGTTACATAAAGTTGTGAATGCCACTGAATTCTACACTTAAAAATGATTATGTATATATATATTACCACACTAAAAATGCAACAAAATTTACCATTACAAAAGATTTTCCATAAATAAAAGTGCTGGACTTCCATTTCAGATCAGACATGTAAAGAGATGGCATTTATTATTCATATGCTTATAGCAGGAGAAAACAGAGCAAACTAAATAATAAAGACTTGCCTTGAACCCATCAGAGAACTGAGACTCCAGGAATCTGGAGACACAGGCAACTCCAGAGCGTCGAGGACAAGATCTACCTCCATGGAGCAGGAACCACTGGAATCATACTCTGGTAAGACTCTGGATAAATGTTGGGGACTGAATCTGGGACTAGTGTGAGCGTGAGAAACTCTTGGGGGCTGCAGTCTGAGAGGGTCTGTGCTCTGTGTGAGGCTTTATTTCCAGGTTTCCTACAAAGTACTCACAGTAAAATCCTAGAATGAACCTCCCACGGCTCTATAAGAGAAAGGGTAAATTTTACATGGAAACAACCAGAAAGATGCCACGGTGCTTCCATAGCAAGAGCCTACTCTCCAGGGAAAGACTTTATCAGAGCCTTATCTACCTAAGAAAAGGAGTTTTCTCCTGCTCCAGTCCCCTCTGGCATTCCCGTCCCTGTTAAAGTGACCGCAGGGTGCGGGGCGCTGCAGACCTGGAAAACCTCTCCTGAAGATACAGCCCCGGGACACAGATCCTCCAACAGAACTGACAATTGATCATAAAATTTTCGGATGATCACCTCCCACTACATCTTACCACAAACCAACAGAATTCTAATGTAATAACAATGAATTAAATTTAAAAAGTGGTAGGACATAGACGGAATCTGAAAAGAATACTTAGGCCAACAGAAATTTAAAGTGTAGACAAGAACAACACTAGAAGAATCAGAGTCTTCAGGCATGTTAGAGCTACAGCAAACGTTAAACAAACCTGGCTCCTCACACAGTAACATATATCCTTATGATAAGAAGTTTCTTCTTTTTTATTTTAACCTCATTTGCTGTTTTGTAATACATTTTGTCTTGTTTTAAACAAAAAATTACAAGATATGCCGTAAGGCAAGACAAGGCAGTCCGGAGAAAAAGCAAGCCTCAGAACCAAGTTTGGATTCGGCACGGGGGTGGGAGTCATCAAACAGAAAACTTACCAATAAATATAATTGGTATGTTAAGGGCTCTAAAGAAAAAAAGTAGAAAACAAAAAAAAAAAGATGAATAATGAAAGCAATCATGTAAAAACTCTCAGAAAGAATCAAGAAAAAATGCCAGAAATCAGAACACTGCAACAGAAATGAAAAATACCTTTGATGGGTTTATCAATAGATTGGACATAATCAAGGAAAGAATCTTTTAAAAGATATATCGGTAAAAACTTCCCAGACTGAAATGCAAAGAGAAAAAAAGAATATATATAAAAAAAAAAAGAACAGAAAATTCAAGAACGGAGTGGTAATTTTAAAGGTGCAACCATAAGAGTAATTATAATACCAGAATGGAATAAAAAAAGAAGAACAAAAATATTAGAAATAATAACTGGTGAGATTTTGTAAAATTAGTGACAGTCACCAACCAGAATGAGCACAAATTCAGATAAATATAAAAAACAAAACAAAACAAAAAAACCCTACACCTAGGTATATCATATTTCAACTGCAGCAAACCAAAGACAAAAAATAAATATTGAAGGAAGTTAAGCAGGGAATACTTTACCTATAGAGGAAAAAAGATAAGAAGTACAGGAAACATGTCCCCAGTAGAAAATGCAAGCATGAATACAGTGGAGTGAATTACTTAAGGAATTGAAAGAACACACACATGTACCCACACTGACCTAGAATTTTACATCCAATGAAATTAACTTTCAGATGAGAATTAGTATGAAGAACAATTATCAAACAAAACTGAGGAATTCAATACAAGCAGATCTTCCTTGTGAGAAATGTTAAAGAAGAGCGTCGTTGACAAGGGACAGAACATGTCAGAAACTTGGGTTTACATTTTTTATTTTATTTTTTTTTTATTTTTTATATTTTATTTATTATAGCTTATTATGGGGGTACAACCATTCTGGTTAAGTATATTGCCCATGCCCCTCCCAACCCCCCGAGACTGAGCCTCAAGGGTGTCCATTCCCCCAACAGTGCACATCGCACTCATCATGTAGGTAAACACCCGTCCCCTCCCCCACCCCCAACACCCCGAGTCAGATCTTCAAGTATGTCCATTCC
>CM052437.1:98013812-98064031 GCA_028533085.1 Varecia variegata
TCAGGGAAATGCAAATCAAAACCACAATGAGATATCACTTAACTCCAGTGAGAATGGCCTTTATCAAAAAGTCCCAAATCAATACATGCTGGCGTGGATGCGGAGAGACAGGAACACTCATACACTGTTGGTGGGACTGTAAACTAGGGTTTACATTTTTTATAGTAAAGCATTGAAGAAGAATAAACTGAAGATAAAATGAACTTTTAGTTTTTATTCTTCGTTGATATCAAAGGTAATTGAGCTTAAAATAATAATAGTAACAATCTATTGGGTGATTATGTCACATGGGCAAGTGTAACGAATGACAGCAGTGTCACAGAAAGGAAGCAGTGGGACACTGGTGCGAGGCGCCTGCACCACATGGGAGCAAACAGTGCTACGCGAAGGAACACTCAGATGATGTGCAAACATATATTTGATAAATCGGTACATTTTTAAAAGATGTAAAATTGATAAGAGAAAAAAATCAAATCATACAAGTGTTCAAATAAAATAAAAGAAAGTAGAAAAAAAGGGAAAAATGAAAAGTTCAACACATATAAAAGTTATAAGCATGGTAGATATTATTCCAGGTAATCAATAATCTATTTGGTGTGGACAATTCATATACACCAAGTGATAGCCAAAGATTGTCAGAGTGACTAAGAATTACAAGAGCCAACTATATGTTTTCTACAAATAATTCACTTTAAGTATAAGGATGCAGACAGGTTAAAAGTGCGAGGATGGAGAAAGATACACCATGCTAACACTAGTCAAAAGAGAACTAGAGTCACTATATTAATTACAGACAAAGACTTCAGGATAAAGAAAATTATCAGGGACACAAAGGGGCATTATATAATAAAAAAGGGTCAACTCCTCAAGAAGACATGTGCATAATGATTCTTCATATGTGTGCACATAACAATGGTGTGTAAAATGTGAGGCAAAAATGGAGAAAAATGAAAAAAAGAAATAGTAAATCAACCATTATAGTAAGAGACTTCAAGACCCCTCTTTCAGTAATTATGCTCTTACATCTTACTCATAGTGACCTCTCTAATCTCAAAGTGTCCAGTTTGGACCAAAAATGTGATCATTCTACAAAAGACTAATTACAGGCATTCAAAAGGACATAAGACCTACCTTGAATGAATTTGATATCCAAATATGGGACAACTGAGCATTAAATAAAACACTGATGACAATGAAATGTAATATGTTAAATTTTTAAAAAATCAGGAATCTCAACTAAAACCTTTCCCAAGAAGGGAAAGGGGGCAGAAAAAAAACAAAGAAAACTTTTTACAGAAGAATGTCAACTTAGGAAAAAAATGATAGAAATAGAAAATCACCATTTTGTAGCCAAAATGATATAACAGATTCCATCAAGGATCATCAATGTATTATAAAACTACTGGGTTAAATGCTATTGGAAAACAAGATATCTGTACTCAAAATATCACCCCAGAGATCACATCGTAACTTCCTTTTTGGTGGAAATATCTCGTAATTGCTACAGGTATACCTCAGAGATATTGTGGGTTCAGTTTTAGACAACCACAATAAAGACAATATCACAATAAAGTGAATCACACATTTTTAAAAGTTTCCCAGTGCATCTAAAATTCATGTTTACACTATGCTGTAGTCTATTAAGTGTGCAATAGCATTCTGTCTTAAAATGTGCATACCTTTATTATTATAAAAGATACTTTATTGCTAAAAATGCTAATGATCATCTCAGCCTTCAGCAAGTTGTATTTTTTTGCTGGTCTCCCCTTGTTGTTGATGCTGCTGACTGATCAGGGTGCTGGTTGCTGGAGGTTGAGTTGGCTGTGGCAATTTCTTAAGACAACAAAAGTCTGTCACATCAATCGACTTTTCCTTCATAAAAGATTTCCCTGTAGAAGGCAGTGTTGTTTAATAGCACTTTATCCACAGTAGAACTTCTTTCAAAATTAGAGTCGATCCTCTTAAATCCTGCCACTGCTTTATCGACTAATTTTATGTAATATTCTAAATCCTTCGTTGTAATTTCAGCAAGGTTCACAGCAACTTCACCAGGAATAGATTTCGTCTCAGAAAATCACCATCTTTGCACATCCATAAAAAGCAATTCTTCATGAACAGTTTGATCATGAGGTTGCAGCGGTTCAGTCCCATCTTCAGGCTCCCCTTCCAATCCTAGTTCTCCTGCTGTTTCCAGCACATCAGCCATTACTTCCTCCACTGACACCTTGAACTTTTCAAATTCATCCATGAGTGCTGGAATCTTTTTCCAAACTCCTGTTAATGTTGATATTTTGATCTCTTCCTATGAATTACAAATGTTCTTAGTGGATCTAGAACAGTAAATCTTTTCCAGAGATTTAATTTACTTTGCCCAGATCCATCAAAGGGATCACTACCTATGGCAGCTATAGCCTTACAAAATGTATTTATTAAATAATAAAACTTGAAAGTCAAAATTATTCCTTGATCCATGGTTTAGAGAATGGATGTTATGTTAGCAGGCATGAAAACATTAAGTTCCTTGTACCTCTCCATCAGAGCTCTTGGGTGACCAGGCATTGTCAAGAGCAGTAATATTTTAAAAGAAATATATATATTTTTTCTTTTCTGAATGGTAGGTTTCAACAGTGGACTTAAACTATTCATTAAGCCATGCTGTAAACAGATGTGCTCTCATCCAGGACTTGTTGTTCAACTGATCGACTGCAGGCAGAGTGGAGTTAGCATGATTCTCAGAGGCCCAGGATTTTTGGAGCGGTAAATGAGCGTTGGCTCCAACTTAGGATCCCAGCTGCATTAGTCCGTCACTAGAGAGTCAACCTGTGCTTTGAAGCTTTGAATCCCAGTCACTGACTTTTCCTCTCTCACTATCAAAGTCCTGGGTGGCATCTTCTTTTGAATAGAATGCTATTCTGTCTCCATTGAAAATCTTTTGTTTGCTGTATCCACCTTAAACATTTATCTTAACTATATCTTCTAGATAACTTGCTGCAGCTTCTCCTTCAGCACTTGCTGCTTCAACTTGAGCTTTTATGTTATGGAGACAGCTTCTTTCCTTTACCTCATGAATCATCCTATGCTAGCTTCCAACTTTTCTCAGATTCCTCACCTACTCAGTCTTCATAGAATTGAAGAGAGTCGGGGCCTTGCTTAGGATTAGACTTTGGCTTAAGGGTTTATGGTGGCCAGTATGATCTTCTATCAAGACCCTTAAAACTTTCTCCATATCAGTAATAAGGCTATTTGGCTTTCTTCTCATTTGTGTGTTTGTATTTCCCCAAAACAATTTCAATAGTGACATCAAAGACCATGGGATCACAGGTCACCAAAACAGATACGATAATGAAAAAATTTTAAATTATGTGAGAATTACCAAAATGTGACAGAGACATGAGTGCATGCTGTTGCAAAAAAATGTGCCAATAGATTTGCTCAATGTATTAATAGTATTGCCACAAATCTTCAATTTGTAAAAAATGCAGTATCCGTGAAGTGCAATAAAGTGAAAAGCAATAAAAGAAGGCATTCCTATAATTGAATCATATCATCAAATTTTCTTGTTAACAACAGGTGGCTAACCTGACATTTTATGCAATCTAGTTTGATGCAGAATGAGATGTTCAGTGTCATCTGTGCAGTATTCTTATGACCAAATCAAAACCTGGGGGATCCTACAAGATTTCTGAATTGTAGTCTTCAAAAAATCATTCAAATCAAAACAGGACAAAGGTTTTGGATCAAAAAACAAAACGAAAGATATCCAAATGCAATGCTTAACTCTTATTTATTCACAGATCAAACAACCACCACAAAAACAATTAAAGGCCATAAAATATTTTAATTATTGTTAAGTATATCCATGAGGAGGAACAATTAAATGTGACTCAATGTTATTAATTTCTATCTTTTTTAAGTTTGCCATTAAAAGAATCTTAGTAAATTATTGAGCTCAAGGTTTGATGGAAATAGGAACATTAACATTTTTTTAGAAAGAAGGAGAGGAAAATATGCAGAGCACAGTAAAGGATTACCTTTAGATTTGAGGAAGGAGGACTGACCTATTGGAAGAAAAAGGAAAGACAGGTGGTATGTAGGGGCCTGGTAGGTTGGTATTTGGTACCAGTGAAAATAAGAAATTGGGGAGGTGGTTTCTATTTTTTGAGTAGAGTCATAGATATTTTCTGGAAATTGAAAGAAGGTGCTTTGAAAGTTTGATATGAGTGGAAAATCACTGAAAAAAAGACTTTGAATTCTGAGCTAATCAGAGAACTACGGTAAAATTTCTGGTCAGTGCTCAGCGCACTTTGAGTTCGAGACCTTGAATTTATGCCAGGAAAAAATCTGTCTTCTTTGAAGACTTTCCTTAGCAATGCTCAGCCACTATGGTGCAAATTATGAGACGGTGTGCGGCTGCGGCTGCCTCAGGTTTAACCAAATGGGTGCGAGAAAAGCTGAACAAGTGGAGGAATCAGCAAGAGGGAAAAACAGGAGGCCCCAAGGCCATCCTTCCCCCCTGGGAGACGCTAAGGTAATACCCAGAGAAGAACCAGACTGCCTTCATGGGAACTCCAGAGACGAGTGGGGAGGTGGCAGCAACCCGCAGCGGGAAGGCAGAGCGACTCCCATGCTTTCGGCGGGGCCACTGCGAGCAAACACAACCACACAGACTGGTGCCAGGTCTGAGAGGTCGCGGCACCACAGAGAGACATCAGAGGAAACCCAGCAACAAGCCGCTTGCGACAGCAGCAGACATGCTGTCACACCACAGAGGGACATCCGCGGAACTTCTGAGCAGAAACAATAAACCTCTTCAGCTGGGAGGCTGCAGACACCAAACCTAGGGAAAGTCTGCTTCTGAAGAGCCTCCCAGAGTCTCTAGCCAGGGTGATCAGTGAAGGTTTTCCCCTCTGTGAAGACAACTAATAGCGACTGGCAAAGGTAGCTATTTTTGTAAATGCCCACATTTCAATAACAAAAGATAACAAGATATACAAAACAATTTAAAAAAGAAAAAGAAAAACAGAAAATCAGTCCAAATTAAAAGAAAAAAAACTCTCGAAACAAATACTAAAAAAGTACTTCTATGAATTATTTGAACAAAGAACTTAAAATAACCATTTTTATAGATGCTCAATGACATAAAGAACACAGACAAATAAACTAAATCAGAAAAACTATTCATGAACAAAATGAGAATACAAAGAGATAGAAACTAAAAAAGAAACAGACAGAAATCCCAAGCCGAAAAATACAAAAATGGAATTGAAAAATGTAGTAGAAAAAATCAGCAGCACACTGGATCAAGCAGAAGAAAGCACCAGCAAAGGTGAAGACAGGGCATTTGAATGTATCAATTTAGAGGAACAAATGGAAAAAGAATTAAGGAAATCAAAGCCAGCCCAAAGGACTCAGGACACCATCAAGTGGACCAAGATAAACACTATGGGATTCACAGAAGGAAAAGAGGGAAAGGAAGGGGCACAGTGCTTATTTGAAAAATTAATGGCCTCAAAACTTTCCAAATTCGAGGAAATAAATGGGTATATAAATTCAAAAATCTTGAAGATCTCTAAATAGGATTAAACCAAAGAGACCCACACTGAGACACATTATAATTAAGCTGTGAAAAGTCAAAGACAAAGAAAGAATATTGAAAGTATCAAGAGAAAAGTAACTTGATATGTACAAGGGAGCTATCATAAAATTAAAAGTGATTTTTTCAGCAGAAACCTTACAAGCCAGAAGGGAGAAGGATGATATATTCAAAGTGCTGAAAGGAAAAAAAAGCTATACACAAGAATACTATATGCAGAAAAACCGTCCTTCAAGAATAAAGGAGAAATTAAGATTTTCCCAGATAAATTAAAACAGAAAATTAATTGCTTCTAGTGCTGCCCCTCAGGAAACGCTAAAGGTAGCTCTTCAAGGTGAACAGAAAGAATGCTAGACAGCAACATAAAACCAAACAAAAATAAAAATCTCTCCAGTAAAGGTAAAAACATGCACAATTATAGAATCTTGTAGCATTGTAATGTGTAAATCACTTTTAATTGTGGTATAAAATTTACAGGATTAAAACATAAAAATAGCAATAAATCTTTATTAAAGGATACATAGTATAAAAAGCCATAATATGTGACATTAATACATAAAGGGGGTGTAAAAAAACAGAGTTCTTATATGCACTTGAAGTTAAGTTGGGATCAATTTAAAATATATAATTATAACTTTAAGATGTCTTACATAATCTCCATGGTAACCCCAGAGAAAATATCTATAAAAAATACACAAAAGAACATGATAAAATATAAAAGTATGTCACTATTAAAGAAACACAAAATAAGACAGCAAGAGAGAAAAAAGAGGCCAAAAGAGGTACAAATCATAGAGAAAATAATTAACAAAATGTCAAAACTAAGTTCCTTATTTATAATTACATTTAATTCAAATGGATTAAACTCCCTAATCAAAAGACATAGACTCACTGAATGAATGAAATAAATAAATAAAACAATAAAACACCACAAGCACCAAACATATGTTGTCTACAAGAGGCTGAGTTTAGATCTAAGGACACACACAGGCAAAAAGTGAAAAGATGAAAAAGAGTATTTCACACACATGATAACAAAAAGAGAGCAGCAGTAGCCATACTTATCTCATGAAAAGTACACTTTAAATCAAACACTGTCACAAAAGACACAGAAAGGCACTATATAATGATAAGGGGTCAATTCATCAGAAATATATAGCAATTATAAATATGCACCCAACATCAGAGTCCCTTAATATATGAAGCTAACATTAACAGAATTTATGAGAAAAATAGACATCAATGCAATAATAGTAGGAGAATTCAATTTTCATTTTCAATAATTAATAGAATTAGACAGAAGATCAGTAAAGAAACAGAAGATGCGTCAGCACCATGTGCCAGCTGGGCCGAACAGACGCAGGCAGAACACCCACCAGCAGCAGGAGAGTGCACAATCCTGGCAGCTGCCCAGGGAGCATGCTCCAAAACAGACCACCTGTGTGGTCACCAAAGAGTTCTCTACACATTTAACAGGACTGAAATCGTATCAAGTATTTTTCTGACCATGATGGAATGAAACTAGAAATCAAAAAGAGAAAGAAAATGGGGAAAGTCACAAATAAGTGAAAATTAAACACCACACCCTTAAACAACAAAGGGGACTAAGAAGAAATCACAAGGGAAATTAGAAAATATCTTGAGAAAAATTCAAACAAAAAAATGCTTAAGAAAACCAATAGCATGCAATAAAAGCACTTCTAAGAGGGAAGTGTGTAGTGGTAAGCACACATTAAAATGTAAGAAAGAACTCAATTTAACAATCTAAATATATATGGTGAAAAGTAGGAGAAAAGAACAAACTAAAAACAAAGTTAGCAGGAGGAAAAAAATAGTAAAGATTACAGCAGAAAAAAACAAAATGGAGAAAAAATAGAAACAAACAATTATACTGACTTTCTTTTTTTAAAAAATAAGCAAAATTGACAAACCTTTTGCTAGACTAAGAAAAAAAGAAAGACTAAAATAACTAAAATTAGAAATGCAAAAGGAGACAGTACCACTGAAGACACAGAATTAAAAAGGACTATAACAGATTACTATGAATAGTTGTATGCCAGCAAACTTGATGAATTATAAGCAATACATAAATTCCTAGAAACACTTAACTTAGCAAGACTGAATCATGAAGGAATAAAAAATCTAAACACACCTACAAGTAGAAAAAAGATTGAACTACTAATTAAAACTTTGCCAAAAAACAAAAGCCCAGAATCACTTAGCTTCACTGAAGAATTCTACCATACATTAAATTAAGAAATAATGCCAATTGTCCTCAAACCTTTCTCAATAAATTGAAGAGGAGGGAACACTGTGGACTCATTTTATGAGGCCAGCATTACCCTGAAACTAAAATCACACTTAGAATTTATAAGAAAATAAAACCATAGACCAATTTCCTTGATAAATATTGATACAAACATCCTCAACAAATTACTAGCAAGTTAAATTCAACAGTGCATCAAAAAGATTATATACCATGGCCATAGGAGATTTATGTCTAGAAAACAAGAATCTACATAATTTTAAAAGCAATCAATATGACTGATTTGAGAGAAGAATACAACTTCCCCACCTCTGGCTTTTAATGTTTAACAGAATTTATGCAGGTTTGTTTCAATTTAGAGATATAGATCAAAGCAAAAAAGGGGGAAATACAAAACAAAGGATATTCTTAAGTAGCTCCTTCTGCATAGATGGTCACACATCTCAAAACCAGTTTGAACTGTTTTAAGCTGTCTTAGTTGCCTTATTATCCTTTAGCCAACAGTAACAGTAACATCCCGCCTAATGGGAAGTACCACACAGGCTTAACCTGTATTGTATGTAAATATACAATGCCACAGAGATAGCCCTGCCTCACTTGCTGGGAATACATTTAAGGCTCCACAAACAGGGCAGATGGGATCTTACTCTCCAAAGATCTCCTGCCACCTCCAGGAGCGAGTGCCCCGAGGATTCTTGTCTTGACTAGGAGTCAGAGCCCCGTGTAAGTCACCTCCAATAATCTCACCTAACTCGCCAAGCTGCATTGGTCTGGGCCATTTCTCTGGTCTCAGCACCATCTCAGTTTGGAGGGTGGTTTTGCTCTACTGTGCCAGGCTTTTCCTGAAACAGTGACACACACTGCATTAACAGAAAGACAAAACCCACAAGATCTCTTCAATTGATGCAGAAAAAGCATTTGACAGAATTCAACACCCTTTTATGATGAAAACTCTCAATAAAATAAGAATAGAAAAAAACTATCTCAATGTAAGAAAGGCCACACATGAAAAGCCCACAGCTAACATGATAGTTAATGCTGAAAAATTAAAAGCTTTCCCTCTAAGATCAGGAAAACGGCAAGGTAGCTGGATTTTACCACTTCTATTCAACATAGTACTGCAAATTCTATTCATAGAAAGTGGACAAGAAAAATTAATAAAAAGCATCCAACTTGGAAAGGAAGAAATAAAATTATCTTTATTTGTAGAAGAAATGATTTTGTATGTAGAAAATCCTAAATATGCTAGACACAAAATAAACTGTTAGAACCAGTAAAAAATTAGCAAAGTTGCAGTGTACAAAATCAACATTTAAAAATCAGTTACATTTCTACACACTAACATTGACCAATCTAAGTAGGAAACAAAGAAAACAATGACATTTACAATAGCACTAAAAATTACAAAATATTAATACTTAGAAGTAAACTTAACCAAGGAAAGACAAGACCCATGCAATGAAAACATTGCTGAGAGAAATGACAGAAAACACAAATAAATAGAGAGACATTTCATGTCCACGGATTGGAAGACTTAATATTGTTAAAATGTCCATAGTATCTAAAGCAATCCACAGATTTATGTTTATTTGCAATACCCAAGAGATGGAAGCAGCTGGACTACCTGCCGATGGATGAATAGATAAATAAAATATGATATATACATAATAATGGAATATTATTCAGCTTTTAAAAAGGGGATCCTTTTACATGCTACAATATGGATGAAGCTTGTGGACATTAAGCTGAACGTAACAAGCCAGTCACAAAAGGAAAAGATATTCTATGACTGTATTTATATGAGATATTTAGAGTAGTGAACATCACAGAAACAGAAAGCAGAGTGGTGGTTGCCAGGGCTGGTGGGGTCCGGAGGGGAGGGGTAGGGAGAGGAGGAATGGTGAGCTGTTTTTCCATGAGTTGTAGGGCTTCAGCTTTGCAAGGTGAGCAAGTTCTGGAGTTCTGTTGTACAACAGTGTGAATATAGTTAACACTGCTGAACTGTACACATGAAAATGGTTGAGGGTAAATTTTGTATTATGTGTTTTTAATATACACAAAAAGAAGCTGAACAAGATTTAGAGTATGGGCAAGATGTTTTTGACGAGATTAACTATCAAATAGAAGTTGGAAAAATAAGAAAGAAAAGAAAGTGCAATGAAAAATTGAAGAAGTGTCAGTGGCCTAGGATTCATACAATATAGAACAGAAAGAATTTTTTGCCCAAAAACTTTGTATTAGTGATTTGAAGGATAGAACAACCAACCAACTGAGTGACTGTCCAGTAATTCAGGAAAGACAAACTAGCAATCCCAGTTAGCAGGGAGGTAATGTAACCGAGGGAGGGGCCTGAAGAAACTAAAGTGGCAAAGAGATTTTCTGTTTCCTTAACACTTCCCCCACCCTTTCTGGGCACTGCATTCTGGCCTGCATCCCTGAGGCAGGGTAAGTCTTTTGTTAAAACTCTCAGGTGGCGCCAGTCCCCAGGTGGGGGCCATGGAGTTCACAGGCTTTGTCTTTGGCAGAGATGGGACAATTAGAAGAGTTAACCACAGTAATTGCCTGAAGCCCAGACTACTCCCTTTAAAAGCTCTGTATTTCTGCCCATGTTTAGGATACTTGGGATTTTGAGACAAGAATGTCCACCATATTTCCTCTGTTGTCGACAAAGTAGACTCTCTGTCCTTCCTCCCCAAACCGCTTGTCCTCATTCTTCTGATTTGGCCTCGTGGACAAGTGGCCGAGCTTTCAGTAACAGTAAGGAGACAGGGTGATTGGCTGCAAGAGACAGCACAGTCACAGAATTAGAGGGCTTTGGAAGAGAAACAGAATTGGAGGACTAATGACGGTGGGTGAGGAAGGAGCAGAAGTTATTTTTATCAACTGCATCCTTCCAAACTTTCCATTTTGAGCATCCTACCCTTTGACTATCACTTCTTATATTTCCAGTTAACTAGAAAGAGGTCCACCTAAAAAGTATTCAGGCCCAGAGACTTCTACTCTAAATATTTCACTATATTCTCACTGGCTCCAACGTTGTCCTTCATGTCCTCTTTTTCTTCATCGGCTGATTTTAATTAGATTCCAGGCAGAGTCTAGTCGCGAGATGTGGAAATACTGCTGAAAATGGGGGGATGAAGTGATACCCAGTCTAGAGTGAACAGCGACACCTAAGTCCCTCCCCACGTGGCCACAGAAACACGAGTAGGGCAGCTTATACCCCCTGGTGTCTCCAGCCTGTCCTGTTTCCTCACCCAAGAGAATGGAAGCTTTGTCTTTGGAAAAATAAATAACTCAAGAAGGGAGGGTAAAATAAAGACTACAGATACTGTCCCTGGAGCCTCCCTCCACCTGCGCCTCCCTTCATGGATTGTGCTGCTAACTCATTGCAAGCTGTGGTCCAGGGATGCCGTGGCCCACTGGGGCTGCGATGCCAGAAACCACAAACCGCGTGGCTCATAAACAACAAAAATTGGTTTCTCTGAGTTCTGGAGGCTGAGACATCCAAGATCAAGACACTATGTCCACAGATTTGGGGTCTGGTGAGGGCCTGGTTCCTGGTTGCTAGATGGCACTATCTCGCTATATCCTCCCGGGGTGAAAGGGGACAAATAGTCTCCCTCAGGACTGCATTAGGAGGACACTGATAGAGTTTATACATTTGTCCCTCCAAATCTCATGTTGCAATTTGATCCCCATTGTTGGAGGGCCTGGAGGGAGGTGTTTCTGTCTTGGGGCAGATCCCCCATGATCCTCTTGGTGCTGTCCTGCTTGTGTCGACTGGGCTCTGGCTCTGTTAGTTCAGATGAGAGCCGGCAGTTTAAGAGACTGTGGCGCCCCTTCTTCCCTCTCACTCCCTCCTTTACCTTGTGAATCCCTTCTCGTCTAGCCGTGGTTGGAAGCTCCCTAAACCCTCACCAGAAGCAGATGCTGGCACCATGCTTCTTGTACAGCCTGCAGAACCATGAGCTAAAAAACCTCTTTTCTTTACAAGTTATCCAGCCTCTGGTATTCCTTTGTAGCAACACAAACAGAATAATTCAGACACTAATCTCAAAAAGCCTTATCTCCCAAAGGCTCCACCTTCTAAAACTATCACCTTGGGAATTAGGATCTGAACATATGACACAAACATTCAGGTCACAGAATTCCACGTGTAGGCCCCCAAAATCCATGTCCTTCTTGGATGCAGAATACGTTCGTTTTGTGCCAGCAGCCACAAAGGTCTTAGATCACACTAACATCAACTCAAAAGTCTAAAGTCCAAGTCTCATCTAATCATCATCTAAATCATATATGGGTGAGATTCAAGGTATGATTCATTTGGAGGCAAATTGTTCGCCAGCTGTGAACTTGTGAAATCAAACCCATTATGTGCTTCCAAAATACAATTGCAGGACAGGCAAAGAATAGACATTCCCATTCCAAAAGGGAGAAATAGGAAAGAAGAAAGGAGTAACAACTTTCCAGCAAGTCAGAAATTCAACAGAGCAAACAACCTTAAACCTTAAGTCTTGAGAATAATCCTCTTCTATTCGATGCTCTGCCGGCCAGTCTCACTGGGGCAAGAGTCCTGCCTTTGAGATGATCCCAGGTGGTGGTCCCACCTCCATAGGTTTTGGAAGCCCAGCCTGCCAGTGCTATGTGCTTGGGGCCTATTTCCAGGGCAGTTCTCTGCATCGCACCCCTCTCTGCAAAGCTCTGTTTCTAGGTTGCATGCCATGGCTTCCTGTGGCTGGAATCACACACCAGTGGCTCTAGCTGTCCATGGCGAGTGGGCCCCACCCCCATGGCTCCACTGCGCACGCACCACCCTAATTGGTGCTTTCTTTGGGGGCAGTTCTCTGGTTGGGCCTCCTGGCTCTTTGGGACATCTTTAGAAACTGAACTGGGGGCAAGCACACCCCCATAGCTTTGCTGCACTGGGGCCACCAAAGCTGCACCTGAGGCTGCCAAGGAGGGTGATGATGGAATACAGGAAGCAGAGCCTGAGATGTGTGGCGGCGCCTGCTAGTGGCAGTCCCTCCTCAAAATGTTCTGCTCCCAAGACCTTGCACTCTGGGCCTGCGGTGGGAGAGCAGCCCTCATAACCTCTGAAATGCCCTAAGGGTCATCCTGCCGTCACATCGGACAACAGGTACTGCTTTCTGTTTACAAGGCTGACCCATTGCAGCAGATGGTCGCCCAGCCCCTGCCCATTATCCATTCCTTTGTTTTCTGTAATATTCTCAAATAATTTCTTTTTAGTGACATTATATATAAATGTCTTCATTTGTAGATATACTGTTTAGAATAACACAAAGACATAAAAAGAATTACAGTAGTCCCCCCTTATCCATGGTTTCCTTTCCATGGTTTGCTACCAGTTGTCAATTGTAGTCTAAAAATATTAAATGGAAAATTCTAAAAATTAACAATTCATAAGTTTTAAATTGCGTACCATTCTGAGTAGGTGAAATCTCACACCAATCCACCCTGCCCTCACGGGACACGCGTCCACCCTTTGTCCAGCAGACCCACCTGTAGACCCACCTGCAGTCCCACCTGCAGACCTGCCCACCTGCGTGCGAGCCACTTAGTAGCAGTTTTTGTTATCAGATCGACTTTCTGCAGTATCACAGTGCTTGTATTTAAGGGACCCTTATCGTACTAATTATCGTAATAATGGCCCCAAAGTGCAATAATAGTGATGTTGGCAATTCAGATACACCAAAGAGAAGAAGTAAAATGCTTCCTTTAAATGAAAAGTTGAAGTTTTCAATTTGATAAGGAAAGAAAAAAATCTTATACTGAACTTGCTAAGACAGAATTATTCAGTTGTGAAATTGTGAAGAAGGAAACAGAAATTTATGCTAGTTTTGTTGTCATACCTCAGGCTGCAAAAGTTATGGCCACAGTGCATGATCAGTGCTTAGTTAAGGTAGAAAAGGCATTAAATTCACCAGAGGAAGACATGAACAGAAGCTGTTCCCACTGACGGCAATCGGGTTCTGGACTATCTGGGGTTTCCAGCACCCACTGGGGGTCTTGGAATGTATCTCCCAAGCATGGGGGGACCACTGCATAGTGTGAAAAAAGAAATGAGCTGAAGACAAATCTCTAGATGGTACCATATTATGTGGTAGAGAAATGGAAATCTCCAAGAGGAATCTCAGTGATAGAATTTTATAATAGGACATCTATTTTGGAGAATATCTAAGTTATACCATCATTAAATATTCTACCCATTCACTTTAATTCCATCCCTGCGAGCGCCCCTAAGTTGATGGTGGTGATGCTGACGGTGCTGTGTGTGTATGTGTGTGTGCCTGTGCATTTGGGTGTGTATTACACTGGGGAATAATGTGGAAAAGTGACCTATTGGCTGTATAAATTCATCAAAAACAAATCACATTAAGAATATACAAGATAAATAACATTATAGAGGGCACGACAATCCTATAAATACTTTCAGGGCAGAAGCAAGAGAATGCATAGATTCATTGTTCAGATGGAACTGACCAGCCAAAATCTAGATTTTCTTTAAAAAAACATAAAATTACATTCTCTTCCATATTATATCTATTTAACAATAAAATATTTAATTACTTTAAGTTAATGGATGTTCCAGGAAGTGCACCACATTAGTTATATGGCAGTGGGTACCTTCTGCCACTGTGCCACCCATTCATCTTTAGACATACACATTCCTAGGGTTTGGGAGTTTGGGCTGACAGCAAATCTAGATTCAGAAGCTATCCCACACATACACCTAACAATCTTCATTCCAATTAAGGTACTAATCACTAGAAAAATGGCAAAATAGTTAAGCTGTCAGTGACTATAATGTTGAATTCTGTTTGTCACTGATGAATTTCTTCTCTAACATTACCAAATCCAGAGCTCCTCAAAGTATATGCCCTCCAAAAATCAAAAATTCTAAATGGTACCTGTTTTGACACAATGTGTTAGTGTGCATTTTTATAAATCCAGGTAGTTACATCTCTTATTAATCAATAATTATATGAAATATCATGTAAAAGTTGAGTTCACATAGACTAATTGATTTTATATGATCTCAGATATAGTATATATCTAACACCCCTAACCCACAATAAAGTACAAGAAAAGAAATGAGAGGATAGGAAGCTGTCACTGAGGGTTGAATGATCCTTCCTACAGCAGCTAAGACCATTTTCTAAATCATGGGAAAACGTTTCTAACATACAACCCTTACATGAAAACATATGGACTTGGTGGCAAGAGGGTGGAACAACCACTGTATACATACAGGGGTCAGTTATTTCCCAGGGTTCCAGGGTAAGCACTGACACTCGGCGACTTACATGCTAAAACTTTGAAAGCATATGTCTCTCTAAGCTCCACTGTATTCCACAGGATTTCTGTGTCTGCCTCTGAAGGTTTGGTGGGACTTTCTCCCTGGATAGAATTGAATCCCCTCCCGAGGGTCTTGGGCAACAGCTGCACTGTGTAACACGTCTGTCATTCCCTTCTTCATAGGACAGGTGCTTAATGGTTTTTAATGTCAAACTCTTCACCCTACTCCCCGGCTTGTGTTCTACTCCTATTTTACCCTTCTCTATTCCTCTAATTCACATGATTCATCAGCAAACTTTTGACCTCACACCGTCTGCCCATCTGGCACTTCCTGCTCCCACACTCTCTGGGCCCCTAAATCTTATCTCCAGCTCTGGGTTTCTTCATTTTAATAAATGCTGTTCTTGATTGCCAACAGAACAAAACATATGAGCATTCCAGGCATGCACCCTTCAAGCTGATAGTCTTTAAACGTCGGTCCTCTAGAGGAGAGCAGGCCAGAGGAGGAAGCAGGCAGGACCCTGCAGTCCCAGAGGCGGCTCCACGTCCATCCGTGGGGTCAGACATTCCAGCCCTGGCCCCCAACCTACCACACCCTGGGACTGCATGTATTTTCCCACAGGAGAAAAGACAGGGTCCAACCACAAAGAATTAGGAGAAGGGAAAGTGTGTTGAGAAGAAGAATGGTTGGAAAATGCACTCTCAGGATGCTGTTTAAACAGACTCATTATTGATTTTCTTCTAAATTCCTATAATGAGGTCCTTTATAACTTGAGCATTAAATAAAACATGCCTAGGATTCTGTTTAACCAATCAAAGGCGCTGTGTTTAGGGAACTAGAGTAGCCTTTCATAGAATGCTTTTTATTCCATTGGGTGCTTTGATGAAATCTTGCACTGATTATTTTGCTTTGTTTTCCCCTTTCCCCTGGTAATTAAGGCAGTTACAGAGAGACAATGGGAAACCAAGAACAAGCCTTCGGAGTGATGCGACGGCTGTGATGTCGGTACTCACTGTGTGCTCGCTAAGCGCCTGCTCTGCGGGCACTGCTGCCGCTGTCCTGATGGACACCTGCTTTATCCGTATAACAACCCCATGCATTCCTATTACCTTCCCCAATTCATAGGAAAGGATAAATCAGGTGCAAAGTGTTAATTAAAACTTGCCGAGGGTCACAGAGTCAGTAAGTAAAGACTAGATTCACACTCATAATATGGCCTGTGAGTCTATAGTTAAATCCAATTATAGTGGTTTAACTTTTAGAAAAAAAGAAGAACTCTTTATTTTACTCTTTATAGTCACATTATCTTCCCCAAAGTAACAGGGCATCACTGGCTTATAGCTGGAATGCATTTTTCCACTTCTCTGTATTCCTGTATACCTCGCAGTGTTGTGGCTAAGCTATTGTTTTTAACAATCGATGGAATCCCATGTTGGTGCTACCTGTGACTTTCTTCCCTCCTGTAAACCATAGCTGTTGTTTACCCCAGTGACTTATCACAGTTTCTCACAGATTCATTTTTTAAAGCTATCAAATTCCCCCTAAGCCACTCTCCTTAAAACTAGAGGAGATTCACTTTGTCAAAATAATTATAGAAGTTGATGATAGAAAGGGTTGTTACATCTTCCTTTATGTGCCAGGATCCTGTTCAAAGTGGCAATTTCATTTGTACCTATAAACTTTAAAAGATACTTAGTTCACCCAAACTTTCTGGCTGACACAAAATGGAATTCTCGACACCTGAATTGCATTCTTGGAAGATAACAGGCTCATTCTGTGTGCCTTGTACTGTGATTGATTTTCAGATGCTCTTCAGCAATCCACTAGCAGTTTAATTGAAAAAAAAATTGCCATTTCTTTGGACTGTGTAAAGCGCAAACTTAGAGCAAAGTAGATTTTCTCCTGATTAGACAGAAAACAAATGCATTAGAGAATAGGTACGAACAAGAGGCAATGACTAAATACAAGAAGCCTAGCCCTATGGGTAGTTGAGATCGTATTGTTCTTGTGAACTAAAATAAAATCTTAAGCCCCTCCTCCACCCCCGGCTGACTGAATAGACCCCTTCTTGACCAAGAGGACCCCAGCAATACCCTGCAACTGAGTTGCTGACGAAGGGAGGTCAGACATGCCTTATCAAGCCCCCTCCCTTCGCGGAGACATCCTTTGTAACTCACTGACAGGCCTAAGGCCGTGCAAGACAAGCTGCAGGTCCTCAACCTACACAACAAATCACTTGAGTCTGGGTTTGCATCAGGTGGCTTGTCTCTGATCTTATCTTAAAACAGTCCAAGGCTTTAGACAAACTTCATTTCTTTAACGAACTACAAATCAAAGAGTCTTTAAACCCACCTATAACCTATAAGCCACTCCCCACCATGTCCCACCTTTTCGGGCGAACAGACGTAGGCCTTCCATGTATTGATTTACAACTTTACGTGTAAACTCTGTGTCCCTGAAATGTATAAAACCAAACTGTAACCCACTCACAGTGAGTCCACGTGCTCAAGGCTTCTTGGGCGTGGCTCTGGGTCATGGTCCTCAAATTGGGCTCAGAATAAACCTCTTTAAATTATTTTACTGAGTTTGGCTTCTTTTCCATTGACATTCTATAGCAGAGTGGTTTCCAGAGTTAGAGATTTATAACCAGTAATGCCTCTGTAAGATATTTGAGGACTAACATAGGGTTTTCAATCTTTTATTTTCTAGTAAGAACACTTACATACAGACATACATACATACGTGTCCACAAAGGGCCCACCACCACACCACATACACACAATATTGTGACATTCATTTTAAAGATAAACAGCTATTCTAAACAAACAAACTTGAAAGGACATAATTTCTGAGAATGTGATAATTTTTTAAATAGGACAATTTAGCTTCATGGAAATTTCACTACGATGTTATTATTATTGTTTTCCCATGAATACATGACAATGTTCTAATGGGAGTGATCAGAAGAATGATTATTTTATAGATCATAAAAACTCAAATGGAGTTCCAAATTCTGCTGCAAAGAGCAATCCAATACATGAATATCATATTTTCAACCCATCAAATATCCAGATAGTTGGATATTCTTTCAAAAAGTATGTATTAAATTTCTACTCCATGTCAAATGTCTCTATTTAAGCTAAGAAATGACAGCACATATACATAAGTAAGAGGCAAGACATCACAGACATATGCACATGAGGATCACATATATTCTATGTGTGCATAGTCTATTGTGCAACAAAACATCAATCCAATATAAAATAAAATTACTGCAATAAATTTGACAAAGTTCACATTTCATATTTAATTAGAAGCATGTGGGTAGAATGAGATCTAGGAGAAAATAGCATGAAAGAGAAGTGGTAAGATAGGGTATTATAAGCTTACTACTGTAATAGGTAAGAAATGCACTAGGGGTCTGGTGCTGGTAAAAGAGGATCCTCTAGCGTTTATTAGGAATCAAGCAGAAATCCTATATTGATGGGTCATCTAAGTTGATAAAGAGTTACAAGGAGCACTATTCTAAAGTAATGCTTTAGGATCGTAGATGGTTTAGGACGTATGATACAACGTGTCAGGAAGAGAGTGAGAGGGGCAGCCTTGCAACAATCACAGGAAAACACCTAATCCCACCATTTCCCATAACGGTTAAAGACCCAGCCTGTGAGTTCCAGCACCCAGGCACCCTGCAGCAGTTCTGTTTTGCACAGCTTCTAAAGAGCTGAATGGACCGAAAAGATATGTAAATCTCTCTCTTCAAAACTGTGTTTGAGAATCTGCTTTTACAGAGTTCCTGAGTAAAAGCAGAAGGAGGAGCTACAGCTTCAACCACATCTCCTGATACCCCTTCTCCAAGGAAGGCAGGAAACCAGGGCTTGGGCTTTGACATCCTTGCAGTTTTTGTTATCTACCTGCTGCTGCTTTTGTTATCAACTGACAGTCATTGCTATTTTTGCTCTTTGTCCCCATAAAAGAAGCGAGCCACTTGGCCTCCCTTCTCCTTCTTTGGGATGCCATGCCAGTCCCCTGCTCTCCCCTCCCCTCCTACTCTTTTTCTCTCTTTCTCTCTTCCTCCTCCCCTAAAAAGGTAAAATAAACCTTTTTTTTTTTTTACTTTTATATATCTTAATCTCTGCATGAGAAATCTTTCTCCACTTGCACCATAAGCACCTACTAGTCTTTCCACCCTAACAGAGAGAGGAGAAATTTTGTCTTTAGTATATGTGTGTGTCATAGAAAAAGCAATGGATTGATTGGTTATCAACAGATATGAATTCTGGTTCCAGATGTCTTGTCTGTAAGTTACCCTGCCTCACTTTCCTTTTCCATAGAGAAGAATAATGGTTACACCTTAGCCTCTCAGGGACATCATGCTAATAAAAATGTCTAATGAAAAGTATGACCAAATACACACATGAGTGTCAATTTGTGCTGTGCTCAGTGCAGGACTGAATTTCAACCTGTGTGTGAATACCAACATACAGAGGCAGCAACTTAGAAGCTAAACAAGCTAACAAATAGTTTGGATTCTATTCCTAATATTATAAAAACAACTAGTAATTATGTAATTCACTGGCAGAGATCAACAACACTATTTTCCTAAGTGAAAAATCTTACACAAATCTTTCTAAATACTTTCTATGCGTTTCAACTTTCCTGTGGTTGTAGTAGCTGTGGTCCGTAGGTACCTTTTATTTTATTCTTAATGATGTGATAAAACTCAATCATCTTCTATTCAGGTTTATTTTTCAATGGTTCTTTTGAACCATCTACTTGAGATCTAACAAAGGAAGAACTTACAGTGTTGCTAGGGGCAACCCAAAGAAAGGAGTTTTATTGTGTGTGAAACAGGCTCTCCCTCTGCAATGACTTCCAGTGTGGGTATCTCCAACAAGCAGATAGTGACCCATCAATAGTTTTATCCGTCCCGAGTTCTCAAGCTCAGGCTTCCACTCTGCGGCCCTTTCAACCAGCTGAGTAGATACACATGTGCCAGATTTCCCCTGCATCTCTGCCCTCCCAGCCCCTTATTGAGAATTAGATTAACAATAGCAAAACTTAGACTGTGCCAGGTGTCATGCCAAGCACTTTACAAATATTAACTAATTAATCCATGGGACGACAGCATAAAGTAGGCACTATTATTATCTCCATGTTACGGAAGATAAATGTAAGAAAAAACCAGGTATGTAATTTGCCTACATTTGGACAACCAGTAATTAGCAGAGCTTGGATCTGAACCCAGGTGATCCAGATGCATTTTGTGCATCCACTCCACTAGGCTAATGCCCAAGATGTGGGGTGAGGATTTGTACAGAATAATACATGCATCTGATTCTATTTTAGAGTTCTCTAAAAATGTATTTGATGAAGTGACTTTCTGTCATTTTCCATGCTTTTTAAAATTTAACTCTTTGGTTTAAGCATATTATTTTTGATATAACTACATGGTATCAATTCAGCAGGGATGAGTTTGTAGCAGGTCAAGCCAGGGGAAGCCGGGGCTCATAGCGGTAGGACGCTACTGCCAGCTGGGCACAAGGTGCCTCCCTTGCTAGGAGAGTTTTCAGATTACTGAGAAACAAACCCCGGAACTAAATCTGTAACCTGGTGAAGGTCATTAAAGTATCTCTTTGTAACTACAGGCAAATGGTAAGGGACTTGTCTTGGTCTTCCAACTTAGAGAAACACACTCACCGTCCTGCAGTTGCAGTCAAGTTTGATGTGCTGTAAGGCTGCAGAAAGGCCTATGTAGGCACCTTCGTTAAGACCTCACTCTGCCTCTCCCTGGCTTCCTTGAGACTAGGCGCACCTGCTGGTATTAGAGGCACTGGTGAGCTCACCATTTGTTTACTTCAAGCAAACTGTGATCAAAAGCCCCTAACATAAGCTAGAAAGCTAGCTCAGCAGAATCAACATCTGGCAGATAATACTTAAATTCCCTGCAATCCTGCCTTTACATCCTAGTAGGGAAAAATCAATCTTCCCTTCACTGGGAAAAATACAATAAACTATAACTTTCTAACTGTAAGTTTGTTTTGAAATTTTTAAAACTAAATCATAGTTGTTTTTCCCAGAGACATCTAGTAACTTTTGAAGTGATTTGTCACATTATCTTCAGAGAAACTGGGTATATGATGAAAATCTGTCAATATCTTTTCATGGCTATAGGATCAAACTTAAGTTTTAAGTTGAGACACAGTAACTTAATAAAATTTTAAAGTGTATTTATTTTTGTTATGAAATAATGAAAATAATGCCATAAAAACTGGAAAGTGAAGCAGAATTTATTCCCTAGCATAGATATAAAGTTGTATCAAAAATTGCAAATGGTAATAATAAATATAATAAAATAAATTATACTTTACTTGTATTTTTCTGCAATTAAGTGATTTCGGAGGATTTATTTTTTAAAATATATGGGCCTTTCCCATTCTGAAATAATCTGGGCAAATAAAAATTATTGTCATAGTGAGTCATCGTTACTGACGAAATTGTGCTAATTCAAGTGTCTCGGGTAAGAAAATATTTGAGAAGTACTGACTTGAGTACCGTATGTCTTCATTGTAGGCTATGAAATATTATATTGGGAAGAAAATAGAGCTTTCTGATTTTCTATAAGAAAAAATCTTGTACTCAAGATTTTACTAAGGTATATATAATTATAGGAATATACAAGTTGGAGTTCAAGTTCCAAAGACAGACCAAACCAAATATCCTTAAGATACAAGTATTAAAATTGATACAGTACAATTTGTAAGTGGTAGATAAAATTACTTAAGCCAAAAGTTATTATCTTTCTAACTTTCAGTTATAAAATAAATTTCATTGAACTCCTACACCAATGTAGCAAACCTGCACTTAGACCATTAATTGAACACATATTACTTGTATACTTTCCATGTGCAAACCAGCTTGTTAGGTTAATGGATAAGGTTATCACACCATATGAACCTATGATTTTAGAAAACATCTTGTGTATTTGGTTATCTTTTCTGGAGAAACAGGACCTCAATGCAGTTCCTGAATTAGCACTAAACGGTTAGCCCAAGTATTTCTGTATCAAAATTTTTACAGAATTTCAGTAATTTGGTATTTTACATAGAAAACAAACATTATTTGGGAATAAGTGGACTTGAGCAATGGAAGGAGAACCATATACAATTTATAATGTAATTAGTTTAAGTGTAATTATGTTAAAGACAAACATGGCACAACCCTCTATGGCACACAACTACAACACCATGTACTGCATGTTAGGATTCCGATAACTTCGAATACACCCACAGCTTGGTGAAAACCTGGGTGAAACGTGGCCCTATGGCCAAGAAAACCACCTGTTTTTCACTCTTATCTTTTGTGAACTAATTGTTTATAACCTCTCCATATCCCAGTGGAAAGGTTATCCTTCTCTTAGGATCCTTATTACTGACTGTAAAAAAGCCCTTCTCACTTGGTTTGCAAGTGCTCCATATTTGGACTTTAATAGAATCCTTATCAATTGTATCTCTATGCAGAATTTCTTTCTGAATATATTCTGGACATATTTGCTACCTATTGCTCAGAGTATGCAATTGCATATCTAGGTACATCAAATTTCATGGAAAACCTGAACTATCTGTATCTGTGTCTGTTCATCTTTATTCCAGTTGTAGAGCAAGAAGCAAAATGTTCAAAAATATTCGATCCCATGACATTTCATAGACAAGCCAAATACTGCTTCATCCCCTATCTCTGGCCCACCTGCTCACTGCATAAAGGTCATAATTTCTGAGTCAGCAAGAATTTGTTGAGAAAGGTAAAATGTCTGGCTGCACTTCTCACGCCCTATTGCTCACTGCGCTGACTGAGCTGATTTAGCTGACAAATCATCCCCTTTCTACCCTCAGGGGTCCAAATGTCCCATCCGAAACAAAATAATTTGGTTGGAGGACATAATTTTGTCACATCACATTTCAGTATAGTGGGAAGCAGGTCATCCTTTCCAGTACTTTCTAGTACTTGCTCAAGACCTCAGACCCCTGTTGGATGGCACAGGCGTTGCGTCAATTCCTGTCTGCCTGATTGAAAACAGATGAAGGCAACGTGTAATACTCAGGACTACCTGGGAGGGAAGTAAACAAGCATGGAAAATGCAGACTTGTACCAAAATAAGCTCCATTACCAAGATACATATTTAGGAACCACAAGGTTAACACTTAAAATGGCTCGAGAGAAGACACAAACTGGAAGTGAAATCAGACAGGAAGGAAGATAAGGAGAGGAGAAGGAAAATAAATGTGATGAGGTTTGGAACACAGCAGTCAAATGGCAGTGAAAGTATGTGTGGGATGGTGACATGTTTGGCAATTAAGCAAATGCCAATAATAGATCTTTCATTGTTTTCTTAAGAATGATATATTAATATGTAAAATCTACTTAAATTAGCCAAACTTTCCAAATTATTCCAGATACCTCCCTGTCAGCTGTGGAAGAAACGAGGTCTCTTTGGATTCTCTAATAGAACTATGAGAAATGTCATGCTAAACATTAATAACCATTTATCAAGCACTTATTATGTGCTATGTACTGCACAAGGTAGAGTCTATATTTTATTTAATTTAATGTAATCTTGCTGGCAATCCTATTAAGCCAGTTTAATGGTTTCCATTTTACAGATGAAGCATGTAAGATTAGAGTAGATAAATAACTTTCTCTGGGAGAAAAAGGTGGAGTCAGAGTAAAGATTCCATGACTGTGAAGTCCTATGCTCTCTTCTGAAATAGAATGGAATGCAATGCAATGCCATGCAATGGCCCTGGTCCTTTCTCTCTTTCTTTTCCTTGTACTATTCCCATTATGCTAATATTATACCTTTTGCAATTGCCTTGTCCCACAGTACTAGGATATACTTGGATACTATATTTTCTCTCTCTCTCTCTCTCCTTTTTTTTTTTTTTTTTTGGTCCATTTTGTTTTTCTCCTCTTTGCTTTTTAGTTTTGGAAATTTCTATTGAAAGATCCTCAAGTTTAGAGATTCTTTTCTCAGCTATGTCCAGTCTATTAACAAGCCCATCAAGGGCATTCTTCATTTCTGTTACAGTGTTTTTTATCTCTAGCATTTGTTTTTGCCTTTTTCTTAGAATTCCCATCTCCCTCCTTACATTATCCATCCAATCTTGCATGTTGTCTGCTTTTCCCATCAAATCCCTTTGCATAACAATCATATAGTTGTTTTAAATTCACAGCTGGATACTTCCAACATCACTGCCATATCTGATTCTGGTTCCCATGCTTGCTCTGTCTCTTCAAATTTGGTTTGCTTTTTTGTTTTTGTTTGTCTGTTTGTTGATTTTTAGTATGCCTTGTAATTTTTTGTTGTTGTTGAAAACAGAACATTATGTAATAGGCTAAAAGAACTCCCATAAATAGGTTTTTAGCAATGTCACGGTAAGTTATGGGAAAGGAAAAGCATGCTATAGTCCTACAAGAGGTCTCAGTCATTAGTGAGTCTGTGCTGTGGGCTGTGAACTTCACAAGTGCTGCCAGCTCCCCGCCCTGCAACACACACTCTTAGGTGGGGTAGAATGGCTGGAAGGAGCTGGAGTTGTGTGTTTTCCTTCCCCCACATAGAAGACTAGGAGATGGGTATCACCTTCCCCAGGCCAGTTAGGTTCTGGTAAAACCTCAACATGTTAAGTGCTAGTAAAATAATTTCTCTTGAGAGCATCTTTTTAAGAAGAACAGAATGCTCTGGCATATTTCAAAATAGTTAAATTTCCCCTCCCCCTGCCTAAAGCTTATGGGATTGTTCTTTGAGGTTTACGGTGATAATCTGATAGAGGTCCACAAGGTCCACTTGCCACAGTGGCCACAGTATTGGAGTCCCCGTGGGGTTTTTAACTCTCAGACTTGTCCACACTGAGTCTCCAGCAATTCATCACACAGTTCAGGTTTCCCTACCCTGGTATTGATTCCCACCCAGGTTTCTGCCCATGGGTTTGTCCTTTCATAAGTTGTGATTTTTGGTATTCATCAATTTAGGTGGTTTACCTGGTGAGCTCAATTCTCTGATGAATTTAAGAAGAGATGTTGATTTTTCAGTTTGTTTTACTCTTTATTTCTTGGTACAATGGAGGGAAGAATTTCGGTCTCCTTGCATACCATACTAGAACCTAGATATACTGAATTTCTTTTATTTTTTTTATTTCAGCATATTATGGCGCTACAAATGTTTAAGTTACATCTATTGCCTTTGCCCCACCTGAGTCAGAGCTTCAAGTGTGTCCCTCTCCCAGATGGTGCACACTGTACCCATTAGTTGTGAATATACTTATCTCCTCCCCCCCACCTGCCTGACACCCAGTGAATGTTATTACCATGTGTGCACATAAGTGTTGATCAGTTAATATCAATATGATGGTGAGTACATGTGGTGCTTATTTTTCCATTCTTGTGATACTTCACTTAATAGAATGGGTTCCAGCTCTACCCAGAATAATACAAGAGGTATTATATTACCATTGTTTTTTGTTGCTTAGCAGTACTTCATGGTAAATATATATGATATTTTATTAATCCACTCATGTATTGATGGCCCTTGGGTTATTTCCACATCTTTTCAATTGTGAATTATGCTGCTATGAACATTCGAGTGCAGATTTTTTTTTATAAAATGTCTTTTTTTTCTTTGGGTAGATGCCCAGTAATGAGATTGCTGGATCAAATGGTCATTCTACTTTTAGTTCTTTGAGGTATCTCCATATTACTTTCCATAGAGGTTGTACCAGCAGTGTATGAGTGTTCTCATCTCTCCACATCCATAACATTTATTGTTTTGGGACTTTATGATAAAGGCCATTCTCACTGGAGTTAAGTGATATCTCATTGTGGTTTTGATTTGCATTTTCCTGATGAATAGAGATGTTGAGCATTTTTTCATAAGTTTATTGGCCATTAGTCTATCTTCTTTTGAAAAGTTTCTGCTCATTTCCTTTGCCCACTTTTTAATGGGGTTTGATTTTTTTCATGTTGATTTTCCTGAGTTCTATATAGATTCTAGTTATCAGCCCTTTATCAGATGTGTAGCATGTGAATATTTTCTCCCATTCTGTAGGCTGTCTGAACAAGAAGCAGAAAAGAAGGACTCTCATAAACTTGATCAGGAATGAAAAAAGGAGAAATTACAACTGATACCACAGAAATACAAAATATCATCTATGAATCCTATAAAAACCTCTATGCACATAAACTCGGAAATGTGGAGGAAATGGACAAATTCTTAGAAACACACAGCTTCCCTAGGCTCAATCAGGAAGAAATAGGATTCCTGAACAGACCAATATCAAGTATCAAAATTGAAGTAGCACATGCTTGAAGATCTGACTCGGGGTGTTGGGGGTGGGGGAGGGGACGGGTGTATACCTACATGATGAGTGCGATGTGCACTGTTGGGGGAATGGACACCCTTGAGGCTCAGTCTCGAGGGGTTGGGAGGGGCATGGGCAATATACTTAACCAGAATGGTTGTACCCCCATAATAAGCTATAATAAATAAAAAAAAATTGAAGTAGCAATAAAAAGCCTCCTAGAAAGAAAAGTCCTGGACCAGATGGCTTCACACCCGAATTTTACCAGACCTACAATGAAGAACTGGCACCTATCTAGCAGAAATTATTCCGCAACATCAGGAGGGAAGAAATCCTCCTTAACACATTTTATGAAGCCCACAACACCCTGATACCAAAACCAGGAAAGGATGCAACAAAAAAAGAAAACTATAGACCAATATCCCTTATGAACATAGATGCAAAAATTCTCAAAAATATCCTAGCACACCAAATTCAGATGCTTCTCAAAAACATAATTCACCATAACCAAGTGGACTTCATCCCAGAGATTCCAGGATGATTCAACATACCCAAATCTATAAGTGTAATTCACCACATAAATACAAGCAAAAACAAAGACCCCATGATCCTCTCAATAGACACAGAAAAAGCATCCAACAAAATTCAGCATTATTTTATGATAAGAATGCTTAACAAAATAGGCCTAGATGGGACTTATCTCAAAATAATACAAGCCATATATGCAAAATCCACATCCAACATCATACTGAAAGGGGAAAAATTGAAAACCTTCCTGCTTTTAGAACTGGAACCAGACAAGGTTGTCCTCTATCACCACTTCTATTCAACATAGTGCTGGAAGTCCTAGCCAGAGCAATCAGACAAGAGAAGGAAAGCAAGAACATCCAAATGGGGGCAGAAGAGATCAAACTATTGCTCTTTGTTGATGATATGATCTCATATGTAGAAAACTCCAAAGATTCTGCCATGATACTACTGGAATTGATAAATTCAGCAAAGTCTCAGGTTACAAAATCAATGTACAGAAATCAGTAGCATTCCTACACATCAACAACAGTCAAACTAAGAACCAAATCAAAGACTCGATACCCTTCACAGTAGCAAGAAAGAAAATAAAATATCTAGGAATATATTTAACTAAGGAAGTAAAAGACCTCTACAAGGAGAACTATGAAACACTGACGAAGGAAATAGTGGAGGACATAAACAGGTGGAAATCCATACCTGGCTCATGGATTGGCAGAATCAACATTGTTAAAATGTCTATATTACTCAAAGTGATCTATAGGTTCAATGCAATCCCTACTAAAATACCTACATCATATTTCACAGATCTAGAAAAAATATTTCTACACTTCGTATGGAACCAGAGAAGAGCACATACAGAAAAAGCAATCTTAAGCAAAAAGAACAAATTGAAGGCATCAACTTGCCAGACTTCAAACAATACTATAAGGCTATAGTACTAAAACAGCATGGTACTGGCACAAGAACAGAGACATAGACCCATGGAAAAGAACTGAGAACCCAGATATAAAATGATCCTCATATAGCCATCTAATCTTTGACAAAACAGACAAAAACATACACTGGGGAAAAGAATCTCCAGTGTTGGGAAAATTGGATAGCCACATGTAGAAGACTGAAACAGGATGCACACCTTTTACCTCTCACAAAAATCAACTCATGGTGGATAACAGACTTAAACCTAGGGCAGGAAACTATAAGAATTCTAGGAGAAAATGTTGGATAAACTCTTATAAACATTGGCCTATGCAAAAAATTTTTGAAGAAGACCCCAAAGGCAATCACAGCAACAACAAAAATGGATAAATAGGACCTGATCAATTTAAAAAGCTTCTACACAGCCAAGGAAACTATCACGAGAACAAACAGACAACCTACAGAATGAACTTCTTTTTGTTTTGGAAATAAAATACAATTAGGCATAAAATCCCATCAAAAATTATAATTTAACCATTATTATAAACAAAGCTAATAATATTAATGAACAAGTTAGGAAAGAAGTAAAACTTTAAATTGACTGAAATCAATATTACTCTATTTAGAAATCACTAGCAACAAATAGTAATAATATACGTAGTAAATCTGTACAGCATTTTTCTTAATTGAAAATGAAAAAAATAGGAGGAACTAGACTTCTGAACTTACAGAATAAGGATGCTATTAAATCCTCTGCCCCACAAAACCAATGAAAATATTTTTTTAAAAAACTAACAAAGTAAATGATTTCTAAACTCTGGAAATCAACCAAAAGCACAGAATAAGCTAGAAAGCACTTATTCAAGAAAAACTATTAAATCTTGGTAAGACTGCTGGGCCCTTGGTGTTTTAACTTGGGCTACTCCAATTTCTCCCTCCAGCACTATGGTTTGTTAATCAGGAAAAGAGACAGGAGTGACCTATTTAGGAGGTCCTTACAAAGTCCCAAATCCAGAGCCCTGTCAATATTTTGACAATACTGCTAGTATCTCACTGAAGAAACCCTATTCTCAGCTATTGTCACTATTTTACATGACTCAGGTCTCAGCTCCTAGGAAAAATCCTTTCCCAAGCATGCTAATAAATCACAGCAATTAGCTGGAATTGTTACCATCACAGCTCTCTAAGGCTGTGAAAATAAAGAATATCAGTAAAAATATATAAATTATAAATTAAAAAAATAGAAAGTTTGGGTTTAAAATATAGCTGAAATAAAAAATAACAACATTGACAAAACAGAATGTTTGATCAGGCAGAATAAATATTAGTGAACATGAAGATATATAAATATATCAATAGAATATTCAGTCTGAGGCATAAAAATAAATGGAAAAAGTGAGCAGAATCTCAGATAACTCTGGAATACTATTATACATACATATATATGTATATATATATATATATAATGAGAGCTTCAGAGGAGAGATGAGAAAGACATCAGAGAAAAAAATTGGACAATATTTTCCACATTTGATGAAAAATATTAATTTATACTTTCTAAAATCTCAACAAACTCCAAGTGGATAAGCTCAAAGAGATATAAAACTAGAAACACAATAGTCAAACTATCAAAAGCCAAAGACAAAATCTTTGAATGCTGCAGGAGAAAAATAACTTGCCAGTTGTGAGGGACCCTCCGTAAGAATGAAGCCCAGAAATGGGCAGTCTTACACACACAAAGTGCTGAAAGAATTTACTTTCAGCCAGAAATCGTATATGCATCAAAACTACCTTTCAAAACATGAACGACACAAAGACCGCACCAGATATAAATACATACATACATAATAAATAAATAAATCACTGAAAGAATTTGTTGACAGCAGATCAGTCCCAAAAGAAATACTAGAGGATAACTACATAAAACAAAAATTACAAAACTATGTTGAGTGACTTATAATGTATACAGATATAATTTTTATGACAATAATAGCATGAAAAAAGTGAGGGAAAGGAACTATACTAGAACAAAGATTTTATGTACTACTGGAGTTAAGTTGATATTAATCTGAACTAGATTGTTTTAGGTTAAGATACATGTTATAATATCCAGAGTAGCCATTAAGAAAATATAATTTTTAATGAATTTAAGTAGCACACAGATACTTATTTAACAAAATGAAGATGGCAATAATGAGAAATAGAGAAATATACATTATTATAAACAAAGACATCTAGAAAGAAAATAGCATAACCCAACCATATCAATAATGACCATAAAAATAAGTGGATTAAAGACTCTAATCTGAAGGCAAAGGTTGTCAGATTGTATCAAAAAACAGAATCCAACTACAGGCTGCATACAGGAGACACACTTTAGATTCAAAGAGATAAATAGTTCAAAAGAAAAAGAATGGTAAAAAGATATTCTGTACAAATGATAAACTAAAAAGAACTGCAGTAGCTATATTAATACTATAAGAATAGATTTTAAGACAAATAGTATATACAAAAGGTATTGCTAGAGACAAAAAGGCTATCTTATAATGACAAAAATTCTATTAAGCAGGAAGCAATTATTAATACAAACATATATTCACCTATCAGAGCCCCAAAATGCATGAACCAAAACTGACAGAGTTAAAGAGAAAAATAGACAATTAAGCAATAACAGTCAAGAGATTTCAATATTATATACTCAATAGTTGATAAAACATATAATCAGAAAAAATATAGATTTGACATTGTTTACTTGACTCAACTGATATCCATGAACATTCCATTCAATAACAGCAAAAACCACACTATTTGCAAGAGCACATACGATATCCAAATTTCAATTAATATAATATACCATATTAATAGAATAAAGGTTATACATTATATGATTATTTCTATAGACACAGTAAAACTATTTGGAAAAACCCAATACCCATTCGTGATAAGCACTTTCAACAAATTTTGTATGGATGGTAACTTCATCAACATAATAATGAACATTATAACATTATATATACATATATACATACACATATATAATATATAAAAACAGTGAGCATTGTACTTAATAGTGGAAAACTGAATTTTTTGCCTAAAATCAGGAATAAGGCAAGGATCTCCACTCTTGCCACTTCCATTCAGTGTTGTACTGAAATATTTAAACAGTGTAGTCAGGCAAGAAAAATAAATAAAAGACATCTTAATTTGGAAAGGAATAGGTAAAACTATATTTTTTCACATACATGATCCTATATAAAAAAAGTCCTAAAGATTCTACAAAAAATGAGTAGAACTAACAAATACGCAGAGCAAGTTTGTAGAATACTAGGTGACCAGTAAAAAATCAATTGTATTTTTATATATGAGCCATGGCCAATATAGAAATGAAATTAAGAATATAATTCCTTTCATAATAGCATCAGAAAGAATAAAATAATCATGCATTAGTTAATGGCAATGGTTTCACAATACGGTAAATTCCCTAAAAATTACAGAGTTGAACACTTCAAATGGGTGAGCTATATGGTGTGTAAAATATGTCTCAATAAAGTTGTAAAAAATGAAAAATAAAAGAGCAAATTAATCAGCGAAAAAACTAAATACTTTCCACATGCACATCAGATACTCACTTCAAGGAATAACAAATTCCTCATACTTAAACCAAAAGGACTGAATCCATGGAATATAGGGGAAGAACTACGTTGTGCAACCTCTATATCATACTCTGTGGCAAAGGTGCAATACTAAAATATCACTGGAGTTGTGAAGCTTAGAGACATGATCTCAAATACTGTAAATTTTTAATAAGTTGAAAATCCAGTTTTAAAATTTTCAGCAGTATTAAACATTTACAGCCATCGCTGTCTCACAGCTCACCAGGGGCACTCTCGGGAATTCTGGTGCAGACTCTTCTATTTTCAAAATCATAAATTACTACTCCCCTCCTTATGATCCAAAGCATTTGTGAAATACAAATTAATTTTAAATATAAATTATCCAGTATTGATTATTGCTATATACTCTATCAGCCTAATGAGACTTCAACAAAGAAAGAATTTCTTAAGGAATTTTCCTCATAGGATTCATCAGTAGACAATTCTGTGAATTTGTTGCTAAGATTTTTGCTATATTTAGATCAATATATCATGTGGAGATGCCTTTCTAAGAGATAGATGTTTGCTCTCAAACAGGGTCATTGCCAGCCGTAACCAATCTTTTCCTTAACTTATTTTAAAATACCATATATAGAAGGGTTCTGCTCAGTGGAATATATATCTCCGGCCTTAGAAAGGAGAGAGACAAAACTGCTTCCATATTTTGGTGACACTAATTATCAGCAATTAACAGTGGCTTCAACAAGTATGTGATCCTATTCTCTAATTTTTGCAGGGAAAAAATTCAATGTAGCCAAAAGCATGTGGCGGGTGCACACTCCTCAATATTCAAACCAATAAATAAACTCAGGGATCGCGCCGGCTCGTTCTTTGACCAAGGGTACTCCTGCTTCTGCAGGACCACCAGAAACCAATACCACTTAAAACTGCCACCGGCATAGGCTTAAGGCAAATGTTATAACAACTGCTAGATAAATGTTATTTGTTATATTTTTATGCTAAAATAACGTTTTCCAGCCTCTGCCACAACATTGCAGGTACTTGGGTTCTTTGAATTTATCTAAAGCTGCCTCTTTGAGCAAAATCATTTGTCTTCCATAAAAGATCTGTTAAATACTATACAAGTTTTAAAAATAGCATTTTCACTGACCTTCTAAAAACTGTTACTCAGTAACTACAAATCTCAATTTGATTAGCGATGTAGACACTCAAGTTGAGTCTTGAATATTTTTACTTATTAAAAAAAACTGACTACTTTTTTCTCAAATTTCTGACCAGGACAAAGTATACTTAATATGTTTTTTACCAGAGAGGTTCCTAAAACAAAAGGAATCTGCTACTTAAAATGTGGCCTGCTGGAAGATGCTGGTCCTCAAACTTTTCCTTTCTGATTTGTGACAAATTAATACAGCAAAGTTGAGACTATTATGGCAATATGAGAGAATAAACTTTGTATGTTGACTCTAATAATTTAAAAATGGGGCTTCACGTTGCATATCTTTTTAAGTTATTAATTTTTATTTTATTATATAAAAGTATGAATTGAGACATTGGAAAAATTGTTCCTTCACCAGAGAAAATGATTTAGAAGCCGTGGTTTAGAAAGGATCTGAGGGTTTGGCAACAGTAAAGATTTTCTGTTTGCAGAGGACCTCATGGATATGCAAATAAAATGGGAAACCTGTTTTATGTTGATAATGCCTTAAGGTAGAAGATCTCTTTGCTTGATTATGACAGTGGTTAAAATAAAACCACAGCTGCGGCTGAAACTGTGAAGATATGAACATCTTGGCAAGAGGTCCCAAGCATATGAATTGGACAGTCAGGCAGTCATAGTCGATGACTGTACAGGGGAGGTGTTATAGTCAGGGCTCCAGGAAAACAGAACCAATAGAATATGCATAGATAGAGATAAGAGGACATTTATTATGGGACTTGGCTTACACAATTATAGAGGACAAGCAGTCCTACGATACACAGTCTGCAAGCTGAAGAACCAGGAAAACCAGCAGTGTAATTCAGAGTGAGTCCAAAGACCTGAGACCACGGGAGCTGTAGGTGTGACTCCCACGCTAGACACAGCCCTGGGGTGAGTGGGTGGGTGCTCTGGTGTAAGGCCTGGAGTCCAAAGGCCCACGAACCAGGAGACCCATTGCCTGAGGTTAGCAGATGCTCCAGCTGAAGGAGAGAGAAGATTCTTCAAACATTGGTGAGGGGGATCTTTACTCAGTCTGTGACTCAAATGCTACCCTCTTCTGGAAACCCCCGCACAGACACACCCAGAGATAATATTCTACCAGCTATCTGGGCATGCCTTAGCCCGGTCAAGTTGACGCATGGAGGATCATTAGAGGAGGACTGGCTGGAAAAAGTCTAGAGGTTCAGAGGACCCAAGTGGAAGAGGTCAAGGAACATGTGGGGTTTAAAAGGCAGCTATCCAAATGATCAATCCCCCTAAGGACTGATTTACCTAAAACAAAACTTTCTTGGAGTGTGTTGGCATCTACTTTTGTGTTCCATTCGCTTTTTACATAGTTTTGTATTTTAAAGAATATTTTTGGCAATTTCATTTGATAATATGCATTTTACAAAACACTTAAAAACTGTTAGATTTTAGAAGTGATAAATTTATTTTATATAATTGGGATTTTTTTTAAAACACCATATGGTCTTAGAGCACTTAGAGAAATTTTAACAAGTTTACATAAAGGCTTTTTTTAAGCATTTAATTCTGTTTATAATTTCATTTATATTTAATATCAATAAATATTTTCAAATTACATTAAAAGTGATTTCCTTTGCACCAGAAATAATATTAATATTAAATGATTTCTTCATTTGGGATTGACTGTAGGCAAAGAGGTATACATGGGGACACCTACTTGAGAATTTAGCTCTGCTGAATTAGTTTATGTTCTTCTTTAACTTTTTTATTATTATTATTTTGCAGTAACTCCCTGATTTATTTGCTTAACCACATTGGAAATTGTGTTTGTGACTTTTCATATTTATTTATTGCTGTCTAATACCTACTGCTGAGTGTGGTTTGCATGATTCCTCACAGGGCAGAGGGCATTTAGGCAGAAGCTAGTGACAGTAATGATGGTTGGGGGCGGGCATTCTATTTTACTGTCCCTTTTGCTAGTTAAACATATTAAATCATAAAACAGTGTACTATGTTACCTTTCACCAAGCCAACACACATACACAAGGAAAAGTAAACAGTATCAGTGATTGATGGGGTATGTCATTGGAAGCTGAAAATCAATGGTTACCTGCATTCTATCCATTCATTCCAACAAATTTTAAGCTTGTCCTTGTCTCAGGTTTGGTGCTGGATCTCACTTGATTAGCTTCTCACAAAAATTACCTCAATGACTCATGGCATCAGAGACACTGCGTGTTTTCTGAAGGTAGATATGTTACTGCAATCTGAAGAATGTCTTCTTTGTAAAACCACATCTTAAATTTGTACAATTGGCTTGTTCAGTGGCCATTTGGTAAAGCCATCTAGGTTGTTAGTATCAAATGATTAGTTTTAGAGATGAAATTTACTGATATTTTCTTGTATTAAGCACTGAGAGCAGATACAACATTTTATGTATTGATATCTAGGAAGCTTATAACTAATTTTTTATAACACTATTAATAATAACCACAGCTTATATATTTGATATATATATTATCTCCACCCTGGGGTTGAGAAGTTTTGTTTTACTTTTATTCTAATAATCTGAGGGAAATGCTTTTCTTTTACGTAGAATTCTTCAGGTTTTGTCAACTATTCATACATTATAAATGAATACATTATTATATTTTCCATACTGTTTTTCTTTCTAATTTGCTATAATTCCACAGTACTTTTTTCATTTACTTCTCTCTAAACAGAAAGTATTAATTCCTTCAAACACTTAATAAACAAAAAAACTCTAAGTTTTTCACATGAAAATACTTTTGGTTTAAATAGGTAGGTTTCATATCAAAGATGTGTGTGTGTGTGCATGTGTGTGTGTAGCCCTTCCCCAACACACACAGCAAAAATCATCAAAGAGGCACTTTGAACAGGGTTAATGACATAAATATGCACTCAACTGTGATACACCCCAAATATTTGTTAAGGATTGCACTTGACCTTCCAGCACTGTTTATCAGAAAGTTACTGCAGTTTTCACAGATCTCTATGGAGGCTGTATGAATATTTGAAGCACTTCTTTAAATTTGGATTGTAAGAATACAAAAATAGTTTACAAAATTATCAAATCCATAGTATAATTAAACTTTTATGTAAATTTACTTAAATATCTTATATAGGAAGACCATATATACACATGTATAGAGAGATAGATTCTATAAATAATGAACTGGGCATCCCTAACATGGCATTTCTAATTGGAATTGGTTTAATACTCAGCTGAATTGGCTAAAACTTTTCTTTCTTCCTGTTTCTGTGTCCCCAAATGTGATTCTCATTCTATATTCTCTGTCCCATATTCGACTGAGTGCACTCGTATGAGAACTTCCAATAATCAGTGAAGAGGATTTTCACTCTTTTCTTTCTTGGATTTTATTTCTATCTCTACCTAATTTTGATCTCAACTGCATAGATATCAATCCATTCCTGTTACTCACCTATGTACGTGGTGTTTCTTTGTCTGTAAGGTGCTGCCTCCCTCCGTCTTTCTATTCCTAGTAAGTCCATAATCTACCCTCACCAAGTGGAGGGGTTTCTAATTGTGATTTGGACAGCAAGAGCTTTCAGACTGACACTTGCTTGAAATTGTTCTTCCAAATGATGGAGTTTAGGATGCTACAAACTTCACTTTATATTTCCTAAACCTTTGTTTCATCTTGTAATTTGAATTTTTGGCAGTCTCAAACATGAAATGATCACAGGAAATGACGTGCTCTTTTTTTATCATCATCATTTTTGAACTTTTACTTATAATATTGCTCTCTACATTATTTAGCAGAATTCATTCTGATCCCCAACCTCCAGCGAGTCAAGTTTCCCACTTTAACTCCCTCTCTCACCTTCCAGGACCCTGAGCTCCGTCCACTCAGGGCCGTCGTGAGCCACGTGCCGTCTGGGCCACGGGACAGTTTTCTCGGGGACCGGAAACACCGCGTCCTCAGCGTCTGGCCGCTCTGACTGGAAAGGATTCTAGTACAGACGGAAACTGGGGCAAAATTCGAGTTAGAGTCAAAAAGGATAGATAAGGAATCTGTGATCTGTTAGCTTCTGTTATAAATAATCCTAGAAATATAGGGTGACTGAAAATATATTAATAGAAAATTATTTCTTCCATATATGGAATCAAAAGTTGGCTTTTGGTTTGTGGGGGGCTTTGTCGTGGCCATTCAGGATCCGAGGCCCCTTGGATTTGCGCTTAGTTAGGACCTGGGGTCGGCCGTTCAGCCAACGGGTGGGGGATTCAGTGAAGGGGGCGTGCCGACTTTTATGTGACTTGGGCAATAAACGACACGTAAAGATTCGCCTCCGATTCTGTTTGGAAGAACAGATCACGTGGCTCCGCCAGATGAAAAGCGGGCTGGGAAACGCAGCCCCCGCCGGACAACCGCCTCTTCAAAACGCCGTGCAATGAAAAGTGAACGTGAACTTTGGTGGTTAGTTGCTATTTCAGCTACGCATGGAAACTAACTTTTTCAACTTCTTAATTTTATAGACAAGAAACCTGCAGCCCAGAGAGGTAAATAAGTGGTTGCAGCTACAACTGGAGGTGACTTCTCTGGCAGCGCGCCTCGGTAGCGACCGCACCACGGTGCGCGATCTTGGACCGGGCTCGGGTTCAGTCCATCCACGATGAACTCTCGAAAAGGTAAAAGTGGCTGGCATCATGGCTTTCACTGGGGGTGAGGATTGGGATAAAAGACAGAATGCACGCTGTGACTAGGATGAGCATATAATTTATCATCCAAACTGGGACACTTTTGAGATTGTAATGGGAAAACCAGAAAAAATGGTTTTTTTGAAGTTTAACTTTCCCGGCAAAACTCTCCTGGGACGTGTTTGTAGCAAAGACTTCAAGGAAAAAATTGGCAACATATAGGGATTTTTTTTCAGTTACTAGTACCAATTTAATAATTATTATATATTTTATGTTTTCTTGAGCAGAAATTCTTTGCTGTTGACATATCGATTGATTTTAGAAATGATTCTACAATGTAATTCTAAAAAATCTGAAAAGAGCTTGAAAGAGCAACTGCTACAGAAGAACAAGGAACTCAAATTGAACATAATTCCAAACACGTTGTTTCTTCATTTTGTCTGAAAATTTCAAAATAATCTATTGCTAAGAGATGATAGCTAGGCAGAAGATGAGAAGCAAGGTTTGGGATGGGGAAACATATTTTATCTTCAGTCTCTAAATAACTTCAAATAGATAAAGTCTTATAAATATGTGGAAATACTACAGAAAAATATATTTGATAAAAATATGCTCTATGTCATCTTTTCTTGGCAAACTTCTCAACATGCCAAGCCCTGCAATACAAAGAATATCTCCCTCAAAGCGTCTGTAAACGTTTGCAATTCCCTGTAGAATGCCAACTTTAGCTAACATATGGTACTATCAACACAGTAGTCCACGATGACTGCCCACACAGATAAATTCACTTTTAACTGTCTTGTTATTCCAGTTTAATGATATAATGTCAGCTCACTAACTCTTCTGATATCTTCCAGCAGGAGAGAAAAAGGCCCAGTTTCAAAATTCTGTTTTAAGAACATCCTTAAAGGAAGCAGATCACACTATCATCTGCATCAATTTTGCTATGCTCTAACTAGTTCTGATTGGTTCTCTAACATAATTTTTACTTATGGATGTTGACTCTATACGGATGAGTTTGCCGTGCAGACATCATCTGCAGAGAGGCTGGGAGTGACACCCAGTGAGGAGAGGAGGAGGAACTCCAGCCTCCGTTTGGCCCTGGGAGGAGCAGTGACTTCCCTTAGGCAACTGACTTGTCCTGGTTTCACACAGTCTGTCACTTCATTTTTAGAATTTTTAAGTTAATAACTCCTAGAATAAAGGCAATGGATGTTGAGAAATGTTGGACTTTGCAATCTATTATGAAGGGAAAGTGTTGTGAACATGGCCTGGCGGTGTGTAGTAGTGACAACAGCAGCAGCAAGAGCTTTGTGTGACGGGCTCACTGGGCCAGAAAGTGGCCTCAGTGCTTCGTGTGTCTGGTCACTGAAGCTCCCCAACAAAACCCTGTGAGTGAGTTGCATTACCAGCCCCATTTTATTAATGAGGAAACTAGGGTTCAGTAAATTTCCCAAGGTTATTTATCTAGTAATAGATTAAAATAAACACATATGTATATATAAATACACATATATGTTTAACACATGTATTTATATTCACCATACATTATGCATGTCAATATATGTACATATACATTTAGTGTACACATATATACTATGTATATTATATACATACATATGTATATTCTAATATTTATCTGCAGTACTTCAATGAAATCTTATAATCCTAAATATAATTCAATCCTGTACTTTATTTCCTTTAACATCTTTCACATGCTATTTGGACAGTCATTGCTCCTTTTTCTTTGTTTTTTTGCATTAAACCGAAGCCTGTAAGCCTGTCTTATGGCCCCTTCAATCCCATAGTGGGGGACATGGCATCTCTGGAACGTAAGTTCTGCAGGTGGGAGGGTCCTGATGCTCTTCATTTCCGACGGCATCCACAACAGTGCCTGGCATACGACAGGTATTCAGTATTCAATTAACATGATTGGAACAAATACACATTCATTGTTGTATCCAATTCCCCCATCCCCAGAGCCTGGAATTATCTACTGCACAGAGAGAGAGACTCAACTTGAAAAATCAGTAGGTAAAGTTTCACCAAAATGATCCTGGCTAAGCTCCTCAAATCTTTATTCTTCAGGATTCGTGTCTATAAGATAGGGATACAGCCAATCTCACAATACAGTATAAACCATTATATGATTATATAATGAATCGGAAAATATCATGTAAACCAAATACTATCAATACATTTGCATTATTCTATAGTTACATCTACTATGGCTAACTTTAGGTATTTCCTGCCAAAGAATAGAATTGGCATTATTACTACCCAACACATACCTTTAAAAAATTTTATTCCAATAAAGAAGAGAAGGTATGAGCACAGCATATGAAAATATAAGCAGCAGAAGAGTTACGTGATGAAAAGTGATTCCAACAGCGGATGTTGTGGACGGGGCCTGCCCGAGGGCAGGATCCAGCTCCAGCTCCTGCGGGTGCTGGGAAAGGGCTCACTGGGACTGCTCACTAGCAGGCCACGTGCCTCTGTGGTTCCAGGCTGCAGTGCTTCTAGCCCTTGGCTTCTGTGATTCTCTGCTCTCTGCTTTAGTCTTCTGGACTGAAAGTGAGGGATGACAGAAGAAATGTCAGCAAGATTCCTGCCAAATCTAACTTTATAATGCCCAAACGTTCTAATTTCCACCATGATTTCAACATCAGTGAATGTCTTGCCTTTATTTTGTTAGAGATAGTTCCAAGATTACAATCAGGTGTAGTCTTTTGCATTTAAAGCAGCCAGATACTAAGTCAGTTTTCCTCCAGCCCCGGCCCCACGCTGTCTGTGGAGACGGTGAGGGTGAGAGTGGGGGACATAGGATTCTCCCAGTGGATGCTTTTAAGATTCTCATCTGTTCTTATGAAGCTCACAAGTGATTTAACAGAAGGTGCTATTTATGGGGCACCTATTCCTCAGGCACAGTACTAAACATATTATATACATTTTCTTTAGTGTTCGTGACATTTCTGAAATTAGTAACTCTGTTTCAGCATGCTTAAACTGAGGCTCAGAGAGGTTAATAGGTTTGTTACAAGTCACACAGCAAGGAAAGGAGAGGGCTGTGGTGCACACAGAGAGAACGGCCCTCAGGCAGGGCTGGCAAAGTTCAGTATATTACATAGTGAAAGTTTGTGTCCATCAAATTCATGCGTTGCATCCTAAATCCCCAATGGGTTGCTTTTGGAGGTAGGACCTTTGGGAGGTAATTAGATCATGAGGGTGGATGCCTCATGAATAAGGTTGGTGTCCTTAGAAGGGAATAAAGAGGCCAGAACTCACCATCTCTCTGTGTCTTGTGAGGATATGCCCTGGAGACAGCCAGCTGTACCCCAGGAACAGGGCCCTCGCCAGGAACTCAAGCCCTTTGCCCTTGCACTTCCAGCTCCAGAATGGTGAGAAATCCATGGTGCTTAAGGCACTCAGCCTGCGGTGCTCTGTTACAGCAGCTGAGCTGACCACTACATGGAACTGATGAAGTTCCTGCGACCTCGTGCCCCACTTGCACCGCCGCTCCCACATGTTGGGGTGGGTTTAGCTGTGTGTTCTGGGGTTACGCATTTTTGTCAAATGAGCAAGCACGAGATTCTTTTTCTTAAAGTGTGTTCCGTCTTCAAATATGAAAAGTTTCAGAGTCCACAAATCGTGGGTGTGCCCCTGCTCCCCAGGGCTCTAGTGCTGTCCCTGAGTGCCTGCCTCAGGCACCTTCAGTCCTGGGGGAGTGGTTCTTGTGACTTGCAAACAAGTTTAATTTAGTCTTCTCTTTGTCTCTCTCTAACACACACACACACACACACACACACACACACACACACACACGGTACGGCTAACCAAAACACACTGGGTGCTCAGCATATGTTTAGCACAGTTCTATGTTCGTGTTATTACACTCAAAGAACTTACAATCAAATCAGCGAGATCCAACCAATGCCGACATACACGGGAAGAGGACAGGCAATCATACCTGGAATATTCAGGCAAAATTTGTAGGTATTCGTGTTATTTGTGGATTATACTATTATGGGGGTTATTGCTATTTATGGATATAGTATTTTATATCCTAATATAATTAAGCAAGGATAGGTTAGGAATTTAACTGAATACTAATTTTTTTTGCAAGCAACCACGTTACCTTCACATAACACAACTTTTCAAAGTCAAGTATTTATTTTAGAAAGAATATTCATTAAAGCTAACATTCTTTTTAACTGCTACAACACTATGCAAAACAGAAATTTAATTTTAGTTTCAACTTTCTAATAAATTAAATCAGTCTATTATTTGAGTTGTCATAATGAATTTATCCCCTCTAAATAATATTTAACTGTGATTACCAAACATTAGAATTGTTTCACAACATACATGTGTGATGCTGGAAAAAGAAATCTGGTCTAAGAACTTTGGCAACCAGGCAAGAGGGTATGGGGTAGAGGAGTTTCCTGGATTAATAGCTACACTCCTGCCAAAACCAATAATTGTTCAGAAACCCTCCATTGTTTATGTCAGGACAAAATTATTTCAGTCTTAGACACTGAACTCATTGTTCAACCCCCATTGTTGGTAGCCTGCCGTGGAATATGAGCCTACGGTTGACTTTTATATCTGCTTGATATGTGGTCTCCATGTATTAAAAGAAAGGCCATAGAGCATATTTCTAATTCCCTAACAAAATGAAAAAGATAAAGGAAAATCTCAACAGTTTTTTCCTGAGATTTCTCAGTTGCAATGTTTAGATTCCACAGACTACTACCCACTGGCTCAGTTCTGAGAATTTCCTTTGCTGTCAGCGAGAACATTACAGGGGTGGCATTAAACCCTCATAGCTGAGTCCTCTCAGTGGTGGATGACAAATGAAAAGCAGAGTTGGAAGAACCACCTGTTTTTCTTATGTGACATCTAGCACAGCATTTGTAATGGGATTAACAAGACTTTTTCCAGTCTGAGTCAGGAGCTTCCCGCTCTATCTGCAAGTGTGCTCCATTTAATTCATTTCCCTGTGATAGATGCATGATTAGATTTAGACTATCCCTGAAGATCAGATGCACACGACCAGAGCGAAGGGGCAGGTTAAAGAACTATATAATGTTACGACGGTAATATTTTTTCTGTAGTCATTTAAACAAGAGAGAAAAAGCAAGTGACACAAACTGAATGTGCATTTTTTCTTCTAACAAAATCATGTTGATATGACCTGTCGCTTTTGCTGGTAGCTAAGGAATGAGAGCTTGACCCTTAAATTTGGACAAACTATGGTAAAACATGAATACCCTTCCTGCCACTTAGAGGATTAAATGATCTTCGGATACCTACTAACATTTTCCACTTCTCAGAGCCCGGCTTCAATTAAGCCAGGATTCCAGGGTCCTTCACACTATTAGAATACAGAAATAGATTAAAAAATAATATATATAACACTTGGTGACCAGTTTACTAAGTGAAGTCAACTCCAATGCTTTGCAGTATGCCTTGCTTACCAACTCTTTATTTTAAAATAGACACGAGAAATGTATTAAATCTGAGACATACTCTATCCCTAATGTCTTAGCAGCCATTTACTTTGTGGATACAGGATGATAAATAATATTAATCAGCTTAATTTAAATGTCACAGGGTAAATATTTTAGATTATGTGTACAGGTGCACTATTTTTACAAATGTTGCCAGAGATAAATGAGTGAATTTTATATACTAAAGTCTGTGTAAATGTTCTGAACACTTATATATGATTAATTTTAAATCTTTCGTGACCTAAATATGAACATTTTAAAATCTCATTAACAAGTCCCTGGGTTTTCAGATATTACTAAGAAAATTATCTTATAAGCTCCTTCTAAACCAAATTTGACAAAGAATATCATATTGCCTCAAAAATATTGTGTAGAAAATCTGGGCTATATCAGTGTATATATATTTCTACATTTGTTTATTAAAATGTAAATACTAAATGTAAATATTTAAAATGCAGTGGTTACCGTACAACCTATGATCGGAGCCCTGCAATTTCGGTGACCATCGTGTTTATTAAATCCTTGTCCTCAAAGCTCAGCTTCAAGTGCTTCAAATTCAGTTTTAGGTTCTCCTTTCTGAGAATTTCCTGCGGCACTTGGACTGGTTCAGACACTCATTTCCTGGGCAACGACAGCCGGGCAGGCTCCTCTGTCACCTGACACTTTCGTGTCCCATCGTTGGCTCTTTCCAGGAGGCCTCCTGTCTGCCCCTCTGTTCTCTCCCAGTGCAGGCAGACAGGGCCCTGCCTATTGTGGAGCCTGAAACGGATTCTGAGTAAGTCTGTGATAGATAAATAAACGTGCACAAACACGCATGTAAACATATCAGTGCACTAGGAGGGGAACAACTTCTGTCTCTATTTGCAACCTTATATACACATACCTAAATGTTAAGAAGTAATAACGTAATGCAAAACAGAGTAGGTCTTTAAGTGTTACAGAATATCCAAATATTCATCAACTCTGAGCATTTCAAAATTCTTCTCTTTCTAGTGGCAGGAAAGAACAACTGTCTTGGTCTTCATTGGAGGCCCCTAGAAGCCCTGAAGGACCTGCCTACCAAGATTTGCAATCCACAGACTTTACCACATTTTCATTTTTTTCTCAACATGCTCATGTCCTGTCTTCATTGCTGACACATGCAAGCTCAAACTGCTTACTCTTTTCCAACCTTATTATACTAAACTAGCTAATCTTCAAACCTGGTTAAATGCAAACATCTATCAACCCTGCACACATGTCCACAGAGCTCAGGATGGCCTCCTCTTTTATTTACAGAAAGTGAACAATCTACAAAGAATATCCACACATATTTTTCATTACATCTACCCATTTGCCAATATATGATGCTTTCTTCACCATTATTATGAATAATCTGTCCACACAAGTGGCTTAAAACAGCACAAATTTATAATCATACAGTTATGGAGGCATCATCTAAAGCCCAGGCACGGGCGTGGCTGGTTTGTTCTGGGGGCCTCAGGGGAGAGCCCTTCTACTTCCTCTTCCAGCTTCTAGAAGCCGCCTGACTCTGGCTCACGGTCCCTTCCTTCCAGTGCTACAATCTCTGCTCCTGTCGTGACCCTCCTGCCTCCCTCTTAGGAGGACCCTTGTGACTGCAGTGGGTGCATTCAGGTCTTCCAGAATAATCTCTCCATTTAAAGGCCTTTACCTTAACCATACCTGTAAAATTCCTTTTGCAGTGTTAGGTATCATATTCACAAGCTCCTGGGATTAGGACTTGGACATTTTGCAGGGTCACTACTCAGCCTACCACATCTCTAATCTGAAAATAATAATAATCTCTCAATCTTACTTCTCCAGGCAAAGTCCAATCTCAGCGCCATCCTTGACATAGCATGCCCTTGAAAAAGTTCTCATTACTTTCTGTGTCCAATCCAACTCTTCTTGCTGTCTCTTGAGCCCACTCTGAAGCAGTGTCTCCTCCCTGCCACTCCTCCCAGCTCCTGCTAATGTTGCCACCAACATCAGCATTGCTGGGTCCTCGGGTCAACCTGGCTTCTGCCCAGACCTGCAGGGAGCACCCGGCAGAGGCCGTGAGTCTCTTCCTGACTCTTGCATTGAGAGTGTGCATTCTGCTGTCAGTCCTTCCGTTGTCTTAGTTTCCTGTTGCGGCTCCTTCTTTATCCCCGTAGCTTTACAGTATCTCAGGGCTCAATCCTCGAATCCTGCATCTTTTTAATCCACATTCACCCTCTTGCTGATCTCACCCAGGCCTCTGCCTTCAAACCGCAATCATACCGAGAGCCTACACAATTAGCCTGAACATCCTCATAATTTCCGGACTCTTCTTTGATGACTAGACATTCCACACAGAATTTCCAAAACATGAATGCCTCATCTTCCCCTCCAAACACCTGCTCTGCTGCTAAGGGGTAAGTCCATTTTTGCGGTTGCTTACACAAAAACCTATACTCATCCTTGACTTCTCTTTTTCTTACACATTCCCAATACAATCATTTGGCAAATCCTCTGGTTTTCACCTTAAAATTATACCCACTCTCTGGACATGCTGCCACTCCTTCCAGGCCCCCCTCAGCCCCTGCCTGAGCTGTTGCAGTGGCCTCTGAGCCCATCTCCTCTCTTCCACCCATCCCCCTCAGGACATTCTCAACACTGCTACCAGAAAGTCATTTTTAAAGTCAGATCCTGACCCTGATCTACTAAATTCTCTCCAAGCTCTCCCCATATCATGCAGAGTATAAGTTAAAAATTTTACTATGGTCTACGAGGTTTGAAAATAAATCAATAATAATATCTTGTGTCTGCAGTTCCCTCCCTGACTCCACTCCCTGCCCCTCTAGCCTGTTCTTCTCCAGCCACACTGGGGAAGACAGAGCTGTCCCACCTTCTAGTCTCACCTTTCCTCCAGGTATCTGCAGGGCAAACTGACCCGCTCATTGCGAAGCTTCGTTCTGGCACCACCTTCCCAGCCTGCCCTACCTATAAGCTCAGCCGACTCCCTCCACACTCTCCTCCACCACATTGAACGCCTTGTACTGTGCAGCATTTAATTTTGCTTATTTGGTTTTTCATCTATCTCAATGAGGGTGGGATTTTTATTGGTTTTGATAACTGCTACATCCCTAGTGCCCAAGAGTTCCTGGCGTATTTAGTGGTTGCTCTATAAATATCAGTTGAATTGATTAAAAAAAAAACCTAGAGACAGACACATAATTGGATATTAAACAATGTAGTAATTAGAAGAAAAGATATTTTCATGGATTACTATTAATAGATGACTCAAGAATGGCATTGACTGTGACTTTGACTATGGGATATTTAGTTGACTAAGACAACTTTGCTGCCTTCCTGTCTGTCACAGACATGAAATAAGTACATACACTTTTATCTCTCATGACAGAATATGAACCAGTAGGAAAGCAGTGACCAGTGGTTAGTATGTTCATATGTGGAATGGACGACATAGAAGTCAGTGCAGTGCCCTTGGGATGTTTATGGAGAAGATGGTTGTACCAAACCACTGCACCTCAAATGATACCTAAACTGGGCAGAGCGTCTCCTCCGTGTTCCAAATTTCAGCCTTTCCACAATTTCAGCTGTACCATGTGAACTTTATGTGCTAGGATGTAGCTAAGAACAGTCACTCATCAGATTAAGAATGTTGAGCACTTTGGGCATAGGATTTAGTATGAGCAAAAATAGAGATAAGAAAATTATGAGTAGGATATTTTGGTTATAGCATAAAAGAAGTATAAGACAACAGTAAGCGAGAAAGAGGTTATAAATATAATTTAGGACCAGAATATAGAAGTATACCTAAATCAGTATATCATAGAAAAGGAATGAAAAGGATACTAACAATCTCAGCACTTCACTGTATTTCACCAAGAGTTAGAAACAGAATTTCTTTGATCCTTATAAAGACCCACAAGAGGGTAATATTACTAAGCAAAAGATAATTGAGTTCCTTGTCCAAGGTCAACAGCCAGCAAATGGCAGAGATTTGTTTTTCTTTTCCTGAAGGTCAGGTTCTTCCTTGGAATACTGACTCTCATTAGCAAAGGGAACCACTGAAAAGTGCTTTGCAGGCTGGTGTGCTGCTTATAAGGGTGCTTTAGAAAGATTAATCTAACAGGAGAGAGCAGGAGGCCAACAGTAAGAGGTGGGGACACAAATCAAAAGGCCATATTGTTCAACCGAGTGGCTATAAACAACTTGGGAGGAAGAAGGTTGCAGAACTGGGGTGGATTGAGAAAGAAAGAATCCATTCAGTTGAAAGGAAGTTGTCAAAAACAAAGACAATTTTAGTCTCCAAGTACTTCAGAGAGGATGTCCCTGAGAGGGTTGTATATCACCATAAATCTCATTCAAATCCAGTAACACAAGCCAAAGGTATTATCTTCATTACAGAATGCAGTGTAGTTTATGCAGACCTGTCAGTGTAGTCCCCAACCTCATACACCTTGGTATCTTTGATGCATTTCTTTCAATTTCCTATAAATCTTATAATCCAATTTCATCTATCAGTGCTTAAAATCTGAATTTGTGTGCACCTCTTTAATCTAATTTGTATTTAGAAAAATTCCCATTTGCCTGCCATTATTACCTCTAATATAAAATTTGAAAGCTGAAACTCTAGGAAAATAAATGATGTATACAAGGAAACACTGCTAAATATTGTAAATTTGAAAATGCGTGTTTCTTAATTTTAAATTATAGTTCATTTGTACCAAACCACTGGGCCTCAAATGATACCTAAACTGGGCAGAGTGTCTCCTCCATGTTCCAAATTTCAGCCTTACCGCAGTTTCAGCTGTACTGCATGAACTGTACGTGCTAGGATTTGTACACCAGAATGAGAAGCAGTCCCCTGAGTTGCTTATTTGATTCTCATACTGAACAGACTAAGTAACTAGGAATGCTGCCTGTAACGCAAAGACGACAATGATGAAATATTCAAATTTACTCTATGTGTTTAAATACTTCCAAGTGTCAGGAGAAATAATTTTATCATCTGTTGCTTCCAAGCAAGCCCTAGAAGGATAGAACAAGCCATATTTCAGCTCAGTAGAAGATGATTTTTCTAGTCATTCCTCTAGGAAGACAGGCCAACCTCAACAATGAGAGGGTCCCCAGTAACACATGCCTGAGGTAACAGTCACAACAACATCCACCCCATCCCTCCCCCACGCATCTATACGGACAGAGATTTGTTACGGCTGCTGGCCGTGGTGGTATATTTTGGACAAAAGGCAAACTAGCTGCTCAATAAAGGCCATCTGCAAATCTGACTTTTAGAGAACTGAACTCTGTATCTCTATATTCTCAGCTGTTTGGGGGAGATGAAAGCAGTTGGCAGATAGCAGGTTTGGTGACATGGGTCTGGCCTATCTAAGCAGAGGACCCTCTTGCTTTTGCAACCTGCTTCTCAACGGTAGGCTGCAGGCTGTTGCCACCATCAAAAAAAAAGCTACCTGAGAACAAGAATATTTATACAATTGTTTTATTAGTCATTCCTATAAACTAATACATAAATAACAATACATACCCAAATGGGATTTTTTTTCACTTGTGCTTCTGCTGTGCCTCTTTTCTCAGCTGTGATTAAAATATGAATGTGCTTATTTTAAGTGTTGGATAGTGTAATCATTTTTCACATTTGTTGGAAAAGTGAGTTTTGCACCTTTAGCAGTATTTTATTTTGATAGAATCACATCATTGCTGGAAAAATTCATAACGTTTGCTCTTTTTTATTATTTAAGGGAAGTTGTTTTCTAAAACTCAGGCATTGTAGTGCATCTGCTATAATTACAGTTCCACAATTATAGTTTAATAAGCTGTGAAACACCTACAGGTACTCCACATGGTAATTTCTGTGGCAGCACAGACAGCGGGTAGACGTTGTCATATGTATTTACAGAATTAAAAACTGCAGCAAGTGTTTTGAGGGCTCACATTAGTCATGGTTGAGTGCATACATATCTCATACATTTAAAAATATTTAGAACTTGGTTATCACTTAGCCAACTGAATTTTCATCTTCCAGACAAATAGGAAACAGGATATTCCTCATTTCTGAGTCCCCTGAAGCTCCCTCTTCTGAAGGTTTTTGAACTCCAGAGCAGAATCTCTTTTCTTTACTTTTTGAAAGTAAAAAAATCCCTTTACAGTCTGACAGACTTTAAATTTATTATGACTTAACCACTTGAATAAATACATTTGGGCAAGAAATTTGAATTCCTCAAAGCCTCAGTTTCCTTTCTTGTAAAATCATGATTATAATATCAATATTATCGGATTATTTTAGGAATACATGAGTTAAAGTATATAAAGCAATGAGCAAGGCATAGTAACATCACAAATGCTCACTCTTATTTGTGCTCCAGATGACATCACAGCACACCTGCTCATTGTTTCTGCCACGCCCATGCCTATTCCTGACTTTCAGCTCTCAATTGCCATGTCACCTTACTTACATACAGTGATATCACGTGTGTGGGTCTGCATGGTTTTTAAAGAGGTAACAATACCAGCTATCACATAGGTATATTTTTAGCTGTTCCATACTTAGAAGATGACTCTCTAGACAATTACCAGATAAATATAGTGGTAACTATTATGTATCTGACACAATCCAATTTATTGGCCTGCAAATAAATAGTTCACCGTTGGCCATAGGGAATGCCAAAGCAATGGCTCAGAAAACCCATGCCAACATGGGATTTTGGGTAAATCTAGATAAAGTACTGGAGAGACGGTGTGGTACTCCATGACTGGATGTCTGTGAACATGGTAGGTTTTATGTTCTCTCCGCCTTCCATTCTCTTCACCTTCCATGGAACTGGGACCGTTTCTGTATGTTGCCAGTCTGCTATTCGTGGTAGGTTACCTCTGGCAGTGGAGTCTGCTGAGACAAAGGGATGAGAAAAGTGCATCATCAGCAGTGAACATTTCAGATTTTATCTGTCCAAATAAATAAGTCTACAGATGCAAACATCTGCTTGCATCAGTCAGAAGCGCTAACACCCTGAACCTCAAAGGAAAGCCAGATATTCTGTACGTATTATAATAGTTGAAAAGCACAGAATTCCGTGATAGATTTAGATAATTCCAGTTCCCTTCCATGGTAAACATGTGTCTGTATCCTTGCACTGTTTTCACAGGTGTCTCAGGGTGAGGGTGTAGAGGACAGGGACTCTTGCATATCTACTGGGATTTACTGGATGAGACAGGGGAAGATAGGAATGGAATTCCAGCCTCACAGCTCCATGAGTTAATTTAGATCACTCA
>CM052437.1:98064531-98096105 GCA_028533085.1 Varecia variegata
TATAGAATGACTTTTGTTCTTCTGGGTAGATGCCCAATAATGGGATTGCTGGATCGTATGGAAGGTCTACTTGAATCTGTTTGAGGAATCTCCATATTGCTTTCCACAGGGGTTGTACTAGTTTACAGTCCCACCAACAGTGTATGAGTGTTCCTGTCTCTCCGCATCCACGCCAGCATGTATTGATTTGGGACTTTTTGATAAAGGCCATTCTCACTGGAGTTAAGTGATATCTCATTGTGGTTTTGATTTGCATTTTCCTGATGATTAGAGATGTTGAACATTTAAATATACAAAATTATTTGATGTAGAAAAAGTAATACATGTGAAATTCATGTATTACTTTGTTTTTTTATTTACTGTATTGTTTTTAATATTTACTGTAAATTTGTTATATATAATTATTAATATTTTATTCTGAGATTATGTCCTTTCTAAATTTGATAATGTACTCCATTCTTTTTTGAAATTACAGTGATGTTTTATTATAATGCCATTACTTGATACAATAAGAAATCAGCAACCTTCTTTTGTTATCAATGCTTACCCCTCCAATACATTTACTGATCTATGCGGTAAAAAAAATTTGAGAACCATTAGTGTAAAGCATGTTAATAACAGCCATGAGGAGGTATCTTAATAGTCATGGTTAATAACCAGGAGTATCCAGGGAAAATAGACAAATGAACATCCATTAAGTTTTCATTGCACCATTTGGTGAGTGAAATATGAACAGTGACCATCAGCCCCAGAAATAAAAACCAAAGTTTAGGTTTGCTAGTGAATTTCACATGTTGAGTGTTACTGGCTTTTATAAATTTTATACCTTGAACTTGCAATATTTAACATATGAATATATTTAATACAGGAAAATGAAAATCAATTATTAACTCCTGGCAAAAGTTTAGTTTTTCCTTTCTTTTATTTTTTTTAAACTGTTCGTCATCTGATTCAGAATACAACTCTTTGCATCCCATTGTTTCCATAACAAAATTTTTGATATTCAACCTTCTGTTCCTTCAAATATTATGAATATTTCATTTGTTTGCTTATTTAATCTTTTCTCCTCCTCCTCCTCCTTCTTCCTTCTGGACAGATGGTGATAATGAAGATGACTGATAGATAGGTAAATAGATAGAAAGAGATATAAATCTCTAAAGAGAATCACTTTTTTTAAATTTCAGAATATTATGGGGTACAAACATTTTGGTAACATAAATTGCTCTTGTACTATTTGAATCAAATCCACAAGTGTGCCCATCCCCCAGATAGCCTTCATTGCACCATTAGGTGTGAATATACCCATCCCCCTCCCTCTTCCCACCTGCTTGATTTCCTATGAATGTTATTTTCACATGTGCACATAAGTGTTGATTGATTAGTTCCAATTTAACAGTGAGTACATCTGGTGTTTGTTTTTCCATTCTTGTGATACTTCACTTAGAAGAACAGTGTCCAGATCCATCCATGTTAACACAAGAGCCATTAGTTCAACTTTTTTTTTATGGCTGAGTAGCATACATACACCACATTTTATTAATCCACTCATGTATTGATGGGCACTCGGGTTATTTCCACATCTTTGCAATTGTGAATTGTGCTGCTATAAACATTAGAATACAGTTGTCTTTTTTTTATAGGATGTCTTTTTTTCCTTTGGGTAAATACCCAGTACTGGGATTGCTGGATCAAATGGTAGTTCTACTTTTAGTTCCTTGAGGCATCTCCTTATCACTTTCCACAGAGGTTGTACTAATTTGCAGTTCCACCAGCAGGGTATGAGTGTTCCTGTCTCTTCACATCCACACCACCATTTGTTGTTTTGGGACTTTTTGATAAAAGCCATTCTCACTGGAGTTAAGTGGTATCTCATTGTGGTTTTGATTTGCATTTCCCTGATGATTAGAGATGTTGAGCATTTTTTCATATGTTTGTTGGCTATTAGTCTATCTTCTTTTGAAAAGTTTCTGTTCATGTTTTTTGCCCACTTTTTAATGGGGTTGTTTGATTTTTTCGTGCTGATTTTCCTGAGTTCTATATAGATTCTAGTTATCAGCCCCTTATCGGATGTGTAGCATGTGAATATTTTCTCCTATTCTGTAGGTTGTCTGTTTGCTCTCGTGATAGTTTCCTTGGGTGTGCAGAAGCTTTTTAATTTTATCAGGTCCCATTTATTTATTTTTGTTGTTGCTGTGATTGCCTTTGTGGTCTTCTTCATCAATTCTTTGCCTAGGCTGATGTCTATAAGAGTTTTTCCAACATTTTCTTCTAGAATTCTTATGGTTTCATGCTTTAGATTTAAATCTGCTATCCACTGTGAGTTGATTTTTGTGGGTGGTGAGAGATATGGATCCTGTTTCAATCTGCATGTGGCTATCCAGTTTTCCCAGCACCATTTATTGGATAGAGATTCTTTTCCCCGGTGTATGTTTTTATCTGCTTTGTCAGAGATCAGATGGCGACATGAGGATGGTTTTATGCATTACTTTCCCCAACAGAATCATGTATATTTTCTTCTACTTTCTTCATATTACTTAAGTATCAGGCCCTAACATAAACCAAAGTCACTAGTTTCATTTCAAATTTACCAAAACAGGAGTTACCTTTGAACAGAAAGGGATAAAACATAGAAACTAATAATGATATACAATTATAGACAGCAAAATGATAAGAGAACCAAAACCATTTAATCAAGAGTCAAAAGGCAGCAAATGCTACAACACTCAGAGCACAGCTAGGTCATAAGCACCAGTTTGCCCAATGGTAACTCTCTGCCCCAAATATTTAAACTGAGCACATATTCTTTGCAGGTATGAAGGATAAGATTCAGAATGCATGTTTCTCAACAGTCAGAAAATATGTTTAATTTTATGTTTTTCTCTTTTTAGCCTGCAGTAAACTATTACTGAAAATAAGACCCTGACTTAACTTGATAACTTGAAAACTTGGTGGAAGTATGTCTTTTTCCTCTCAGTGTGAAAGGCAGTGGGCTACCTAATACACACAGAGATTTTCTGGTTTTTAGTTGATTTTTGCTCACTGTGGAACAGCATCTCTACCTGCCATACTAACCAGGTCACCTGTAGAGACAGAAGAGATTCAGCCATTTGGTCTGTGATGGCTCTGCCTGAGTACAGGTTGGATAAACGTTTCTGACATTCAGAAGCCTGAGGATTACAATGCAGGGCTTACTGAAGCAGAAAAGAACAGGGATGTCTGTGGCCCTGTGTGTGGTAGGAGAAAGCTGTCTGTGCACATCTGGAGCGCGGGATTCACTGCAGATACAGCCTCCATATGCTCGCCATGGCACAGACAAGAAGTGACAGCTCCCACCGCAGATGCTCCTGTGGTTCTACCATTCTCAGTGTAATTGAGTGTGCCCTCTCATCACACCCCCAGTGTGTGGACACTAAAAGAACAAGAATGTGGCAACGTTTAGAAATTATCAAGGATGCACAATTCAACATCAATGAAAATACGATCGCCATGTCTTCATCATATGCTGAGCTTTTGTGAGGATTATATGAGATTGGTGTGTGGAATATTCTGTAAGAACCTGATGCATAGTATGTGAAAATCTGACAAACTCAGACTGTTGTCTCAGAAAAATGTTGACCTTTGTCTCATTTAACATTTAAACCTTCTGAAACTATTTCAGAGGAAGAAAACCCCTGCATACATCTGAGGAAGTTTTCTAATTCTCTCAGTCTAGGGGTTTTGGCTACTTTATTTAAATTTCTACTCTGGGAGCACCTCAAATTCAGCAATGACAACAATGGAGTCTCTGCCAATTTTGCACTTCTTGGCCCTACAGTCCTCTACTCTTCCCATACTGACCTTGTCGGCCTCGGATAGCTTTATCTGCTTGTTCCATGCAAGCACGTGACCGCCACACCTGCTTAGAGAAGGCGTCATGAGTCCAGTTATCTATTTCTCTACAAATTAATGGCAGATAGAAGCTTTCCCTGATTTTTTTCAAACTTATTCATCTTTTGAAATAATCTCAATAAATGCCTATTTTTTCAGCTTCCCACTTAGTTTACAGTATGTGCTGGATATTATGTGGTTTGAGGAAGTATTATTTGCATTAAAATAACTGAATCATTTTGGATCTCTATTTTGAACTTCTTGCCTCTGTCATGGTGTCATCTAGTGGCATGTGTGACTCACATGTGTTGACCAGAGGTCCCATTCTTGATACTTATCTAAATTATAAAGGAAATCAGTGATATCCAGTCTTCCTTTGCCAATCTTTACTGATGCTACATGACTAATGACTAGCAAGTACAGTGCTCGTTAATAAACAAAGTGGATTCAACACTAGTAACTAGGGAACAGCCAACTCCTAAGGTTTTGGGTGGTTGTAGAAGAAATGCACTTTGAATTTGTTGGAGTACATGCAGTTAATTAATGGATACTATATTGTACCAGATAATTCCTTTATCAGGACTGAAACATTCATTTCTTCTGGTAGTGGTGGCTACCAGTGACTTGCAGCTGTGTTCCTTCCCCCAAATTTCCCTTAGCTCAAGGTACCTGCCTCATCCAAAGTTATGATTCCCTCCCTGTGGACAGCTGAAATCTAATGCCTAGTCACTGTGGGACTAGAAGGGCCCAGCCCCCTTGTATCAAGAGGATAAGTTATAAGGGCTATCACACTTTCAGAATCCCCCATGGGGTTGGCTGAAACTTCACTTGCAACTACATCAAAACCCAACTTCTCCTTTGCCAAAGCCTGTTTTCTTTATGTATTTATGGGTTTATTGAGCACATTCCCAATATACTTCTATACTCAAATTTCTGTATTAGCAATCCAGACTTCAGTTTAGTAAAAGCAGTTTTAGGAAAGAGACACTTAAGTGGGATATTAGAGCTATATCACCCACTGGATAACTCACAATGAAAACACTATTACTGGTGGGAGGGGATATCCTTGGCATGTTGTAAGTTCACTGTAGTGAATTCATATGAGATGAAGGTGAAGGGAAACACATGTTCCAGGCCTGTGAGAGGTCCTGGGATGTAGTGATTATAAGAACTATTAAATTGGATATCATTGCTGGGGCTATAGCTATATCATATTAAAGAAAACTATGAAAATCTGAGGCTGATTAATCATAAACTAAAAGCTAAATATAAAAGCCAGTGTTGTTTTTGACAGGGTATAAAAAGACTTTCCACAACATGCAGAAAATACTAAAGAAGAGGACCAGGAATTAACTTTAAAAGTTGTGATGCTCCAGAGAAATCAGAATTCTCAAAACCAGCTGGTCTGCTATACTAATGCCAGGACCACGATTGGGAAGAAGTGAGACCTTAAGACTTGGGACAGGGATATGTGAACTATGTGCTTGAAAAATCCTGAATCTTCAAATTCTGCTGAATGCTCTGGGGCTTTAGAAGCCATCCCTTCCTCCCTGCCAATGGCCACTGCTATTGCCTGGGCTTCCTTGTTAGAACTCACAGGCCCCTGAGGTCTAAACCTCCCCTGCAGCAAGCAGATTAATGACTCGTATGAAGCCGGATCACCATGCAGCAGTGACTGTGCTTTTAGGTTTGCCAGAGGGGAAGGGCCTACGCCTTGAAGGAGCTTCAGCACATTCCCTGTAACATGGGAAGTATTTTTGAGACTGGGTCTTGAAAGTGCTGGACCAAGTGTGGATAAAACCTTAAGTTGGAGTGTTTAGGGAGTGACATCAGCAAGACGACAGACTAGTAGGTTCCCACCCCGGTCCTCCCACAAAAATAAATTATTTAACAACTATTCATGGATCAAAAAAAAATAGCTCTTAGTGTGCTGCAAAGTATAATGAAGAAGCTGTAACAGCCCAGTGGTGCACAAAAAACTGAAAATGGCTGCATAGAAAAGGGTAAGAAGTGTTTTATCTGCATCACTGCCTTCTCCAGGCTGGCATGGCTCAGCACGAGAAGGAATCCAGTAAGCTACAAATTCCCCTGCGGGGGAAAAAGAGAGCAGGAGGACACCAGCAGCCTTTGCTACCAAAAACCACAAGCCTTTAATCCCACCACGAACCCACATAGGCTTTGCTACCAGGGACACCTGTTGGAGCTGCCCAGAACCCCTACTTCTGCACCCACCTGGAGCCAGAGCTACTGTGCATCCCCCAGAGCTGACACCAATACAGCCTGGGACCTGGAACTTTCACATTTACACACCCGGCACCTGGTACTACTGTGCATCCTGGAACCAGTACCCCTGCACATCACCAGAACCTGTACCACTAGGAACCCCACACAGCCAGTGCCCTCCACCCACCCACAGATAAAGGTCTTTTCCTGTCAAAGCCAGTATTTAAAGTTTGGAAAGCTGACTGCTTCTTAAAATGTGCAGACGTAATACAAGGCTACAAGAAAGAGCAAATAACAGAAAAACATGCATCACCAAAAGACCACAATAAATTTCCAGTAACTGACCTCAAGGAAATAGAGATCTATAAATTCCCCAATGAAAAAATCAAAATAATTATTTTTAAAAGCCCAGTAAGCTACAAGAGAACACAAATAGAAAAAAATCAATGAAACCAGGAAAACAGAACACAGAAAAACCAAGAAATTCAACAAAGAGAAAGATACCATAAAAAAGAACCACAGAAAAATTCTGAAGCTGAAGAGTAGGATGGCTGATGTGAGAAGGAAATGCAGAGTTTCAGCAGCACACTGGATCAACTGGAGGGAAGTGTCAGCACATGTGAAGACAAACTGTTTGAAATTATCCAGTCAGAGGAGGAACACAGAAAAAAGAGTGAAAAATAGGGAAGAAACCCTATGAGATTCATGGGACACCACTAAGCAAACCAATGTGCACATTACAGGAGTCACAGAAAGAGGAGAGGGGGAGAGAAAGGAAAAGGAAGCTTATGTAAAGAAATAATGACCCCAAACTTCCTAAATCTCTGTAAAAAATCAGACATCTAGATCTTTATTGGGTTCTTTGTTTTCATGGATTTTGATTCTAAGAAAGGGATCAATAAAAGAATCCATGTACAATGGAAAGATCATGTTGTATACCTCCAATGTACAACTTTTATTAAAAATAATTTTAAAATGGAAAAAGAGTCAATGTACAACCATCATAAGTAAAGACAGAGCAAGTGAAGCAGCATTCAATTATGAAGAAATGAGTGAGACAAGAGAAAATAATATATATTGAAAATACTACATCAGTTAAGAAATGAGTGGTTCAAAGGCATTACTCCTTGATGATGATAATACAGATAATATCAATAAAGGCCAATATTCTTGTTCTGGGTCAATGGAAGTTTGATGCTTGTTGTTAAGAGCATGTGAAATATATATTCATCCAAACTAGATACACCTAAATGATTGAATAATGAATCATAAATGCAAGGGTCGATAGAGAAAAATCTAAATCATCTTAACATCTGCTCTGCTTTCTACTTCTTAGAATGGACCATCCAAGCTGATTTAAGCCTTGGTCATCAGTCTCTATGGTTGACTCCATGTGTAGGAGCATGGAAACCAATGCGAGTAATAGTCATTGTTCTCATTTCAGTTTTGGTAGTTTGTTTAGGGTAGTCACTCTAATATTAAAAGAACTATTAAATATAAGAAAAAAGACCAACCATAGTCCAATAATGAATATGGAATTGACATGAAACAATAGTAGATTAATCATTTTCCAGCACTCAGGATGATTAATGAAAGAGGTATACTCAGTGAGGCCAATGATTCTATAGGCATTTCTATAGATGTTTGGATCATTATATTTATTAATTCATATTAAACATTGAGTATAATTTATGGAAAAAAAAGAAATAAGACATCTAAATTTAAGAAGCTTAAAGGTTCCCGGTCCCGAGTAGGTTGAACATAAAGACACAGCTGTCTTTGCTTGATCTTGTTCCATGCAGTAGCGGCTGCAGTTTCCCTTCGTTGCCAGGCCTTAACCTTCCTAGTCCCCCGGGTACCGGCAGTGCTTATCCTGTGGCAGGAGAACTAAGGCAACTTTGCACATGATCTCATAAAGTTTTCCACTTCAAATTTCCACTACTCTATTTTGCTTTGCCCCTTTCAGTCATGAGGGAGAAGGCTTATGGCATGAGGGTGTCACTTATCTGTTTTCTTGATCCAATGACGCTTGCCTCCTTGACAATCCTGCTCAGTTAATTATTCTCTTTTAGAATATTTTTTCCCACTAATTTTCTCATTAAGTGGTTTTTTCAGACATGCCCAGTTTTTTTCTATTAAAAAAAAAAAACCCAGGAAACACCACTCTTTCTTTACCCAAGACATTGCCTCAATCTGTCATCCTAACTCTGTTCTTTTTTTTCTAACATCTATTGATAATGTATGATCTATATCATACATTATTAATTTTAGCATAATTACTCTACTTTCTTACCAATTCCTCACATACCTAATTTATTTTGTCCTGCACATTGTCAAACTAAATATTCCATTGTTTCAGTTTTCCTGTTTCCTAACCTCCATGTTAGCAACTTCTGTGCTTTCTCCACACATCCCTTCCACAGCCCACGCATTGCTCCGGCATCATGAGTTGGGCATCTTCTCTCCTATTCACCTACAAAGGTTTTGTTTTGCCATTAATCCATAGGCTTATAATTAAATATTCATCTTTATAGCTTTTACAGATTTTCTGATCAGTGTCTTATTTCCTACCTCCTGCTTAATGTTTTTTAACCATCTATTCTTCAATTGCCTTTTCTCACCATATCAGCAAAATTAAGTCATTACCTGTCTTGTATGATCACCTTTCTCCTTATCACTTCTCTAATTCTGCTAAATGAAGTTTTCTTTGACTCATTCTCCATACTCTTTTGTGCCTACTTATGTGTTAAACCATGTTGAATCTACAATATCTTGCATCTCAAATTCATTCTTCCTCTTCATTTCCAGTGCCACTGCAAGCTGACTGCTTCTTACCTGGAATGCTAATAAATATACTTATGATATCAGTAGCTTTTGCATATTAAATAGCCATTTTTTTTTCCTGAGTACTGATAATGGAAGGAAGATAAAATTCTTTCAAAAAAAAAAAAAAACACAAGCAAAAATCAAAGATAAAGAGGTCTATTGCCGACATATTCCTGGAGATGTAATAAAGCAATTCATTTTTATGCAAAACCATAATGAAGGGATAGATCTACCAGCAGGACTCTGATAGTGGACCTGGGAATAATTATAAATATCACAGAAACAGGAGAAACCATATCTATCATTGAACGAAAATTAGGAGAAGGTCCACAAAGGAAACTGCTGGGGACGTATGGTAAAATGGATTTTGAAATATTAATTTTGCTTTCTTCTAGTTTGTCTGTCTTTTTGGCCTAAAAGTAAGTGTGGAAAGATATTTTTTTCTAGGAATATTAAATCTTTGCCAAACAAACAGATTCTTGGTCAGTTCTTAGATTTTATGTAGACTGTTCTTGGAATAGGACTCATGAGAAAGTGGAACTTAAGGAGTAAATTTAAAGGTTAAACAAAAGGGGGAGATAAAGCTTTCAACTGCACTGGAACAAGTCCTTGTTTGCTTTAATCTAGTAAATGATAGTTGCTGTAGGAAGTCAGTAGAGGACACCCCAGAAGAACCTCAACTAAACTGCATGATATGGGAATGATAAAGTTCAGAACAATGGCTCTCAAAATGTGGTCCCTAACCAGCAGGATCAGCGTCACCTGGGAACTTGTGAAAAACACACATTCTCAAGCTCCACCAATACTTATTGAATAGGGAGTTCTGGAAACTGACCCAGCAGTTAGGGGGATTTTTTGTGTGTGTTTTGTTCCATTTCCTACAACCTCTGCAGATGATTCTGATGCATGGTCAAGTTTGAGAGGCACTGGTCTGGACATAAAGGCAAAATGTGTGAATAAACTCACTTCACAAAGAGCCCGTTTCTTGGACTTTCTTCTTCCCTCCAGCTCATTCACTAGAGTTTTTTGATAGCATAATCAGGGACAAAACCAGCAGAATATGTCTGAAACTTTTATCTGAGATGAAATAAATGCAGAAGACACTGGAAGAATCTCTTACAAACACTATTTTAGAAAAAAGGAGCTGGTGGGCATGGGATGAGTGAAAGATAGGATGACCATATTCAGGTATGTTTTAACCTGTGCTGACTACAGAAGTTAATGGCAGCTGCTTTGAGAAGTCTCAAACCACACAACTGACGCTGCCCCAGTTAGAATCTGGCTGAAAAGGTTTAGCTTCTTTCTAATGGGACCTAAGTATTTATCTTAGTGAGTTTGTGCTACTATAACAAAATACACTAAATGAATAACTTATAAACAACATAAATTTCTCTCTTACAGTTCTGGAGGTTGGGATGTCCAAGATCAGGGTACCAGCGTGATTGGGTTCAAGGTGAGAGCCCACTTCCTCCTTAGATGGATGTCTTCTCACTAAGACCTCACACGGTGAAGGGAGTAGCTAGCTCTCCAGGGTCTCCTATAAGGGTGCTAATCCCACTCATGACTCCCAAAGGCCCTAGATCTTAATATAAAATATGATCACCTTGGGGGATTATGATTTCAACATATGAATGTTAGGCGGACATAGCCACGTTAGAAACCGTCACAGGCAAAATAACACTGCATAATTTGGAGTAATGTCATCTTGCTGTTCATGAACTTTTGAGATGGTTAATTGTCATGATTTCCTTAGGGAAAGTTTGACTACATGAACCAAAGCATAAAACATATTTATGCTTATTGAGTTACCAGTTCAACTTATCGGAATTTATCCTGAGGAAAAATACATGTTGAAATAATATCCAGGATATGTATCATCATTTATATTAACACAATGTTGAGCTACATAAATATCTAACAAGAGAAGCTAGGCTACCAAAATGATACATCCATACATTAGCATATTAAAGACCACTAAAAGTAAGTTTTCAAATAATTTTTAAAGATATAGAATACTTCATATCATAATGTCAAATGACAATGCAGGAACCAGATTTATCTATGTTTCAGGTTCAAAATTGTACATATAAGTGTGCAGAGAGAAAGGGAGAGCAAGATGAGAAAATACTTCAGAACATTAGTGATGGCTATGTCTAGGAAAGCAATTTGGGTTTTTTATTTTAATTCTTTAAAATACATTATGTTGCATTTCTTTTCTACCTTACCATTGTCCTCATGGTAACCTCATTTTAGGTTATATTATTAATTTGTTTTCTCCATTGTTTTAATGATTTTGTTCTTTGTCTAACTAGGTTTGAACGATTTGCCTTATTTGAAATTACATTTTTAAATTTTTTCAGAATTAAATGTCTTACCAGAGACATTTAGAAGAAAGAAAAAAAAAAAAAGAAAAAGCAGCAGTATGAAAAATGATTCTAGATGAAATTAAAATACATTAATAAAGTAGAAAAGAGAATCAATATTTACAATGTAAAAACTTTGAAATAATAGATGTTCTGAAAGAAAAAGAATTATAATCAAATATATATTTGAAGAGAATTTTGAAAAATTGAATAAAGAAACTGTCATTGGAAACTAAAAAATATCTCAGCCAAACTTAATAAAGATTCATATATATAAAAGTAAATTAATATGTTAATTTCAAGGATAATAAAGAGCTCCAGGAAATACTTTTCAGACAAATTTATATCAAGTCAACTATGAATTTCTCCTTTATCCAATGTCAGAGAATATGGATCAACACTTATGAGTAGTGAGGAAATATGTCATAAGTTTCTAAAATTTGGATTTTTTTACATACAAAAGTGAAATATAAACATATATAGATCATTGCTCTTACCTGGGTAGAAGATGTCCAATGCATCACAGATCTTCATTTCGACAGAACTCTGACTGAACTTGACTGCTGAGGACCAGCCTCCTGGCCCCCCACCTGAGTGTGAAGCATCCCTCTTTCCTCTGTCCATTCATTCTTCCAGGCTGCAAACTCATTAAGCTCCTGCTGTGTGTCAGGCACTATTTTAAGCAATGGGAACATAGAGTGTACAAGAGTGACATGTCCATGACCTATTGGTTCTTTATCTCTAGTAGGGAGACAAATAAGTTAAAAATAACTAAATCAATTGTTTAATGATTTTAGAAATATTTAAGGCTTGTTAAAAACTTCCATTTTGCAATAGATCAAGATCATTTCCAATTACTCTTATATGATATATAAATAGCATAAGGGTTACAAATTGCGGCTTTAAATTTAGATTCCTAGTGTATTTGACCTGTGTCTAATGTTTACTAGCTGTGTGACCTTGAGCAAGTGATGTAACCTCTTTGTGCTTTACTGAAAAAAAAAATTATCTCATGAGTTCATTTCAAAACTTCAGTCAGATAATATATGTGAAGTGCTTTTGTCCGTGCAAAAATATGGTTCAGTATTGCTTTTATTACTTAAAGGAGTCTCTAAAATGTCACAAGTTAAAACTAATAACAATAATATGAAAATTAAAATGTATAATATATTTCCAATGTTGTCTAAAACATGTAGAGCAACATTTTAATTTTTCTTTTGCTTGCTTCTAAATGAAAATAAATGATTTAATAAATCAAAGGCCATGAGTATGTGGTTGGGTGGAAGCAGCTGTTTTATCCCCAGTGCAATCCAATACATGGCATACAGTTCAGTCAACTTACTCTGACAAGAATAAAAATCTTGCATCTTGAAATATCATTCCTATGTGATTTGTATGCTCCAAAGAAAATGAAAACAAGAGGGCAAAAAAAAAAATATCATTCTCACACATCTTGAATCACTGCTTTCCTATTATTATAAACATTGAGCCAGAAAATGCTACTAATCACAAAAACCCAGAAAAGGAACAAAGTCTAATGTACATTACGAGCGATAGGGTCTGATTCCATAGTTGCAATGGAATGGAGAGTTGTGGAGAGCTCTGAAAGATTCATCACTGAGTGTCGAAAGTGATTACACAGATGTCAGGAGGATCCATCACACAAAGGTAAAGGAATGGAAAGCAGCTTGATGACAGCGTTTTCATAATTTGTGTTTATAATCTTCTGAGTTCCAAAGAAAGTTTAGAAGGTTGATGAATTCTTTAACTATAAAAGACTTCAAGGAGACATCTCCTTGGTTTGTTCAGAAGCTAGGCAGAGGAGCTTGTACATGACTATCTAGAATAGAAAAATGTCAGGAATGTCCAGTGTGAAACTGGCATAAAGGCAGTGGTGGTTTAACTCTGGAGGGAAAGGATGCTGGGGGCGGAAGCAACGGCCAAGCAGTGAGTGGGTCCTGGGGGATCTCTGTGAACAGGAGGTTCTGAAGCAGGGTAAGAGGGGCTCTCAAGGACAAGAGTTGCAAAGGAAGTGCCACAGAATGTCATGTTCAGGGATAAGGTGAGACATCACTCGGACCTGACTGTCAATATCAACTAATACATTGCCCTGTGTAAAAACTTGTGAAAGTGACACAACCTCTTTAAGATTACAGGTAGTTGATTAGGAGAAATAATATTACTTCATAAACCTGTGAAGAATAAGTGAGTTGATGTATCCTAGTCACAGAGTATAACACCTCTCATACAGCAAGTGTCCAACAAGATGCAGTTGTTATTACCATCGTTGTTAATATTATTAATATACGATGAATGTCAGTATGGAAGCGGCCTGGCCAGCTTGCCTACGTCATAGTGGTTAACGAGCTGTTTCTGTAGACGGTGGGTGACACGGTCTGTCCTGAATACGAACATTTCTTCAAACACTCAACATAGGCAGAGTCTGGTCTGTCATCTCCCCTCTAAAAATTTCTTAATTTTAAAATCCATGATCCGACAACAGTCATGTAAGGCGTTTTCAAAAGTGCCTGCTTGAGGACTAGCTATTTAAGGGTGATGCCAGCAGTATGGAAGCGGCCTGATAAGAGGATGCAGGGCACAGCTCTATTCCAGATGAGTCAGTATTTGACAAGCATCTGAAGTCCCAAGTTGGCTCTCGACTGAGCTCTAATCATTTTCCTGATTGCTTTCTAATAGCTTTGAGATGAAACCCAGACGGCTGCTGGCAGGCCTCCCGGCACAGGAGCACAGAGCATGCCGCACAGGTGACTGTGCTGCCTCTCAGCCCACAGAATGCCTGGCTCAGTAGAGAGGCCGCAGAAAGACTGGGAGGCCCAGATGAATCACTTCACATTTCTTAAGTGAAAGAGTCCATCACTTCCACCTGTTGTCCCAATTTTTTCTGAGTTGCAGGATTTCTTCTCTAATTCTATTTCCTGGAATTTTAACTTTCCTTTCTGGAAGAAATGTATCAGTGGTTCTAGTTGTTGACCATAGAATGACATTTTCAGATAGATGTTGATACATAAGGTTCATACAAATAAATAGGGGCTCACATGTGCTGTGCTAGTGCTAAGAATCTGTGGTAAATTTCTTCTTAGGAAATGAATGTATTTGAACAACAATGGCTTGATTTCACTAAAGATCCAGAGTAACTTCTGGTAATAGACTCTCACACTGGCAAATCAGTGTCAAGAGTATTTGGAGACGGCATCAAGACACCTCACCTACCTTGACCAGGTGAAATAAGAAAGCACTTCTGTGCTTTCAGTCCAAATGTTCTCCCAAGGTTGAAATATCACATGGCCAAAGTTTCTGAAAGCCATGAAATAAATAACTGTCATTTTTCACTTTAAAAATAGAAAACAAAGGGGAAATACTTCAGGACATTGGTCTAGGCAAAGATTTTTATGGTTTAAACCTCAAAAGCACAGGCAACAAAAACAAAAATAGACAAATGGACTACATTAAACTAAAAAGTTTCTGCACAACAAAGGAAGCAACAGAATGAAAATAGAATCTAGTCAACGGGAGAAAATATTTGTCAACTGTTTATCTGACAAGGAACTAATATCTAGAATATACAAGGAATTCAAGCAACTCAACCATAAAAAAAAAATCATTCCTTTAAAAAGTGAGCAAAAGACATGAATAGACATTTCTTAAAAGAAAACATACAAATAGCCAACAGATTTATGAAAAAATGCTCAAATTCACTAATACTCAGGGAAATGAAAATCAAAACCACAATGAGGTATCATCTGACCCCAGTTAGAATGGCTGTAATTAAAAAGACAAAAAAATAACAGTTGCTGATAAGGATTTGGAGAAAAGGGAATTCTTATCCACTGTTGGTAGAGATGTAAATTCATACAGCCACTATAAAAAATAGTATGGAGATGTCTCAAAAAAAGTAAAAATAGAACTATCATATTATCTGGATATCCCACTACTGTATAAGAATCCAAAGGAAATCAGTATATATTGAAAGGATACCTGCACTTGCATGTTTATTGCAGCACTATGCGCAACAGCAAAGATATGGAATCAACCTAATTGTCCAACAATGGATAAATGGATAAAGAAAAGGTGGTATATGCACACAATGGAATATTATTTGTCCATAAAAATGTATAAAACCATGTCATTTGCAACAGCATGGATGGAACTGGAGGTTATGACGTTAAGTGAAATAAACCAGGCACAGTACGGCAAATATCGCATTTTCTCACTCAAATGTGGGAGCTAAAAAAGTTACCAGAGGCTGGGAAGGGTGTGTCGGCAGGGAGTAGGGGGTGGAAAAAGAGAGATTGGTTAATGGGTACAAACATACAGTTAGAAGGAATAACAAAATATCACATATACCCCATAAATATGTACAAATATTTGTATCAATAAAAAATAGACATTTTGATCAAATTTCAAATGTTCCGCTATATTAAATTGCAGTTTAACTTGCACAAAATAATTTATTCAGCCTAAATATGCATTATTAACCTCAACAGCTTCTTCCAAATGGGATATTAAATGATATCTTCCACTTTTCCAAATTATTTGATAATATAACATGATGGGTTTCATTTTTTTCACTAGGGTTTTAAAAAAGTAAAAACATAGTCCTTTTCTAGATCATTGTAAAGTGAGAGAAATGTTTTCATTTGTAATTTGATGGTTTTTGTATATGTTTGGTGTCTCAACAATATCCAACACAGATAGTCTTTGATTATCACAGAAAATCCTTTTTTTGTTATTATTCGATAAAAGGGTCTCTGCTGTTTTAAATCTTAAGCAAAAAGCTGTCATAAACAGTCTTAGTTTTTTTCATTATTGGTATATAGATATGGAACAATTGACTATAATTATCCATATTTTTTCACTGTCCTTATTGTAAGAAAATCCTACTAGAAAATCCATGTGCTGCAAGATTTCAAATTGTGGTGGAGTAATTTCCACCATGATATGTAATTTATTTTTATTTAAAGTGGGTATGGAAATACCTTTAGATGCATTTTTGAGATGTATATATACAGAATAAAATTCTTTTGAACTACTAGTGAGTAGTTCCTTTGCTAATGGGGTCCTCTGTAGGGACTGAGTTGGTGGCTACCTGCTCCAGCTTCTACATATTCCTGCTTAAATTTGGATATAAAGAAAGAACTTATAATTTTTCAGAGATATCATACCCTTAGTTATCTGAAAAAAAATTAAAAATTAAGAGAAACATCTCACTGATTATAGCAAAAAGAAAATAATAGAATTACCCTTTCTAGTTTTCACAAAAGGAAGTATATTTCAGTCAACTATACTAATCACAATTGATTGTCAACTAATCAAATATAGGCTATTTCAAGTGGAATCCCATTTCCAGTGGTTGTGAGAGTGCTTAGCATATAGCAGAGGCTCAGAAAATGCTTGCTGACTAAAAAAGAAGATGAACAAGCAAATGTGGTAAGTACTAGCTATTCAAAAGTTTCCTCAAATCCAAAATTACTGAGATGTTTCCATTTTATGAGCAAACTTCAGTTCACTTTCCAGGTTTTCCTAGGCTGGCTTTGATATATTTTTTGGATTGTCTTTTTCAATGCAGAGCTTACAGTTTTACTTTTATTCATTCATTCATTTATTCAATAAATATTCATTGGTGCCAACTAGTGTAAGATATTATACCAGATGCTGAGAATGAATACAGTGGTGAATGGAACAACCGCGGTGTCTGCATTCATGGATCTTAAATTCTCACAGAGGAAAGAGAGGCATCAAAAATAAATTTATATTTGTGATGAATTCTACAGACAGGTACATGAAGACATACACAAAAGAAACTGACATAATCTATAAGAAAATTAAAATGAACATAAGTCATGGAAAGCATAGGATGGTGTAGAAGCTGAGTAAAGGCCAGTGTGGCTGGAACACAGGCTGGGGTTGAGCTGGAAACTAGGCAGGGGCAGTGGTGGTCAGTGTCAGATCATGCAGAGACTTTATGGGCAGACCAGAATGTTGTGTTTTACGCTGTTACAATATAGCAATGGAATATGTTAAAATAATTAAGCTACATCAGATCATTTATTAATAATTGAAACTTAAAAAATATATCCTCTTTATACCATCAAAGAATTAGATGCGAGAGCGAATTCAAAGACGAGGAGTTGGGAAGCTATTGCAGTAATTGTAGCAAAAGAATTTGGACCAAGACAAAATGGAAATGAAGGAGCAGTCTAGATGGGGTTTAGCAGAGACAGTGGAAAGAACATGGTCTCAAGGTGGGGATGGGGCAGGATGTCAATGTGTTTCTCAGAGTTCTAGGTAGTTTTGTTGTATGAAACCAGTATCAAATTGAAGGATGAGGATTCACTGGAAAATTCCTTTTTAAACTTAATGGATTATGATATTTGTCAGAAATTCAGGTGAGCTTGTTGAATGGACTTGGGTATTCAAGCAGAGCTCTCCATATAGTTCGGGTTTGTGATGTAAATTGTTAGTCATGGGTGTATAACTGAAGCTGTGGAGGCAAAATACATTTGTGAGCAGAATCAATAGAGTGGCAAAGAGATAGAAATGGGCTTTGAGGGACTCCATAGGCGGTAGGGACCTCAGCAGCCTGGTAAAACAGCAACGTGGTGGCGACAGAGCACGGGGATGGGCTTCAACTGCAGGGCTTTCCGGAGGCTCACGGCATCGCAGCCCTGACTTGAACCCCGATGAGTTTTATTTGAACAGCAGATCTTCAAAGTGGAATCAATTTATCCAAGGTACAGCTGAAGAATTCACTGTTTTTAAAAAAAATCTGTTTTCTGAATGCCAAAGTTAAAATGAAGAAATGAGAAAGCAACTCTTCAAAGAATCTAAGGGCACTTGTCTTTAATTCTTAGTAACTTCTAAACTAGTGCAGAACACCTAACGTAACAAGAAATTCTATTGGCTCTAATTTCAAAATCTATCACCAATTCTTTGTTATCTGATTCCACGCCACTATTATCCCTCGCCAACATTATGACCATGTTTTATTGACATTGTCAGCTTGCTCCTTTTACCATCGTGTTAGATTATGTCACTTTGCCTAGTCGAAACTCTCAATGGCACCCTCCAGCACTCTGGATGAATGCCACGTTCCTGACAATCTAGAATGCTGCACCTGCCTGGCTCCGGGCGCGGCTTCATCCTCATGATGTATCGGTATTGTTCTCTTCCCCACGCTCCTCGCTCAGTCCCCGCTGTCCTTGCTCTCCCTAACGATGGGGGCTCCATGCAGTTTGGCTCAAGGCCTTTGGTTCTTTTGTTTCTACTTGGCACATTCTTTTGCCAGATTGTTTCATCTCTCTTTCCCTTACTCTGTTTACACATTTGTTCAAATGTTACTATTCGCTTTCATTGTCATGTCGTTTAATGAGGAGTGGTGCTTAATTTGATGGTGTCAGATTTACTAATCTCCTTAACGGTTTGTATTCTTTGATTTAGATTATTTAATAAATCTTCTCTCATTCTAAGGTCAAATGACGTTTTCTTATATTTATAGCTTTTCTTTTTACCTTTAAGTCCCTAATGCACTGTAAATTTATTTTATGTATTACATGTCATAGAATTCTGCTTTAAATCATTTTCCATACAGAGAACTAATTGCTTTAATATCATTCATAATCCCCTTACCCTACTCTGTTGTTTTGCTTGTTGTTGATATTTTGCTTGGTTTTTGTCCTTTATGTTATCTTCTTATGTGAAATCTATATATCCTTATTATTTAGGTTTTTGGGTCACATAGTCCTCATGAGGGCAGCTATTCTGTTTTGCTCAGTGCGTGCTTGGTATTATAAGAGCTGTTCCACAATTGTTTTTTGAATTAATAAGCAACTGAGGAAATACATTAGTTGCTAATAATTTTTTGAATATATATAAAGATAATAGTTGAACTAGTATAGTGATTCTGTTGTTCGTTGTTTTCTGATCCTTACACTTTTGTTTCTTTTACTTATCTTACAACATGGATAGAATGCTGTTACAAGGCTCAACCTAAAGGGTGAGCACAATCATACTTGTAATTTCCAGACCTTCAAAGGAATGCTGTAACACTCACCATTAAACGTGGTTCTGACTGTAAGTTACACTGTAAATGTCCATTACCAGGTTAAAGCAGTTCTTTTTGTCCCTATTTTGCTAAGCGTTGACATCATACATGTAAATTGGACTTATTGAATGATTTTTTTTGTTTGAAATTAGAAAGCTATGTTTTCTCTTTTGAATGATTAATGTGGAAAATTATCTAAACTTTACAATACAAGGAAAGACTTAAATATATGTATATATATATATATATATACACACGTATGTATCTGGAATTGATTTAGTAATATTTCTTTTAGGACTTTTTCTGTAATTATCCCTTTTAAAACAATGCCTGTGGTTTTGATATTTAAATTATGATGGTTTTTTTTTTAATACAGGTGGTCCCTGACTTAAAATTATTTGACTTAACAATTTTTCAACTTTATAATGATGCAAAAACAATATGCATTCAGTAGAAACTGTGTTTCAAATTTTGAATTTTTATCTTTTCCCATGCTAGCAACATTCTCTCTGTGATGCTGGGCAGAACTATCAAGCTGCAGCCCCCAGGCAGCCTGGCTGTTGGGAGGATGAACAGCCAGTGCTCCACAATGGACTGTGCTGCCAGGTGATTTGCCCTGCTCAAACGTGAGTGTTCTGAGCATGTTGACGGCAGGCTAGGCCAGGCCACGCTGTGATGTTCAGTAGATTAGGTGTATTAAATACATTTTTGACTTAGGATATTTTCAGTTTATGATGGGTTTATCAGGAGGTAATCCCACTGTAAGCTGAGGGACATCTGTATATTCTGAAAGCTTTGATTAGGAATTATTTGTTCCTTGAATGTTTAATAGAATTCATATAAAGAACTATATGGGCCTGGTGAATTCTTTCTAGGATGATTTTTAGTTAAAGACTAAATGCCTTTCATGGTTATTGGCTCATTAAGCATTTCTATATTTTCTTTAGTTATTTTTAGCAAATAACAGAATTCTAGAAATTGAAGCATTTATGCTAAATTGTCAAATTTGTTCATAATATCTTCTAATCATTTTAATATCTTTATTTTTTATATTTATATCCTCCCTTTAAATTCTATATTATGTGTTCCTTGTTCTCTCTTTATCTCTTTTCTCTCTCTCTCTCTCTTTTTTTCTTTTTGGTAAATTGTCTACAGACTTATCATTGTTATTTGTATTTTCAAAATGCTTAAGAACATATTTATTTTGTTGTTCCCCTCTATTGTATTAATATTATCATTCTCTGTGTCATTAATTTTTTTCATCTATAAACTTGCATTCCTTTACTTTTTTGGGTTAATTTATTTTTCACCTTTCAAACCTAGAGGATTAGGTCATTAATATTTAGCCTTTCATTTTACTAATATAAGCACTTAAAGACTACACATTTCCTTTTCATTTACTTTCTTAGCAAAATTCCACAAGTTGGAATCTAGGACATGCCGTGTGCTGAGGTAAACACACTAGGGTGACCACACAGGTGAGACGTCACCAGGCAACACATGGATCAGGCGGCCTGGCCCCTGCGTGCCTGCTCTGAATCACTCACTGATCTATGCTGCTCATCATTCACTGGGGGAAAACGCTTCCCAAATAATTTTACAGTATAACCTAATGTGAACACTCAGATCAGAAATTCTTCTCAGCAAAGTATACACTCTACTATAAGAAGAGAAAACTGAAAAATTTTTGTCCAATTTATTTTATTGTTTACATTTCCAAATTGCTTATCGGAACTTTCTTGTTGATCCCATATCACATGAACATTAAGATCTCTTTCAAAAGTTATTCAGTGTAACACATATTACATTTACATGGTGTGTTTTTAACTGGAAATTTAATAATTAAAGTTCATATGAATATTAAAATTCACTTTTGGCTTATTTATTTCCTCCTCAAATTTTTGTATTTAGTTTTCTTTTGGAAATGGCATTATTAATATTTTCCAACATAAAGTTAACAAATAGCCCTTTGTATAATCTCTTGCTTAAAAAGGGGAAATGACTTAGACAATTGATGGTGGAATGAATTGAAGATATTGTTCATTATCCTATTTGTCTATGTTATTCATTGACAATACAATGGAATATTCTAGACCTGCTAAGCAAAACCAAACCAAAAATATGATAGCTTCCATCTTGTTTCTGGCAGTAAATTTTTGGTTTTGAATCATTTTTAATTCTCCTAAAAGTAACAATATTGGTTTCACATGATTCAAGAAAGAAACCTCATCTCACTGCAATTAAAATATACAATCTCAAGGTCTACAGGCCAGAGGCCAAAATAGAAAGAAATTCAATTAAAAACACTAAGTGATTTGGACATTCTAATTGCAAATTAGAACAGAAAACAAAGATATTTAGAGTTTATTCTAAAATTCCATTATGCATCTCTTAAGAGAAATCTACATGTGCCATGGTGGGTATTGTACCCAGAGAACTAAGACAAAGATAAATAGATGAAAATATGCATTGAATAATCATTTTCTCATAATAGGAAACTAACTTGAAAATCACATTGTACTGTACAAAGCAAAGTTATCGAAGTAGATCCTATTTTACTAAACCTTGAGCTAACCCAAATGCTTTTAACTTAATATTAGGAAAGAATTTGTCTTTCCTGATGCACTGACTTTTCTTCCTTGAATAGATGAATATCAAAAACTTTCAAATTATGTGTGTGTGTGTGTGTGTGTGTGTGTGTGTGTGTGTGTTTGCATGGCTATTGAAAAACTCAGAATGTGATTCATGCCTTAATTGAAGAAAGAATAATTTGCTTATTTCTGCTGGTATGATTTCATTCCTTAGTTTTTATTATTTTGAGGGTTTCTAATAGATTTGATACTCTAGAAAAAAATTCTTTTGCCATTTGAAAAGATGTATAGTGTAAATAGTGATTTTTGGAAATTCCTACATCCTTACTAATAATATATATAGACTATAGATCTATATGCAGCGTCCAGCCCTGAAAAGCTTCATAGTCATGAACAGACAAAGCCAAACCATAGCAAGCAGTGTTCTTCCTCTTTTACAACTTAAAGTTTAATGCCTCTACCCCATAGTTTTAACAAGTGTATTTATTAAGGGCTAACATTAATATACTTATCATGGAAATTTGCCAGGAGCTGGGATACAGTGACAAAAACGACGCTGTGCTCTTAAGGAATTAAGAGCTAGAGCAGGAATCAATGTTCTGTCCTGCTTTCTTTCCCTGAGGAAGGATGGAAAAGACTCTTACTCCTCCAGGGACTAAACAGAGTCCAAGGCAGATTTTAACTGACCTTATATGTGACATGGACTCTGGGTGTCTTTTCAGAAGAACTGGATTTATAGAAGATCAAGATTTGGGAGAATGGTTTTACTTTTGCTATTCAAGATTTTTATTTAAACAATGAATATTACAGCCTATATTTTATATAATATATCAAAAAGGATTAAAAGATTAACCTTGATGCTTATTTACTTGTTATATAGAGTGAAGAAAAAGAAGTAATAAATTTAATAAAAGCTGTTTCTAAAATACATACATTGGCAGCTATGATTTTAATATAAATGCTCCCCATAGAAATTACTTGAGGATTACATACTTTTGTTTGGTTTATTTGTTTTACATAATAGGCTACCGTGAAACCTGGCATCACCTCACCCTACAGGGCTCTTCATCTCTTTCACTTCTCCTCAACACCCCACTACACACCAGTCAGAGTGGACCCTTCTCCATCCACACTGCTCGTTTCCCAGCTTTGTCTCTTCAACTACAAGGCCGATCATAAGAGCCTTTTAATCCACAAGTCTTTCTTGATTTCTCCCAACTGGAAATAACATCTTCTGCCTCAGAAATTTCATAAGACTTGGTGCTAAATGCTTCAAATTTATTGGACATTGTGAGTTATCAGAGCATGTGAACAACCTAAAACACAAATCTTGTCATGCTATTTCCCTTCTGCACAATTGTCAAATATCTCCATTTCCCACTTGTTAATCCAAACTCTTCTCTGTGCATACATGATCCATGCTCTGGTCTCACTCTGTCTTGCAAACACCATTACTTACACCTTCTTCAATCAAAATGTATATTTTTCCAATGATTAATTCCTTAAACTTCTTCCACACCACTTTGAGTCACACAATTCTTTAATTCACACCTCCATACATTAGCTTTGGAGGAAGAAGCCTGGTCCTTAATTCATAGGTAAACATAGAGACTTATAAGTCGAGACAAGGTCACATGGAAACTTTTATTTTCCTATACATATGTGAGCCCGTGACAACTCATTTTATAAAGCAAAACTATATTTTCCATAATTTATACAAGACTAAAGTTAGACATCTAATTCCATCAGTGACTTATTTTCCCATGCCTACAACAAACTGTGAAATGGGGTGTAAAATTGGATAAATTTTAATGTCCCTTGTACCTCTTAACAATCTACATTTTCAGCTATTTTCCACATCGTTAGTACAAGAACATTCTGAGAGTAGGTGTCTGAAGTATGGAGATTGGGGAAGAATGAAAAGAACTATGTGACATTTAGAATGCTATAATTGGTAATGTCACCTATTTTAAATATGATTATGCATAGGCATCTTTTCACATACAGTGTGCCAGGAAGTAATAGACAGTGAAATAGAGGTGATCTCTGCTTGGTGTTTCTTTGGTCTATTTGGAGAGCATCAGCCTGACAGAATGCAGGGTCTCTGGGTGCTCATGGGCTTGTGTAACACAGCAAAGGTTCACAATTCCAAAGGTTGACTGATTGTCACCACATTAAGTTCTGTAAGAAAAAATGAAAATTTCAAATTAAAAATATCTTCTCCTTGTCCTCAATTAACCCCCCCCCCAAATAAGAAGGGAAACAAAATTTAATGCATGATTTCACTGTGCTGATGAATTAGTAGAAAAAAATTAGCCATTAAAGTTAGGATTTCTCCAGGTAATGCAAACCAAATGGCCTGAAATCATCTCCACGAGCTTGCATGAGGCTTGGAACAGGAAGAGGATGCTGTTGTTCCTTGCTTAGAAGCTCCATCAAGTTAACAACCCACACCTCCCTTATTCAAGGTTTACTGGTCCAGCTGGTCAGAATGGCCAGGGAAGGGAAAGAAGTCAAGCACGCATTCAATTTCTGCCTAAGTCTCAGTCTGAGCCTGTTCACGTTGGGAACTCTAGATTATAAATTCCACCTGGAAAGAGAGCTGGGTTGGCATGTTCTCACACAAGTATGTCATTGACTAAAGACTGTGGTGGTGAGGTGGGGAGGGGAAGAGATAAGTTCTGGCGATTTTGGATCTCTGCTCTTACGCACTACAAATTCTCTCTAGTAGCCCTCAGAACTTCCTCTAAGGAGTACTGCACATGGAGGCCATGAGATGCAAAGTGATGCAAAAGCTGGAGGAGGAGCTTACGTGGTGGACACAAGGAATCCAAAGAGATTTGAGTGGATCACCAACAACATTGTACATATATCCAGTGCACAGACCATGTGGTTTATATAGCAGGGACTCCATACTTATTTTTAGAATAAATGGATAAGTTCAAGATCTGAAATTTGTGTTGGAAAGTAAGCGTTTACAGTGGTTTATTTTGTGTGTCAACTTGACTGGAGCATGGGGTACCCAGATATTTGGTCAAACGTTATTCTGAGTATTTCTCTGAGGGTGTTTTGGGATGAGATTAACATTAAATAGGTAGACTAGGTGAGGCGCATTGCCCTCCCCAATGTGGTGGGCCCCATCCAATCAGTTGAAGGCCTGAATAGACCAAAATGGCTGACCTTTCCCCAATAAGAGAGAATTCTTCCTGTTTGACAGCCTTTGAGCCAGAATATCAGCTTTTCTTCTGTCTTCCGATTTGAATGGAAACATTGGCTCCTCCTGGGATGAGCCTCCTGGCCTTCAGACTGGAACTTCACCATAGGCTCTTCTGGTTCCTGTGCCTGGAGACTCAGACTGCAATACTGCCAGGTCCCTTGCGGCTCCAGCTTGCTGACTCAGCACTGCAGATCTTGAGATTTTCAGGGCTCCATAACCATCTAAGCCAATTCCTTATATTAATAATAAATCTCTTAGCCAATTCCTTTATGTTATCTTTGTGTTTTTATTATTCTACCCATAGTAAAGCCATTTGACATATAATGGATGGCTACATATGGCATTTAAGACTTTTTGAGAGTATTAAATAAATACACAGAGACTATAAATAACAGAGACTATTATAATGACTATTGGGAGGATACTACTAAAAGACTAACATATACTTCTTAACAGGAACCCCAATAAATTAAACTGATCAAAATCAAATATGTCAACAATGAGCTGGAAGAAGAATCTACCCATTCGGACTAAGTAGCTTGTTTGCCAGTTTCTTACAACTGAGCTTCTACCCTATCAGGCATATTTCTCCAAGTGCAATAGAAGGTGTTGGCTATTGCATACACTGGTCCCTGCTCAGCCAACAAATAGTCCAAAGCAATCATGTTATCTAAAAAGACTGGAACAAGAGAATTTTAAGAAGTTTTCTGGGCAACTACAGCTTTTGAAGTAGTAGCTAATGTTTGAAGCAGATTTCTAATCATAAACTCATTTACATTTATACCAAGCCACAGAAGGAGCATTCTCTCAAAAGATGCCCATTTAGGGGAATGTATGCCTGCTGGCAAATTCTTCTTGATTCTATAGTGTAAATTAAAAGGTATATACCAATGTTCAGTTTCTAATAAGTTATTTTCTGCCTTGGGAGGCTCAGAGTTGCCCACATTTATGGTTAGTTATTAAGCCCTGCACAAAAAGAAAATATGTCTTCGAGAGGCCCAGCAGACAGTTCTCTGTGGAATGCCTGTGTGTCAGGGTTCACCAGTGGGGAAGCACTAGTAGTGTTTGTCTAAGGCTCTGTTATTAAATCATTGCATGATCCACTTGAAATATCAGTGACATTTGTTACAGAGTGAACCAGAAGATCTCTAAGATTATGTAAGGATTTAGGTTTAACAGGACATATATACTTTATCAATTCTGTTACCCAGTATGAAGTGACAAGAAGCTCTGTTGAGAAAAAAGGAAGAAATTCAATGATCCAAACTACATTTGCCATTTTGAACAGAAAGAGCTAAAGGGAGAGGAGAGTTGATAGCTCTAGATGGTGTTACTGATCCTGGGGTAGAGCTCCCTCAAACACCCTACAGGTATCTGAGAAAGCAAATTTTTATAGATAGTACTAGACTGTGAGGCCAAAATCTCCCAGACTTGAATCTCTGAATTCTTAATATCTCCCATTATGGCAGGAAAAATGGGAAAAATTTCTATATATGAAATCAAACCCATAAAAACTTATGTCCTAAAGTCTGTTAAATGAAAACATTAGACAAATTAAATTTAGTAGCATCTATTTGACCAAAGAAGGCTCATGAGTCAGGCAGCATTCAGAACCAGGAAAGGTTCAGAGAGCTCCACCCAGCAACCTGAGCAGGCAGTATTTACAGACAGAAAAATAAGCATGATATAGATATAGCTTGATTGGTTACAGTTTGGTGATTGCCTTATTTGGGCATCGTGCAATGAGGCATTTGCCCTACATGTCTGTGGCTGATCAGCTGGTAGCATGTAACTGGCTGAAGCTCAGCTGCTGTGACCGGCTGGGACTCAACTACTTATTACAAGAACGTATTCTTAAATTAGGTTGCTGTTTACCATGTATAGAGGCAACTTTAGGCCAAATTAACTTTAATTGAACAAGTTCAAGCCTTAGAAAAAGAATACTATTAACATTTTGATTTTTTTGAAAGAAATAATTCTACAGCATTGTAACATGGGTTAATTTAATTAACAAAATGTATCTATTTTAAGAAATTGGAATATATTCCTTCTGAGATTTCCCCAAACTATCAAAATTAAGCTATTAGTCCTCATATCATTTCTGTATGAGATACATATTCTGAAGTTCAAGTATCCCAGTAAACTGAAATGTAATAGTTTGTCATTCTAGGGAAAAAAGTGTTATCACAAAAATTAATAACAGAAATTAATATAGAAAAGTAGTTAATTCCTCCTGATCCTACATCCTGTGGTGGAATGCCATTCTAAGGAATGACTATTTTCTTCTTTAAAAAAAAGTGTTCTACTGATAACTGTAGATTTGTCTTATATTTTTTAAAATCTAAATTATCAACTGCTAATAGAGAATACAACTTTCATAGGTTCATAACATTTAAAGTTTGTTTTAAAGAATATTTTCATGGGGTTGTTTGATTTTTTTCTTGCTGATTTGCCTGAGTTCTTTATAGATTCTATTTATCAGTCCTTTATTAGATGTGTAGCATGCAAATATTTTCTCCCATTCTGTAGGTTGTCTATTCATTCTAGTGATTGTTTCCTTGGCTGTGCAGAAGCTTTTTAATTTGATCATATCCCATTCATTTATTTTTGTCAATGATGTGATTGCTTTTGGGGTCTTCTTCATACATTCTTTGCCTAGGCCGATGTCTGTAAGAGTTTTTCCAACATATTCTGCGCAAAGGGCATGAACAAAAACTTTTCAAAAGAAGACAGAAGAATGGACAAAAAAACATATGAACACATTCTCAATATCTCTAATCATCAGGGAAATGCAAATAAAAACCACAATGAGATATCACTTAACTCCCATGAGAATGGCTTTTATCAAAAAGTACCAAAACAACAAATGTTGGCATGGATGTGGAGAGATAGGAACACTCATACACTGCTGGTGGGACTGCAAACTAGTACAACCTTTGTAGAAGTATTATGGAGATACCTCAAAGAACTAAAAGCAGAACTGTCATTTGACCCAGCAACTCCACTACTAGGTATCTACCCAAAGGAAAAAAAAAAAAAAAAAAGACATTCTATGAAAAAGATATCTGCACTTGAATGTTTATAGCAGCACAATTCACAATTGCAAAGATATGGAAACCACTCAAATGCCCATCAATACATGAGTGGATTAATAAAATGTGGTATATGTATACCATGTGATACTACTCAGCCATAGAAATTGGTGAACTAGCACCTTTTGTATTAACCTGGAGCTGGAGCCCATTCTACTAAGTGAAATACCATAAGAATGGAAAAACAAACAACACATGTACTCATCATTAAATTGGTACTAATTGATCAACACAACACTTAGTGCACATGTGGGAAAAAGTAACATTCATCAGGGTTCATGCAAGTGGGGCAGGGGAGGAGGGGATGGGTAAATTCACACCTAACAGATGCAGTGAACACTGCCTGGACGATGGGCATGCTTGTAGTTTTGACTTGGTTGGTGCAAAGACAATTTATGTGACCAAACTTTTTGTACTCCTGTAATATTCTGAAATTAAAACAAAAGAAAAAACAAACAAAAAACAAAGATGATAATGACCAAAGTTGGAATAATAACACTCTCCCTGGAACTTAAAACTTGTACAGAGACACTAGGACCAACAACTTGTGGAGCTGATACTCAAAGCACTAACTTGAAGAGTTCTTCATGTCTACCCAAACCTCAAGAGCTCACCTAGCTGTTGACCTTTACCAGGTCTGGTGGTTTGGTTTTTCTGTTGATTCTCTGAACTTATTCATACACTTCCAATAAGTTTCTTATTCTTGGAAAAAAAATAAAAATACTTTCTTATGTAGGGAGTTGGTTGATTAAACAACTGACATGTCCATGCAGTTGAGAAATGCAATCAGTATTAATGGTGACTGCTTCCTATCTGCCAGTCATTTGTGTAGGGTTTCATGTGTTAACTCACTCATCCTCTCAATAACCTTGTAAACTATTATTTAGTTTGCTGTAAGCTACCTTTAAGTGCTCTATATCCACAACATGACATAAAGAGAATGTTCATTAGTTTAATCCATAAATCTAAAGCTCAGTGCTTTTTCTACACCAGCAATCTCTTCTTTGGGAGGATGGGCTGGGGTTTGATGAAAATGACTACAAGTAGAGTGTGGCTATCACAAGTGCATCAGCTTTCCTTATCTTAGTCAAAACCACAGGATTTCCTAGTTAATGAACTGAATGTCAAAAGTGGAATTTATGTAGTCATCAAATGATGTTTGAAATGAGGATCTAGATACTGAAGTTATGACACTCAAGGTATGAAGATTGGCTAACAATGCTGCCCACTCTTAATGGATAGAGGGTGAGAATCCAGTAAGGCCTAACACCCGTCTGTTCCTTCAGTTTGGGCACTGGTATTAGTCAGGGTTTCCCCAAGAAACAGCATCAACAAGATTAGCTACCTAGCTACATAGATGGTAGGTGGATAAATGCAGAGGGAGATAAATGGAGGTGGAGAGAAAGTGAAACTGAGAGAGAGATTGAGAGAGAAGGGGAGAAAGAAAGAGAAAGAAATTTATTTTAAGCATTGGCTAACTTGATTGTGGAGGCTTAGAAAATCCAAAATCTGCAGGATAGGCCCGAAGGCTACAGAGCCAGGGAAGAGCTGCAGTCTGCGTCCGCGGGCAGTCTGTCTCCCGGCAGGAGCCCTTCTTGCTCAGGGTTGATCGGTCTCCTATTCAGGGCTTCAGCTGACTGAATAATGCCCACCCACATTATGGAGGGTAATTAGCTTTACTCAAGGTAGATTTAAATGTTAATCTCATCCAGAAAACATCTTCACAGAAATACCTAGAACAATGTTTGACCAAGTATCTGGTCACCGTGGCCAAGACAAGTTGACACATAAAGTTTACCATTACAGGACATATCTGGGTATCAGGTTGGAAGTTTCCTGCCTCGTTGATGCTGAATCCAAGGGACATAGAATCTGGAACATTGTCAGATAATATCTGCGTTATCTTTTGTGCAAGATTGTGGTTGCAGCACATTAAAGGACAGAGTTTTGGCACTTTGCCATGTGTATACATTGGGTATAGAAATTATTTTATGTTTGGCTGGCAATAAAATGCACCCATATATACTGTATGAAAGCACTTGGACTTAGATTTGCTTTTATTTTAACCTAAAATTGAGATTGTGGCTATGAAATAATTTATATCTAACACAATTTGGGAGCTACCCGTTATTTACCAGGAAACTCAAGACTTAGGCTAGTCAAATTGGTTTTGTAGAGTTTATGATACTTATTCCTATTTTGAAAATCTAGCAAATGAGGCCTAGAGAGGTTAAGTAATCTGGCCAATGTATGAAACTAATAAATAAAAGTAGCAAGAATTTAGCATTGGCTATAAATTCCAGCATCTGAAATCTTATTAGAATCACATTTCATAAGAATATATACTGACAAGGGAAAATATAACAGATTTTAAATAATAGTAATCTACACAATTTTATTAAACCAAAATACAGAAATATTGAGAGATATTATCTCTATATTGAAGGGATTAAGAATATTTAAAGTCTTTTTTTCTTTGTTTTATATACTAAGTTAATTATAATGGACATTTATTTCTTCTAATCAGTATATTGTACAAAAATTACTTTAAACATAAAAGAGGCTTTTATCTCAATTTAAAACATGGAGAAAATTTGAGTCATAAATTTGTTTTAGAAAGAAAATACCCAAATGTGTGAAAAGATGAGTAGTTCATCTGGTAGCTTTTTTCTTGGGCAAAGTTTTGATTAATTGTCACTCAAGTTCCATCTGAATATTTCTGCTGTGAGAAGAGTCATGTTTTTCTAAGGCAAGTGCTTAAATACTTTCTGCTGCAGATGGCCAGTAGTCAGCCAGGTGCCTACCACTTGTTCCGCTACAGTTTGGCCCTGATTATACTTGCAGATTTCAAGGCTGAGAGAACTATGGAAGGTCCCTTACCCACATGAAGATTCTATCTCCCCTGCCTTGGAAAGCATATAGCATATAGGTCTCACACATATTAGTTTAGAGAAAGACCACAGTTATAAAAAAATATCTTTCCTAAATGATTTCTAGTCATGTAACTTAATTTCAAGAGCATAAAATATATTTCCTCAATGTTTTAAATCAATTTAACAGAATGATATTTATGGTAATCATAGAGAGGAGTTGTTATTCTACAACATGTGATTTGTCACTTGGATTTTCCAATTCTTTGTTGATATATATATTGAAAAACCCCTTTCCCATATACCCATAATTGCATGACCTTTGATATGCTTCACATGATTATATGCTAAGCAACTTAATTGAATTATTTAGTGTGCAAAAAGTTGGAAAACTTTTCATGGTAGATGACAGCATTTTTTATCTTGACTTCTACCACAGCCTTCTACAGTGTAAAATAATGCT
>CM052437.1:98096605-98161102 GCA_028533085.1 Varecia variegata
AAGAAGTGTACTCTTTTTTAAAAAAGCAGATTTCCAATATAAAAGAGACCATAAGAGTATGAGAGAGTCTTCGTACTCCACATACATCACCTGACTGGCCTCCACTGACTCTCCATTAATTTAGCCATTCAGTCCCTGAGGCAGTCAGCAAATGTGTGCTGAGAACATACCATGATGTAGACACTTACTATATTGAACTCCAGAGATTAAAAATAAAGTTGAATAAGCCACAGATTTCTGACAGAGTGGACAAAGGACATATCATTAAATGCATGTGATAAATGTTAGTGAGGATATGAAACAACCGCTTTTCAGAAGATAATGGATTGAGGCAAATAGTGGTATCAGTTGCAAGACTCCTGATGTGGACACTTAATAAAGTATCCCAAGCTCGGGTCACAGAAGTAATTTTTTTTATAAATAATTTTGAAATTCAAAGTACTTTCTAGGTGAATTGATTAATTACCAGTTCTCTCTTATTGTCACCAACCCACAAGCACAGCCTTCATAAAACAATATATTTCTGCAGTATGTGGAAGAAACTGCCAGCAGGAGATCAAGAGAAATAAACCCCAGTGTTTCCCCTGTGGGTCCTTCCCTCCTGGGGTCCTGAAAGCTCAGCAAAGAAAATACACATTTAAATTAGGAAGCTATGAAAGTTTGGGCTCTTATGTGCTTCATTGAGTCTAACTTGCTTCCATATACTTTTCAGTAGAAATCAAATATAAGGAGTTACCAAGATTATATAAATCAACCACTCAAAATTAAAAAAATAACATAAAAATACAAACACATCCAAAAGAATAACCTAGATTTCCAGATGTAGCTAAAGTTTCACCCAAAGAACTATTTTAAATGTTATGTAAATAAAATTTTTTGTATTCCTGTAAATACCCTAAAAGAAATAGTAAAGAATATGTTTTTTAACAAGATAAACAAAAAGAAAGGGAAAGAAAAAATGGTGAACATATCAGTTGTTACTGAAAAGGTAAATCTAAGAATGTATTGATTGTATTCAGCAATTATAAATAATTTGGAAGTTGAAACACGTGTAGTACATGAAGATTACTCAAAAATAATATAATAGTTGAGAAAGAATATGTTAGAACTTTCTAAGAGGCTCATGTTGTTCAGAGAAAATAGGAATATTGATTAACTTCAGACTGTGTTAAATTAAATGAACGATATATGCCAAATGTAAAAAGAACTAATTAATGGAAAGAGAACATCTATTTGTTAAAACAACAGGCCATAAAAGCAAAATAAAGAAAATGTCATTATTGTAATAAAAAGCAAGAAATGAGAAAAAATTTTATAAAGAACAAAGTAAATACAAAACACAAATTAAGGTTATAGAAATAAGTCTTAATCATAAAAATTGCTAATTAATGAAAATAATCTATTTGCAAGCAAAGCCAGTCACACTGCACAAAAGAGAGGGAAAAAATTACAAGGTTTTTTTACAAAGAAAACCTGATACAAATTGAGCATAGAGACTGTAAATATTAGGAAAATGTAGTATATCAAATAAATATGAGACAAAAGAAAGCTGTTACTAGCAATACCATGTCAGAGAAAACATGTAAAGAAAACATATTGTATCTGAGGAAATACTATATCTGATAAAACAGAATTTAAGGGAAAAATATTAGTAACTCGATTAAACATAACTTAATTAAAAATACAGTCCATCAAAATGTGTAAAACCCCATTGAGCCTTATGCACCTAAATTACAATCTCAACTGTATAAATTTAAAATGAAACTATTACAGAGAATGTTTGAGAAATTCCCAAATGTAACAAAAGATTTTTGTATTATGCTTGCATAAATTAATAGAAGAAACAGGTTACAAACTGAATTCTGCGATGTGCATGCCATATATCTATGTTAGCGTTCATGATAATTAGAGCTAATGCTGGAGAGATGCTTACAGTGTAGCAGGAACACTCACTCCCACATGCTTTGAATATATAATTTCATTTATTATTCACAACAATGCTCAGAGAAATATATTATTATGGTCATCATTTTACATATAAGAGATATGAGTCACTGTGAGTTCAAAGGATTAATTTGAGGTTGCACATTGGTAGAGGGTTTAACATTAAAAACTTTATCAGTATAATGAGGTGATTAAAACGGAACAGCAGGAGAAAGCCCACAGTAGTGGCAACCCAGTAGCAGCAAGCCCACCCGCACCCAGATCCGCTTTCTAAATAGCATTTTCAATAAAAGTGACCAACAGGCCTTGAAATTGCTGATTCTAGGGTTGGGGCAGGGAAAATATAAAATGAGCCTGGAACATCTAACAGTGCTAGAAATAGGGGGAACAATATATGAAAACAAAACGACAAGTACGTGTGAAAAGAATGTAGGAGCCAAAGTGAATGAGGTCCCAATTGCTAAAGCTAAACCAATTAGAACAAAATAAATAGCAAGAGTATAGAATTACAACTTGAAGAAAAATAATTATGAGCCTATAGTAATATAAATAAATGATTGAATATATAAATAAATGGGAAAGAAGGAACACCTTTTCAGTATGAAACACTCCAAATAATATATGTAAAGAGCTGCAGGAGATAGGCTGAATTCTCTCTTTCTACCTGTGAACATGAGTTGAATTTAGTGAATCCCTTCCACAAACAGAGCACAGAAAGGGAAAATAGGAATTTCACAGGGGAGAAATCTTGCAAACACCACCTTAAACAAGAGGTCAACTATAACATCACCAGTAATGTCATATTGCTATTATATACCTTCTGATATCAGGTACTTCACTTTGTAGTATTTTTTCTACCCATAGCCATAGTCCAATCATGAGAAAATATCAGACAATTCCAAATTGAGGGACAATCTAGAAAATACCTGAGTAGCATTGGTCAAAAATATACAGGTCACAAAAAGTAAGGAAAAACTGGGAAATAGATAAGAAACTAAGGAGTCATGATCACTAAATGCAATGTGGTGTCTTGGACTGGACTGTGGAACAGAATAAGGACATTGTGGGGAAATGCATCAAATATGAATAGAATATGGATTTTAGTTCACAGTAATGTCCCATTTTTCTTCTTAGTTTTGAAATCTGCACCATGGTAACATGAGATACTAAAATTAGTGGAGGCTGGGTAAAGGGATTGCAGGAATTCTCTATTCTATCTGAAATAGCTCCACATTACTACAAAATAAAAAAGCTTATTTAAAAGCTGAACAATTCTTAGACACAGGAAATATTATTCAATATATTAAACACACAGTCTAAGATAATGTCCCTTTTTAAACAAAGAGTAAATAGGATATTCCAAATCAAAGTAAAAGATTTTCCAAATATAAATCAAACATAAGGCAAATTACACCTAAATTAAAGATATATCATATATAATAAGACTATTGTTTAAAATGTGGAAAATAAGACAGGGCCATGGATAAGATATTTAGCATAAAATATCTGACAATTACTCTCTAAAATGTTTTTAAATTCTTACAAAGCCGTAAAATAAGCAACCAAATTAATAGTAAGGTAGGCAAAATACACCAAAGGGATACTAATAGAAAGATAAAGTAAAATGCTACTACATCTGCAAAAGGATCTAACAGTCATTGAACTGTGAATTAAATAATATACTATTTTTGCCCTTCATAACAGCAAAAAAATTAAAGATATACAAGAGTGGCATGGATATGAGAGAAAAATGTTTGCACAAGTTTGGCAGGAGTTTAAATTGGATCAATCCCTTTCGAAAGCAAACCATCTGTACCCACATACAAAGACGATGGCTACCTATTCTAGGAAAGAGCAGGAACCTCACCTGAACATTCCACTGGAAGGTCTCCTACCTAGGGGCAAATAGAGATAGAAGTGCATGTATTTTATTACTATTCTAACAAATTAAAAATAACTTAATAAATATTAAGAAATTTAAAAAAATTGTGTTTGGTATCTTCTTATGATTTGACTCTACACAGCCTTTCAAGTGATTAAACTCCACAGCATGTCATTTGGATAGTTTGTATAAACATGATGATAAAGCAAAAGAGAAAGTCACAGATCAATCGGTACAATATGATATAATTATATAAATATTAAAACCACGTGCACAATAATGTACATTTTATTGCTATACCAAGTAGCAAAGCAACTATTTATGTCTTCCCAAAATAGGAAATAAATATATGAACAAAATTGATAATATCTGTATGACAAATGCAGGCTTTCTTATGTTAATATTTGAAGTTTTCTGCATTTGGAAATGTTCTAAAATTTATTTCAATAAAAATAGTTTTCTGCCATTTGATTTACTCTACTTTTCTCTACACACTTTCCATCTTTCTGCATAATTAAACTAAGCAACTCAAACTTATATTACATACAGAAAGATAAATTTAAAATAGAAAATATCTTGGGTGTTCATAAAACAAAATAAGTTACTTTGTACATTTTATTTTTTTGTACCTTAAATACATAGAATAACAAATTCTTAATGCACTTTTTAAAAACAGAGAAGCATTTTTACTATTTGTTGTATCTTTAAGGAAAAATTATATCCAAAGGGGATATTTCTGAATCTTAAACATATTTACTGCAAAATGTTAAGTACATTTTTTCTCCTAGTTTTGGATCACTTACAGTTGTTTATAAAATATAACCAATATTAACCTATTTTCTTTTTGATCACATAAAATCATACCTTGGTTTACAGAAGGATTTGCTATGTTATCACTTATTTTGAGAGCAGATTTTGATTCTCCCATATTTTACTCACCATAAGACTCTGAAGTTGATGGTATCTTTTTCAATAGTTTCTTTTTTTTGCTGTTGGTTGCCTTCCAGCAGGTGAAGAATTATGTTAGTTGCCAGGGTCAAGCTGTTGCTCATAAGGAAAAAAAACATAACTCATAACACTTGCAACAATTAGCCCAAGTCCAATATCACCATTTAAATTACTGTTTAAACCCACACTAGCTCAGTTTTGTACACATGAGTGGCTCCTCCGGATAGGGGACTCAAAGTGACAGTGCTGTCCAGAGCACCAGGAAATGAGGCAGGAGAAAGACAGACAGTGGTGAAGCTGGTCATGGGAACACACAATTCTGGAGTTAAAAGAAAATCCATCCACTCTACAGAATTTAGATTTCCTACAATATGGGATATATTACCTATGCCATTATTATTTAAGAAAATGAAATCCTTAGATGCTATGGATAACAAGTTTTTTTCCACCAACCACGGCTGCTTTTTCGTTAGCTTTGAGAATGGGGGTAACTGGCAGGATGGAAGCAACAGAGGAGCTGGAGAATGTCACCCACGCTTAGATCCCAGCGCTCCTGTCACATGCGCCACCTCAGACAAACGTATAGCCCAGGCCTTGCTTCTGTCTTGTCAACTTAAAATTGCGGATGTTAGGCCGGGCACGGTGGCTCACACCTGTAATCCTAGCACTCTGGGAGGCCGAGGCGGGCGGATCGTTTGAGCTCAGGAGTTCAAGACCAGCCTGAGCAAGAGCGAGACCCCGTCTCTACTAAAAATAGAAAGAAATTGTCTGGCCAACTAAAAATATATAGAGAGAAAAAATTAGCCGGGCATGGTGGTGCATGCCTGTAGTCCCAGCTACTCGGGAGGCTGAGGCAGGAGGATCGCTTGAGCCCAGGAGTTTGAGGTTGCTGTGAGCTAGGCTGACGCCACGGCACTCACTCTAGCCCCGGCAACAAAATGAGACTCTGTCTCAAAAAAAAAAAAAAAAAATTGTGGATGTTAGATTCATAATTGCTAGTGTTCTGTTCTGATCTATTTCCAGATGATTCTCCCACACTAATTTTTAATTTAATGAATGTAAATGCTAAGAGGGTAGTAATGATCTACTAACAAAAATTTTGTCCACTTTTTATAATGGTAGTTTTCAAATTTTGTCCATATGAACATTAAGTAATAAATGCTATGCTGTGGCTCAGTATAAACACACAGTCTGTCATCTATCTATCCTTCTATTTACATATCTATCATTCATCCAACCTATCATATATCAGGAAACAGGGTTTCACAAACCAACTTTCACTCTTACTATCTATGAAAAACTCTTATATGTTCTATTGCAGTTTATTTTAATTAAAGAAAATCTTGGTTTCCACCAGCTAAACTGATTTCATTACTCCCTAATTTGTGGTGAATTCGGTTTGAAGAACATTCTCCTAATGATTAAGATCCAAGCACTTTTGCATGGGTACAAGTTCTTTCATTTAATGATCCTCCCTACCCATTCCTCCTTATCTGCAGAACATCTTTCACACCATCTCAGTCTCCAGCACTGCTCAACAAACGTGTAAATGTGTAAACACCCACAAACATACATGCATGTGTGCACACATGATGCTATTTAATCCTCTGATAGTGCACATTGACTTTTTTCTACCTAGAATTTCCTATCTTCTCTAGCAAATTTTGATGAATAAATATTTCCTAATGTTTACTGTTCCTTTACTTTTGTAGAGGAGTTGGGGTTAAACAAAGAAAGCTGGGCTATAAACTGTTTAGGAAAATCTTTCTATGCAGATTTTTGTCCTTTGGGAAAAAAATTGACATTAAGGAAATACTAAAGTTTATTGATTATGTTTGACTCAAAATTATTAATCACAATACTTTATATTGTCAACTGAATGCATTCATAAGAATATTTCCATTCATTAAATTATCTAACTGGGTAAGATAATGTCATTGAATCGTCCTCCTATAAAAGACTTAGAGAAAAATAATCAGGTGAATAATACCCACCGTTACTCACTATCAGATGCAACAGCCCTGAGGGAACAAGAACATTAAGATACTGGTCTGCTTTGTTAGACAGAAAATGGAAAGCACTGTGAGCACAGGGTAGGGGCGTAGTCTGACAACTGCCATTGGCAATACATGTCCACACACAATGATGCCCCAAGAGCCGACTCTAATCCATGCTTTCATAGAAGCTTCAATTCTGAACTCATAGAATTGTCAAGCATGGAAGAGTGGCAGCTTCCAGGCATGGAGGATTATAGGACTAGGTGATCATTGCCATTCCGATCAATTCTGTATGTCCTCCTTGCCTAACGTGATGCTATTACAGAGAGCTTAGTTCATGAAAGAAGAATTGAAAGAGACTAAATGTTTAAAGTTAGCCAATAAAGTTAATTATGTAAATCTTTAATTTAAAATGCCTAATTCATATACCACCCTCTCTGGGAAACACTCCATCTTGGAATTTCCTATAGAATTTCCTCTTTTTAATTAAATTCCTATAAATAAATGTATTCAGTGATTTCCACATGCTACTTCTGAACCTTACCCATGCTTCCAATGCCGTATTCAGCACATCGAATTGTAATTTAGAGAAGCAATTAGGGCATAGTGATCAGGATGACTCGAGTCAGACTCCCTCACATTACTGACAATATAACACAACATAATATAATATAAATCATAGCAGTAGTTCCACATGCAGTTTTGTGATTGAATGGCACACAGCTATCGGAGAAGAGTCTACTCTACCATTGCTTGTATTTCCATCACGTAAAGGACTAAGAAAATGACCTTATTCTTCATGCCTTATGTGGGGAGCTTTGGGAGGAACACTTTTTTTCCATGGAGACAGATCAGAGCTTTCATAGGGTTCGGGGATTTGTGGCTCCATCACAAAAGCTGGCACATCACTCCCTCTTTACCTTCTCATCTCCAGGACAACAGAGCACCACCTGCATTGTCACCTCAGTGCAGAGCCAGGTAAAGCCACCTTTAACAAGGTGTCCCTCTCTTCTGCCTGCTATTGGGAATATAAGAGAGGCCTGTCCTCACTGTTATTTGAGCCTGCAATATGGAAAAGTGGTGGATCTATCATCTTTCTGTCTCTGCCCCATGTAGCTGGCCATTTTATAGGTCATTCGATAGGAAATGTCTGATTTTGAATCAAAAGTGTAGTTTAGTGTATCTCAAACAAGAACCAGTACAATTAATCAAAGTGTGCACCTAAATTATCCACACAGCTTTGCCGTCTTAACAGTAGCTTGTTTATGCCAGCAGCGAAGAAGCCTGGAGAGAAAGTGGTGATGGAATCTTGAAAGACGTTTTCCACAGCTTGTTGAGAATTGAATATCTTTCCTTGTAAGAAGTGGCCCAAAGCCTGGAAGTGGTAGTAGGTGCAAGGTCTGGTGAATATGGTGGATGACAGAGTTTCCAAGTCCAGCCTCTGTAGTTTGAGCAGCTTTGTTTGAGCGACATGTGGCCAAGTGTTGTCTTGCAAGAGGGCTGGCCTGTCTCTAGTGACCAATCTCGGCTGCTTCATCACAAGCATCCTCATCAGTTCATCCAGTTGGTTGCAGCGGACATCTGTTGGAATTGACTGAACAGGTTTCATGAAGCTGTAGTGGATAATACCAGCGCTGGACCACCAAACAGACACCATTTTTTGATGAATATTTGGTTTTGGACTGTGTTTCCGCACTTCATCTTTATCCAACCATTGTGCCAAATGCTTGCGATTGTCAAAAAGAATCCATTTTTCATCACATGTAACAATACAGTGTAGAAATGCTTGACTTTTGTCATGACAGCAAAGAAAGGCAAGCTTTGAGACAATTTCTCTTCTGGAGCTTGTTTAATTCAAGTGGAACCCATTTATCCAGCTTCTTTGCCTTGCAAATTTGTTTTAAATGGTCCAATATTATTGGAATGGTAACATCAAATCTTGCTGCTAATTGACGCATAGGTTGAGATGGATTCGCTTCCAATACAGCTTTCAGCTCATCATTATCCACCTTGGTCTCAGGTTGCCCATGTGGCTCATTTTCAAGATTAAAATCACCAAAAAAGAACTTCTGAAACCATTGATGTACTGTGCGTTCATTAGTCATATCCTTCCCAAATGCTTAGTTGATATTTTGAGCTGTCCACACTACATTGGTTCCATGACAGAAGTCATATTTGAAAATAACATGAATTTTGACTTATCCATGGTTTCACAAAAATTGTTCTAAAAAAATTTGAAAGATAATCACAAGCAAAAACATGCATTTGAAAGACTGAGGATGTACCTTCACAGTAAAAATAAAACAAAAAGTGTCAAAGTGAAATGTCAGAGATATGAACTGTCAAATTCCACACTAAAGTAAATAGGACATTTCATACTTAATAACCTAAATGTTTTGGGTGCACTTGCCATTCTGCCTCTTTTTGTGAGCACATCTGTTTATGTGTGACCCAAGACCTCTGCTTTGGCCTTATAGGCCCAGAGGAGTTTTCCATTTGAGTTATGTACTGCAAAGTTGTGATGCACCTGCACAGATAAACCAGACAGTCTATCGTTTTCCATTAGGCTAATGACTATTCAGGCATGCTGATCAGTCAGATCGTCGAAGGTGAAGTGGAAAAGGTGAAATGCCAGCTCCCTATAAGTCATCCTCATTTAATTATTTATCTCAACTGTCCCTTAGAACAGACTTGAGCCCTTGCTGGATGGGAGCAATAAACCCCTGGTTTCCATATTCCTACAGCCTGCCTTAGGCTCTACACACAGAGTTCCATTAAATCTGTTGTACTGAATTAAACAGAATGCACAGAGAGAATGTTACGTAAAATCTCTTCCATAATGCAAATGCTGCATAACCATTGTTCTTCAATCGCTGCTTACCTTTAATGACCTTCTTAGCTGTGGTACACACTGAGAAGACACAGATCACAAGAACAGGAGGACACGGTGTAGGGTGGCCAGGGCAGATTCTCCATCATGTCTGTCCTTGAGAAAACTGTTAGGATCATCATAAACAGTGCATTGTAGAGACTCAGCTATACTGTGAAGCAAGGAATTAGAACAGGTGGATGAGCAAAAGCATTGGCGTGAAACAATTATTTAGCTGATGCAGTGAAACACCTAAATCTCTCTTTACTGACCAACAGTAGTCCTCAGAAAAAGAGAGCGTCACTTCCCCTGAGGGAATGCGTCCGGGAGAGTGACGTGGTTCTTGATGAAAATTTAGCTACATTTTAAGGATGAGTGATGTCAAAATAAAAAGGAAGTGGAAAAACTGAAGCTTATGTTATTGTTACTGGCCTCTGAGTGGACACTTTTCCAAGTTCTTGGCTTTCTGCCCAGAAAAGAATTTCAGGGCGCACCCCGTCGGCCCAGCGAGCCTCGGCTTTCACGGCAAGCGGAGGTGCACTTGGAGGAAGTGCAGCGGCGGGAAGCGAAGCGGCCGGAAGTGCAGCGGAGGGAGGCGCAGCGCGCTGAGGGAAGCGGCTGCGGACTTCCCCGGTCTCACTGACCGAAGGAAACACTATTCCAGGCCACAGGGGTGGCTTTTACTGAGAATTTGGGTAGTGATTCCTAGAATTGAGTTCCCCCCCATGTTCGTACTTTATATGGGTGCTTCAGAACTGTCATGGTGATTTCAAGGGTAGAGAAATTTTAAAACCGCAACGTAAACGGTACTGTAATTAGCCAGACTTCACGTGAGGTGGCAGAGGTAGCTGAGAAGCCAGTTGAGGTCGGTTCTTGGGTGCGTCGTCAGCCCGTTTTGTTAAGGATGTTCCCTTTAGCACCCGCACCTGCGTCCACTCTCAGGCCTGTCTCCTGGTCTCCTGCTGCAACAGTATGTTTTGTATTAATATAATCTCCATGAGGAATGCTTCGAGTGATAACTTTTGCTAAAGAAATGTCACTCACTACAATGCATGTCAATTAAGGATCTGATTGAGAAACAACATTGCTTATTATAATTTTCAGTAATCATTAGGGATTTTGATTATTTGAAGATTTTACCTATCTACATTTGTAAATCATCTTGCCGATGAATTTGTTTTAAAAATATTCCTGCAGTACTCTGTAGGAACAAATTAAATTGAGGCATATACGCACATATTTAAGGTACATGTGTGCTGTGTGTGTGAATGTCGACTGGCATTGCTGGAAATGTAAATGTTAATGATTTCAGATATGTTAGCATGTATTTTGTTTAAAAAAATACTTTAAATTTGTCAAATACTAATTTGAAAAATTTAAAACCATTTTGTTTACTTTGGGATGGCTTATTTTTTCAAATGTGAATCTCACTGAGGGAGATTATTTGTCCAAAGAACATTTCACCACAGCACATCCGGGAGCATCTGGAATGGGTTGAATGGTGCCCTCCGCAGAAATGTGCCTGTGTCCTAATCCCGGGACCCGTGAATGTTACCTTATCTGGAATAAGCGTTTTTGTAGCTGTATTTAAGTTGAGGATCCTGAGACGGGGAGATCATCCTGGATCATCCGAGTCAGTCCCAAATCTAGTGGCAAGTGTACTCAGAAGACAGACACACAGAGACAACACCCCCAGAAAGGGCCGTAGAGCAGAGAGAGATGCAGTCACGGCCAGCAGGGCTGGTAGGGGCAAAGGAGGGATTACTCCCTGCAGCCGCCACAGGAAATACGGCTCCAGCCATGACTTGACTTTCAACTTCCAGCCTCAACAATCAAGAGACAGTACATGTCTGTTTTGAGCCGCACGGTTTGAGGGGATTTGTTATGGCAATCCTAGAAACTATTCTAGCATCTATGGCAAATATTACTGTAGACACAATCAAACATAAATACTGATTTTAAAATGTGTTCAATTTTAATTTCTCTTTAAATAGCTGTATATGTCCTTTGATAAATAACAGTGTCAATTCTTGAAAATATTAATCCTTTCTAAGATTTATTCCATATTTCATGTTGATCTATATATGAGACACATAAAATTTCTATCCATAACTCTGCTAATAAATGTTTATCTGCAGAATGTTCCATCCTGTAATTGTTATTTATTTATTTTATTTTCTAGAAAAATAAGGCAGACACAAAGGAGTTTAATGTTCAGGTAACAGAACATACTTACGAATGTACTGGTAGATTAGGGAGAATTTGAACTATTTTTAGCAAAAGAATAACGGTTTGAAGGATATTCCCAATTTTTTTTTTTTTTTTTTTGCAAATAGTCTTTCATATGTCACAAGGAAAACTTTTACTTTCTTATCTACTTGGAAAAGGGATTCTCTTTCTCAAAACACAAACTGAAATTTACCATCCTATAAAAACAGTGACAGCAATAAAGATAACTATGTTTATTGTTTATTGAGTGCCTATCATGTGACCAGGACTTTGTTAGTGTTTTACTTTTATAAAACATATTCCTTACAAAAATATCTGTAAGTTGTTACCATCTTCATTTTTAGATCAGAAGTCAGAACCTCCAAAAAATTAAATACTTTTCCTAAGTTTAAACATGTAGTATATACCCCAAGTAGAAACTTAAACCCTGGTCTGTGTGACAACAAGATTTTATACAGTACTTTTATACAGAATACTGTATAAAGTCTTGCATATATTTCAAATGTGCATTTCTATTTCTTTTTTTCTTTGTAAAAGACTTGTATTCTCACATTCAAATTACAGATAGGTTTTGGTGACAGTTATTTGCACCTAAAAATAAAACAGAAGAAACCAACAGGAGACATTTATATTTTTCACCCACAGAAAAAGGGATGTTTATAAAATCAAATGTAAGCAGCTGATGGGCAACGTGTCATTTCCATGACTGGAATGTTCTTGGGTGGAGAGAGCCCGGTAGGTAGCTGCTGCCAGGCACTAGGACCATCTCCATTCACTATTGCTTGGCTTTCTCTATAGCTGGGATACACATTTGACAAAAGTAAATATTTTCTTTCTGGCCGGGCGCGGTGGCTCACGCCTGTAATCCTAGCACTCTGGGAGGCCGAGGCGGGCGGATCGCTCGAGGTCAGGAGTTCAAGACCAGCCTGAGCAAGAGCGAGACCCCGTCTCTACTAAAAATAGAAAGAAATTATCTGGCCAACTAAAATATATAAAAATTAGCTGGGCATGGTGGCGCATGCCTGTAGTCCCAGCTACTCGGGAGGCTGAGGCAGGAGGATCGCTTAAGCCCAGGAGTTTGAGGTTGCTGTGAGCTAGGCTGACGCCACGGCATTCACTCTAGCCCGGGCAACAAAGCAAGACTCTGTCTCAAAAAAAAAAAAAAAAAAAATTTCTTTCTTTTCCTTTTTTTACAGAAGGCAACACATGGATGAACAACTTTCTGTTTAATAAACTATTTAAATGGGATCAAAATGAGCCTCTCCTTTCTCATTTGAAAGCAATTCTTTAGGAAACAGGTGACTTCCCTGGGTTCAGTCACAGCTTCTGGCCCATCTGGAGCCTCCTGTTTCACATGGTTATTAAGGACAAGCCCCACTTCCCAATCAAACACTTTTTCAGTAAAGTGGAAGAAAGAAATATTCTCCTTTTCCTCCCACTTACACAATCTTTTTTTATCAGTTGCAAAACTCCCACCAAGTTGTGTAACAAGTAAATTGTGGGTTCTGAGGTTTTGTTTTCAACTGGTAAAAAGGAACAAAGACTCCCAGGTTATATGATTGTTGTGAGGGGCAAAGGAGTGACACGGGATACATCTACTAACTAACACCACACTGATGGTCGGCAGTGGTGCAATCACTCTTAGCGTCTTTCTAGAATCAGTAGAATCTGGTGTACAACCTACACTCCATCAACGCTGCCTAGTTCATTCTCCTTCCTTGGATTTTGTTTAAATTGACCTAGCCAATATTATCTGAAATATTCTTATAACTTGAATTCAGTGACACCACACTTCTATTTTTCATTTACTTTCTACTTACTACTTCTAAGTCTGACGAAGTGCCCAGCTCCACTCTCCACCACTCTCTCCCCAGGTGACTATAGCCGCATGCCAATGGCCGTCTGTCAGTCCTGTCTGTCAGATGCTTTAGCTGACGTGTTCGCCAGAGGAGATGAAACAGGAGCTATTGGACACGTGCTTTGCTGCTTCACGGTCACCTCACACTGAATGTTTGAGCAGCAGAATTCATGATAACCCCCCCATCCCCCCCTTCGCTAATTGTTGCTTCCTCCAATGGTCCTACATTGGTAAATAACACCAATATCCGTCTTATTTAATGAAGTTGAGAACATGGAGCCATTGTTCAATCCTTCCCCATCACTCTGCCTCATTTCCAACAGACTAAACGCATGGTGTCACCTCCATTCACTCTCAAAACAGCTCACTGATCTCTTCACTCCTCTTCACTTTCATGGCTAACACATAGTACAACCATCCTATTGTCTCACTAGACTGCTGAACGAGCTTCTTAAAGGAAGTCTGTGCATCCATCCCATCCTGTCTTTATTTTTTCTCCACAGTACATTTGGGATGATCTTTTAAAATGCAAATTTAATTGAACATTTTTGGTTTTCTTTAAATTCCTCAATAGATAACCCAATCTTTTTATTACCTTTATGCCCAGCATGGTTAGGCCTCTCTTAAGGCCCAGTCCACACAAATTTCTCTTCTCTGCAATCGAGAGCCTTTCTCTGTGCTGTTTCCATTGCCTTTCCTTTCACTAATGCAATGCTTCTCATCAATCACATCTCAACTCAATCTCACCTTCTAAAGAATGCCTCTCTGGAATTTTAAGTTAGGTCAGTTTCCCCGTCACTAATCTCATGGCACCCTGTGCTTCAATTGTATCGTTCTTAAAATTGTTAGTCATTATACAAGCATGCTTCCTTTAGTAGTGCTGCATCGCACCTTCCTTCAGGTTTTGTGAATACCAGTAAAATATTTATTTTTGATCAGCATTGTTTTCCTAAAGCCTGGGACAATTTAAGTACATATTCAGTAACCATTTGTTGCATAGATAAATGAATGACTTCCATCCAAAACTGATAATCCCTGCAAGTAGACTATTATTCAGGGCACGTTCTTCAATGTCCAACTCTAATACTGGCCTACTCTTAATGCTTCATAATTAGGCCCCTTCTCCTTTTTTTTGTTTCTGGGAGAATTAATTGCTGCCTCCTACAAGTTCCTATTAGTGTTTAGTGGTACCACTCAAGCTTTTTTATGGAAAACAACTGGCTATTCATTGGTTTTGTCAAAAAGTTGGGGAAGATGAGAGAGACAGTCATTGCTTTCTGGGAACCAAATTAAGGAAATACCTTTACTGCCCAATGCACTGAGATTGATATTGTTAACCTTCCCCCTTCTGTATGTCTATCTCTATGTCTCTGTCACTCCTCTCTCTCCCTGTCTGTGCATATTTCACAGTTAGATAGATAAGAGTCAAGTGGAAGAGGGGGCAATTGACGAAAGACACCCTGAGGAGGCAGAGGTATAAGCCTCAAAACGTAGGAACATAACATCTTCTTTGAGACAGAAACAGGACTAGTCAAATGGAAGGATGTGGAAGTATTTTCCAGCCTACCTTTTACTTCACTGCATTTTTCTCTGTGTCATTCAGGTCTCAGCTTCCATACTCACTAATTCTGGGCTATTTCTCAGGTATACGATTCTTTTCCATGTTTTGAAATGTGTTCTGGTAGAAAAAGATACAGTCTTTGGAAAAATCTGGTGAACATCACTGTAAATTTTAGTTCACATGAATTTATTTGTACATTTGGCCCTGCTGCTCTTCCAACATGATTTTTCAGAGCCTCATAATTCCTTCCTTTGATTCAGAGATGGAAACATGGAGGATGAGATATTCTTAACCAATAATGCCTCCTGCAGACACTCCTGGCAGCCCTCAACATCCAACTGTGCAGAACAAAGTTTCTCCTATTACCAGTTAGTATGGAGTCTTTATTTCAAAAGAAAAGAGAAAAAAAAATAGACTGAACACACTGTTATATGAGTGGCTACACTATTTCAAAAGACAACAAAGAAAAAACAAAGCAAAAAAAAAAAAAAAAAAAAAAAAACTCTCCCCATAACATGGACTATGACAGAACTTCTGATATGTTAAAGAAATTCTACAGGGGAAAAAAATAAAGCTTGGTAAGCCTTGGTTTAAGAAGAAGAAATCTGTTCAGACTGCATGAAACATTTACCTTTAGGATAAGAAGAACAATATGTTAACCCTTTAAGAGCATTAGCATGTTATCCCAAAAGGACACATTTATCTCTTCTTTACAACTATTGCTCCTAATCTATCTGAATTCCTCAAAAGATGTCATATCCCAAACATCAACAAGTATCTGGATGAGAAAGTTCCAAGTTAGTATTAAATAAATAATTGTGTGACTTTATTTATTATTCTTATTTAGGGAAAGAAAAAAATCAAAAACAGATGTCCATGCAAATATGGAATTGAATTAGGAAAAATTACATTTTGGAATATTCTCTCAGACTTCTGCTTCCTTTCATGGTGAAGCACCTGGTACAAGACCCTCCCTCCTGCAACAAGCACATATGTAACTGGACAAAATAGACGAGGCAATGTTTTTGAAGCACTGAATCATGAGCATTGTAGGACTGCAGCCTTGAGGGGAGGGAAGTTCACATAGTGGGTCCCATGACCACCAGCTTTCTGCTGGGGGAAAATGTACTGACTCTATTGCAAGAAGCAAAGCGTAGAGATCCTGTTAAACTGGAGATGTGGAGATCAGATTCTATTGCAGCGGCAGCAGCTGGGATCTTGGGAAGGGAGAAGGCATCAAGGAAGAGAGCTGTGCAGAGAGCCTCAGAAGCCCATGTGCAGACCACCTACACATGCAAGTTAAAGAGGCAGCCACGTATGCACACATGCAGTGTAAGCCACCCAAGATATTCCAGATGGCAGGTGCTGCAGATTTGAGAACAGAACAGAGGAGCACACTTAGAATAATGCTGGGCGCACTGGCAATCTCATTAACACCATGGCAGCCATGACAGCCGTGACAGATTACGAAATATGAGTCATGCCCCAGAGAAAATCTAGAATCAAGTTTCACTAAGATCTCTGAGAAGAAGGAATTTGGAGTTTGAGTCCCTCAAAGTTAGAAGGCCTTGGACAACACCTTAAATTTGTACAGATCTTCAAAAACTAAGTATAAAATCAAGTTTACTCAAGTTCAAAGTAATTGGACAATAATTGTTCTGACTGCTAAAGCAAGAATCAACATTTTTTGAGGACGATAACAGGATCCAGAGTCTCTACACTGATTGTGTTACCCAAAATGATTAATACTTTTTTAATCACTATAATTACAAAGAAAAAAGAAAATGTAATTCATGGTCAAGGAAAAAAAAAAAAGCAAACCCTGGTGACCCAAAGTTGGTCTTTATAGACAAACACAAAGCAGCTGTTATAAAAGATTCAAAGAACTATGAGAAAATGTAGTTTTAATATGTGAAGACATAGGGAGTCTCATCAGATATATAGAAACTACAAAAGGAATGACACTGCAAGTTTTAGAGTGGAAAATTACAATAACTGAAATGAAAGTTCCCGGATGGTCCCAGCAAGACATTAGTGACAGAACAAGGGAAGTCACATCCATAAAGAAGAAGTCTGTGCACAGACTGTGTTCCTGGGAGGCAGACATGGCCATGGAGATTAGTAGGCCAGGTATTTTTAGGGAGAGCTCTTGGGATTGATATACGTAGGAGGGAAGAGGAGGAATCAGGATTGGACAGAAGTTGAAGCTGAACTGTCACAGTCCCAATGAAATCATCAGCCGATCACGAAGAGAGTTCTGGGGCAGGGACAGCATTTTAGAGTTCCTGCAGCTGAGGTTTGAGGGCAGGGGCTGTGCACCTCTGTGTTGACCAGTCATCGCATTCTGGCTTCCTCGGGAAGGCGAAATGCCCTTGAGTGAGGCCATTTCTTCACCAGGCGCACTTGCCATGGAGAGGACTGCCTCGTAATAGCAAACCCAGGGCCTGGATGGGGACGTTCTGGAGGGGACTGGGTGACAGAGCACAGTGAGCACCACAGTCCGCACTCCGCACCCCCTTATCCATGTCTCTGTGTAAGATCTGGGAGCCTCTCTTTCTGTGGGTCACACATCTGAAGGTTACTGGGAAGAGCTGCAGGCCCTGCCTCTGCATCTCCTGTCGAGGGTGCAACAGATCGTCATCCTCTCCCTCCTCTAATATCCAGTCTGCATTCCCTTCACCTCCAGCCAGCACCTCTGCTTGTCTTGGTGGCTCTTCCGGCAATGTGATCTAGACTTTTGTCCCTAGGCCCCTAGGCATTGAGCCACTGGAAAAGGAAGTGCCCAGAGAAGCCAAAGTGAACCACCTATGTGTTAGGTATACTTCTACCTGCCCCTGCAGCAGCTGTCTCCTCCTGACAGTGGAGGTCAACGGAACCTGCTACAAAGGTGACTCTTTTTGCTCACTGCTTCTCTGGCATGAAGAACCTAAAATGCCCAGACTGTAGCTGTAGCTTATAGCTCAAGGAGGCTCTTACCATCTCCCTGGTGGAGGCAAACCCCATTAGGTAGCAATGAACTGTAAATGTGAAGAACATGGATTTGTAGAGCTGAAAAGCAGAACTCCCCAAATAAATCACCAGGAGTGATCAGTTGTAGGGAGACTTCTACTGTGGCTTCTTGCTTGTTAGATCCTACTGTGGCTTCCTGCTTGTTAGATCCATGCATCTCACTTGTCTAGGGAGCAGCACCTGTACATGTCCTTGATTCAAAGGACATACTATGTTCTGGATGATGGTTCCCTATTCTGGTAAAGTATCACCTCCAAGTTGGAGAATTAACTGTGCCTCTAAACAGATCACTCCCTCATTTTATCAGGTGACAGCTACTATTATTCAATATAAACAGCTGGGTTTTGTCATAAATTAACACTCCGTATTTTCCTGGATGCCAGGAGAACAGGTGGGGCAGGACCTGTGGTGTGCACGTATTGCCTTGCAGGACACTGGCCTCTCTAGCAAGCAAGGGGAGTTGCTGGCCCTACTAGGAAACACTCTTCATAGGGACGAACAGGTCATTTGTGCAATATCAGAGGGATCAGGGAAATCTAGGGATTCAAAATATTTGAGCAATCAACACAGATATCCTCATTCTGTATCAGAGTCATACCTTCCCAACCAGGTTTCTGCACTTGGCCCGGCAGAAACCCTGGAGTGGGATTTTTTTTCTTTGAAGCTCAGCTACTTTCCCCTCAAGCCCTAGGTCTGGTCCTTAGCTTTCTCCGCCTTCCTGTTTCAGGAGATGAGAGTCTCTTTATAGGCAATTAATAAGGCCTTCCGTTTTTCACATTTAGTTTTTAATTGTCAATCAATCACTCTCAAGCTTAGCAATAGCCACTCAGTCCTACAGTCCTACAGTTACTGTCTATCAAATATTTCTCCAACGCCAGATTGTTATCGAAGGCTCGGCCACTTGTCCACGAGGCTGAATTGGAAGAACGAGGACAAGCGGTTTGAGGAGGAAGGACAGAGAGACTACTTTGCCGGCAAAGGAGGAAACATGGCAGACCTTCTCATCTCAAAATCCCAAATTTCCTGAGCACAGGCAGAAATACAAAGCTTTTAAAGGGAGGCTTCTCAGTTCGGGCAGTTACTATGATTAACTATTCTAATCCTCCCATCTCTGCCAGAGCCCTGGGAGTTTTAACAAAAGACTTACCCTGCCTCAGGGATGCAGGCCAGAATGCAGTTCCCAAAAAGAGTGGGGGAAGTTTTAAGGAGACAGAAAATCTCTTTGCCATTATTTTCCAAGCCATTCTCCCAGTTGCATATTCCCCACTCTCAGTATTTCCCTTTCATGTCTATGGGAGGAGGGGCGGCTACCCTGTTACAAGATCATACCAGCTAGTGAAGCCCTACAGAGACTGGAGTATACATCAAAATCTGCCCCTATAGGATCAGGTACTCAGGTGACCGAGGCAGGGGGCTTTCTTGAGCTCAGAAGTTCCAGGCCAGCCTGAGCAACATAGCAGGACCTCATCTTAAAAAAAAAGAAGAAAAGTCAGTCAATAGTAAAGGTAATACTTCTCAAGAGATAGCATCAGTGAGAAAAGAGCCTTCTATTTTCCCAAATTGCATTTAGAAGATCTGAGTATGCACTCAGTTCAAATTTAATACTGATGTGAAGGGACCCCACTCTCTAGATCCTAAAAAAATCATGAACATTAAAATAAATTAAATGTCCAAATTGCTGCTTATTGAATGTACATAGAAACAAAAGCTAGAGTGTGAAATTTGATCTTACATTCCAGGTTGCACTGTTTCTCTTCTTGCTTTCAGGCTCACTGCATGCTAAGTGTGTGCAGTGATAATCTTCAGCACCAACGGTGCAAACCATTACCAACCAAGCCGTCCGTTCAGCAGCAGTGGAAAGTGTAGTTGGTTCCCGGTACAAAGCAGCAACATTAACCCAATTACAAATAGTCATTACAATGCCAAAACTTGCAAATAGAATTCCCTGCTTTTAAGAACTACAATGACAAGCTGTCCCTAATTTATCCTGAAAATGACCTTCTGTGATTATAATATTTGATAAGAATTATACTTTAAAATTGAAAAATGCCTTAAACACTAGAACTTCACTATCTCTCTTTGTTTCAGAAGTTCTATTCAAAGCCTTGAATGGATAGATAAATCACCTTTTCCAAACATTTGTTTTTTTTAACCATTTTTATTTTTTTTATTTTTTTTTGAGACAGAGTCTCACTCTGTTACCCGCTGGGCTAGAGTTCCGTGGTGTCAGCCTAGCTCACAGCAACCTCAAACTCCTGGGCTCAAGCAATCCTCCTGCCTCAGCCTCCCGAGTAGCTGGGACTACAGGCACATGCCACCATGCCCGGCTAATTTTTCTATATATATTTTAGCTGTCCATGTAATTTCCTTCTATTTTTAGTAGAGACGGGGTCTCGCTCTTGCTCAGGCTGGTCTTGAACTCCTGAGCTCAAACGATCTGCCCGCCTCGGCCTCCCAGAGTGCTAGGATTACAGGCGTGAGCCACTGCGCCCGGCCTCCAAACATTTGTTAAAGCCTGTCTTTGTAACCTTAACATCCAAAATCTTGTGTTGTTTGTTGAAATATCATTCAAGTGAAATTCAGAGATTTTAGGTTCCAAGAAACATTCAAGAAAAGGGACACATCTTTGAGAAACTGTCATTAACTGAAAACTCGAGTGCTGAGTGTAGCTGGCTGTCCTGCAGGAAAGACACATGCAACGTTGTCTGAGAAAGACTCACAATCTCTGTACTCTATGTGCCTCAACTAAAATAAACTCCCAACTTTCCTCTTCCTGATACCAAAAAAGCACATATCACATAATCATCAGTTATGCATTATCGTGTGCTTACTGCAGTACTCAAAAGCAGTCCAGCATAAAAATTAAGAACACAGAATTTTTGGAACCAGAAATGCTAGTTTCAAACATCATCTCTACTACTCTTCTCTCCACATATCAGTTTTCCTCATCCCAGAAAGGGGAATGTGAACAGTTCCTTTCTGGCAGGATATTATATGGTTAATATTTATAAAATCCTAACAATAATGAAAACATAACAACATATTTATAAAACACTAATAGCTACTACTAATTAAGTGTAATTTTCAGCATTTTACTTTTATAAAAATATGAAACATTTATTAATTCACACACATGCATGTGTTAATATGATTTTGAATAATATCTTGATGAATATGAAGACATATTAACACTCTAAAATTGGAATGAATGTAAAGTTGGGCCCAGAACTATTGTCCCACTTTTATAAATGAGGAAACTATAGACCTGCTCTAAATAACTTTAGTTAAGCACTAGCTTAATATGCAACAAGTCTGTAAAGCGATTGGAAAATAAATGAAATAAGTGATTAATAATAAAAACCAATGGAGCCTGAGAGAACGGCACTTAGTGCAAGGCGTACGGAATGTAAGCAAATGTCTCCCAGCCTTTTGTGCGTCTGGCCATGTGCAGAATGCTCAATTCCAACCACTTTCAAGAGTGACAATGACTAACCCGAAACTACCCATAGTTAGTACAGGAAAATATTGAGAGATGAAAATCCATTTCATTTACAGTCTGGAGAAACTGGAAGAGGCGTTTTGACTCCCTAACACGCCTTTCCGTCCCTCAGCCCTGAGTTACTACCGGGTGAGAATTGCAGGGAGGCATATATTGGCTAAATACAGGATGCTCTGGGGGCCAGTCAACAGCGGGATGCGCTGCCTCGTGAGTTATTGAGCACCTTGTCACTGCAGAAATACACTCGAGGGCTGCACGGCCATTTTTCAGGAAAGATTGAGAGAAATTTTTTGTATTGGGCTCAACTGGGTATCCCCTCGGGTCCGCGTGAATGATCAGGTTCTGTGATTCTAAATCTTGTCAAGGTCACGCAGTGATGAAAGGCAGGTTATACTTGTGGAAAATATAACTAGAAAAAGGAGCTTTTCTATAATAGAAACGTGACTTTTGAAGCTTCCCCAGAGGGGAGGTTTTTCACAGAGCACCTCCTGATGTAAGACAAAAGGGAAAATGTCAGCAGAGATGAAGGGAGTCAAGTGGGTCCAAGGCACGACGCGGGGGCTGAAGACAAAGCTCAGGAGAAGGGCAGAGCTGGCGCATGCGCCCTGACTTGTGATTAGGCGCCTCTCCCACCCTTCGGAGGAAATGCTGCAGGGAAGACGGGATCCTGCACAGGCAGGAAATGCCTGACTACTGCAAGGTTCTTGCATATACAAAATATCAACAAACCAAATGCATATTATTGTATATAGTTCATACGTATATATTGTTACACATAGTTCATGTATAATGCATATACAAAAAAGAAGAAAATCATAAAACATTTAGTACCTATGTGAAAAAAAGCTTTAGTGGTGGTATCTGAATTTACTATTGAATAATAACAACTATTATATTTTATTTACTATTATTCAATAATAAATAATAATTATATTTTATATAAATGATAACACTTACTGTTGAATAATAGCAATTTATGTTAGCCAAAGAATTATTATGGTTTTGGTTAGCTAAAAATAGATGTAAAGACTACATGGTCAAGAGTTATATAGTAATAATAATAATTCAATATATATTAATCACTTTAGGTGAAGCCAATGCCATATAATTGCTTTAAAGACATAAATTAATTTCTTAACAACTCAATGAACTGACTGCTTTTATTATCCCCACTTGCAGGTGAGGTGGGCTGGGGTACAGCTCAGTGACACTAACAAAGTGTTTAGGTGAGAAGGGGAAAGTGAAGCACCACTGGTGGGATTGGAAATCCCATGTTCTTGGTCAGATTTCAGAACTGCCTCTCAGCTACAAGTGGTCAGTGGAAAAATAAAATTATATTCAAAGAGATTAGTTTTTATTTAAAATAATCTTCTGAGTTCTAAACCAAACCTGTCCTTCCCTTACCAGTCCCGGCATCCTCTCTTATGTAACTTCTCCCCAGTCTTCAACCCTCAACTTAATTCCCATCTCTTGCACAAATCTCCCACCCATTTCTTCCAAACACGGCCTTTCCTTCTTTCAACTGCAATGACAAACTATCCACTGTCTTAGATTTTCTTCTGCTATGTATGACCTGTACCTTCAAAGACAATTTGAGCTATTTTGGAGAACGGATGCTGGCCTAAACAATGGTCAAATTAGATCGTACGTGTTTCTAAAAATGTAAACCTTCTGTTCTCCAGGAAAAGAAATTCATAATCATAGTGTGGGGGCTTTCTGGAACCATCTGAGGACCATGATTCCTAGTGGTTAAGTCTGGATAAGCTACGTGCCGTGTCCTTTCTTGGAGATTCAGAACAGCTTCACACTATAGGCACAGACAGGTTCTGCACACGGAATCAACTGAAATATATTTAAATTGTATATATATTTAAAATGTATTCTTGATATAATATTAAGAATTTCCAGAACACATTGGAATTCAGAGCCATTTTTAAAATTCCAACCATAATTAAGATTTTCCAATGAATGTTTGGATCTTCACTGATAGTAAATACACTCAAGTTCAAAACCAAATGATCTCAGGAAGGAGGGATGATATCAAGCCAGTAACTCTGTCACTTTCAAATTATATGGAGAGGCTGAGATTTTCTTAGGTTATAAATACTGATCTGCTCTTGTTGAGCCTTTGAATATCTTCAAACAATTTTAAGAACTCAATCATTGTAAATTTTCCTATTAATTTCAGAAAAGTAATTGGAATTATTCCTTCCAATTAAACAATTAAACAATTTCTATGTGTTGCTATCTCTTCTCATCTTATCATGTTATATATATAAAATATATATTTATATATATTTTAAATACATATATTTTAAAATACACATTTTTTAAATTTCCTATTATGTCTTTGTAAGCTGAAAGTGTGTGTGTTTCTAAAATAACAGTGATATATATATATTCATACTTAGACAATAATGTTAAAAAGTGATAGAAAATGTAGAAACTGAAATATCTTAGTGTTACCCCTTCCATGTGACTGTGTGGGCTTTTCCCTCTGGTGTTCTAGAACCCCTGATATGGAGTAAATTGTGACACCCTTCCAAAATATATTTGGAGAATTGGAGTTTTAGGAGGCAATTCAGTTAAATGAGGTCATAAGGATGAGTCCCTAATCCAACAGTATTGCGTCCTTACAAGAAAAGGAAGAGAGGGGTTGCTTTCTCCACGCATACACCGAGGACAGGCAGGTGACGACAGTGAGAAGGCAGCTGTGTGACAGCTGGGGAGAGAGTCCTCACCAGGAGCTGGCCATGCTGGCACACTGATCTCAGACTTGCAGCCTCCAGAAATACCCAGAGAAAATAAATATCTGTTGCTAAGACCACCCAGCCTATGGTATGTTTTGTGATAGCCTCAGCTGACAGACAACCCCCTCTGTGAATGAATCTTTTGTCTTGCTTATATTAAAGCTTTCTTCTTCAGTACTTACGAACATTCTTTGAGCCCACCCTCTTCTATTTTTGTTTTGTCTCCTTAGAGTTCTCAGGATAAAAAATACCTTCAGCTTAGGATATTGACTACTAATGAGAACAGGAAAGAGAAAAATTAAAAGAAAAAAGGTAGATGAAATGTGGAAGCCATCATCTTCCAGAACTCTTGCAGTCAGTTCTTCTTCTTTAATAATAGAGAAACTGTCTCAATCTAGAATGAAAAAAAAAATAGTTCTTTCTGTCCTCATCACCTTATTGAAAAAGATCATCACAATTTCTCCCAAGCATGCCATAATCACCACCCAAATTTAACTTTGTACTCAGGAATAATCAAATGTCTTCCTTCTCCTCATGTCCTGATTTCAAGTGTGACAGTGGAGTGGAAATTAAGGTGAAACAATTGAGACATTTGCATTTTGCTCTGTTTTGAAGGACATTTTGCGGTTTTGTGCCCTTCCATCAGATTACGAAGTAGTTAACTAGGCTTGCACTCCTATGAATGATCCTATACAAGCAAACTGAAGCCACATTTCAAAGAAGGCCCAGACTACTCACAGGAGACTTTACATGAACTATGTGGTGTGCTTAGCTGAAATCCTGAAGAAGCACGTCATTTTAGGGAAGGCCCATAGTATGTCTATTTCCACAGGTGTGGGAGGATAATCGCAAGATTTGATTTTATCAAGGATCAAGTTTGAAGAGCACTTTTTACCCTAATAAAACTCTCAATTTATTTGCACAACTTGTCCATTGCACGTGATGGTATACATTTTATCCTGGTGGTTAGTTTAACTCATACGTTGAAAGTGTAGCTCGTAAAGTTTCTTGTGAAGCAACTAGAGTAAGTTAGCAAGTTTGAGTAGCGTAAGTATATGGAGCTCACTGTCAGTTCATCTGGGGAAGCACTACTCCATTTGGGTTAATATGCTACATGTTTGCCTGAATTCAAAAACAAACACTGTGAGGTCAAGCTTAAAACCGATAAATACAATAATACATTGGAGAAGAAATAGGACTTGGGAAGCAAGGACACAGCCGGAGGTAAGGCTTCACTATGTATATATTTCTAAATGCTCATGATCCTAGTGGCTTAAAATAACAGATTTACTTCTTGTTCATGTTACTTGTCACATCGACTGCAGGTCATCTGTGACTTGTCTGCAGTGGGGCCTTCGGCCGAAGGACCAGCCCCCAGCAATGGCACGATGTTCCTGTGGCAGAGGGAACGAGGAAAAGGCAGAGCCTCTTCTTTCCTCAACAGCGGCCCAAGCACTCCCACTGGCCGAGCAAGTTGCAGGGCAAAGCCTGGCTGCAGAGATGAGGGACTGTCCTCTTCCCACAGGGACGCTCTGCAAGTCACAGCAAACACAGGCTGCGTGTGATCTTCTCCAAGGAAAAAGGGGTCAGGGAGGACAATAACTGGGAAACATAATTCGATCTGCTGCTTAAATGAACCTGGCCATGTATGAAATTATTTGCAAAACCATTCCAAGAAATGATTGATTCATGGAACTTTCAAATATATTACTTTCACCATATATTCTTAGTGTGATGCATTTTATGAAGAAATAAATAAATACATTTTAAATTTTATTCATTAGGTTTTTGTTTTTAGAAGTACAGCTCTGGTATTTTGAGGCTATTGTAGCTCTTATATTATGTAAATGGTGTTAGTACTCAATATTGCAAGGACCATTGTTAAAATTATAACATTATAGAAACAGAAACACTGAAATGTCTCCAGTTGACCTGAATAGCAAATATTAGTATGAACTCAAGATTTGTAAAAAATGTATAGATAGCAGTAGATGAGATACAGATAAAGATATTTCTAGCTCTTCCCATTAAAATGGCCTAAAGGCAGTGTCATGCCAGTAGCAATGAGCAAACCAACAGTAAATGGCACCCAACTTGGAGCCTGGAATGCCTTTTCCCAATAAGTTGAATCTAGGTTCTGATTTCCAGTTTGGTGAAAAGAAGGTATAATGAGATCTTGGTGCATCTTGTACCACAGAGTAAAGGTGCTTTTAAGTAGTAATGGGATAAAAGCAAAGGACATAGATCCAGAATGAAGGAGCTCCCGCTGGCAAAATGTATGATAATTTGAGCACTTAGAAAAGGCAGTGGATCAAAACTCACTGAAAAACTGAAAGTCCATGAAAAATCCTGAGAAAAAAGACTGATGTCTTTATGAGAAATGCTGTCCAATTAATAAGACCAGGGTTGGAGAAGTCCTTGGGCAATATGAATTAAAACCGGCTCAATTCCTCCCATGTGCAATTGTCCAAAAATGCCTTATCTTTGCCCTTAAATAACGCACAAGGTTGTGTCAGGAAAAAACAGCAGGAGAATAGTGATGATTTATTATGCCACTTTTCCATTTGTCTACTTTTTAACCACCATGGATGGATTAGAATATACAACTAAGTCTAGTTTTATTCTCCTCCTTCTACCGGAAGTGTCTGCCATATGTCTAACTGTGATTGAATGGTAACCAAACACATATATTTTCAACCAAACTTTGAGAACATTGGTTAGTGATAGTTATTATTTCATTTACATTTACAACATTTATTTTACATATTATAACTTGAAGCTTCCACAACATTATAAAATAAATTTATTACCAGAATATTTGCATCTCATGAGAATGGTCTACATATATATATTTGTAGTTGAATATGAATTACCACAAATATCATCAATAAGATTGCTGAATTAAATTAGTCCTAGAAAGAAACTCCTGATAGAACTCCTAAAGCACCTTCCAAATGTGATTTAAGATAAAGGAAACAAATAAACAAGCAAAACTTACTATAATTCACTAAACTACAGTTGATAGCCAAGGTATTGCCAAAACTTAAAATTTGTCTTAATAATGATGTAATGAAGACAGATTTTTTTTTTTTTAAAAAAAAAGAATGTATGTTGTCCTCATTGTCCTGCACATAGAGCAGCCCCACCTGAACAAAATCAGGTAAGACGACAGACCTGGCACCGTGTCTGCGCGGTGCTCGACTCACAGATGCCGACGCTCAGCGCAGCCGAGAACTGCGTTCCCAGGGTCTTTCCTGAGACTGAAACTCGAACACACGTACAAACAGCACCGTCTGTATGCAAGGTAGGGAGGCGGCTACCTCAGGTGGCTGTGCGTTAGGAAACTGAGAGTTGAAGGTTAATGCACAGACGATGGAGACCTTGAAAGCCAGTAAAACGTGGGGTGGACAACGTGGAGCTGCCCAGTCAACTCAGTTCTGACCTTCCCTGGGGCAGTATTTTCGTACGATGATGCGTGGTCTTTTCCAGCTTCTCTTCCTGCCAGCAGGCAAGCCTACAGAGGTGTGACTATCCTGCAGCACGGGGCCCTTCTCGGTACTGTAGGCCAGTGTCCCTGGACACACGTGGCTCCGCCGACAGGACCCGAGCAGCAGCGCCCACCTGAGCAGTGGCGCTCCCCGCCGGGTCGTGAGCCTACAGTTTCCGTGTGGCCGTCCTCCCGCTCTTCTCGTCCACCCAGATGTTTCACAAGCACCTAATTTTGTGGAGTGAACTTACTCTCCCTAAAATAGATGGAGCGATTTCTGGTTTTGCAGGAACACCTGACATATTGGTGGCTAACTCAACAGCTTTTTGCCCTACATTGATTTAAGAGGAGATGACAAAAGTCTTTGGCCCTAGAACTATATTCAGACTCTGGAAGTGTTTGGATTTTCTGTTGAAAAATAAATAAACAAACAAACAAATAAATAACTTTAGACACATCATGAACTTTTCAGAAGTCTGTTTTCTTACCAATAGCTGGCTTCTCAGTTGTACCACCTGCCGGATTATTCACACAACTGCTCTAGCCAATCTCAGGAAATCTCAGTACTGACGCAGCTCTCCTGCACCCAGCTAGAGCTGTGGGGGATGGTGGCCACAGCCGAAAATATCAGAGTAAAGGTATGAGACAGGCTCTAACATTTCTGTTGGAGCAAAACAAAAAAAGCAGTACATTGTCCTCAGTTGGGAATGAATAATAATGAAAAATTCACTTCAGTATAAGATCAAGGGAACTTCCTCTTCATAATCTAGGGCAAAACAGTGTAGTCTCTCACCCCCAATTTATACATATATATATATATATATATATATGTAATTTTTTACATAGAGAAAAGAAAGTAAACAAACAAAAAAACAGCAACAAATCAAGCTGAAATGTGAAGCACAGAAACCAGTCTTGAGAACCAAAATTAATGATTGATTGAACAGCAAGAGGACAGAAGTCTTGAAATAAGAGAGGCATCTTTTAGAACTCAGCTCACTAGAGCCATTAATACAAGAGAACCTGCCCCCAAGTCTTGGAGGACACGAACTTCTTTCCTGTTTGTTTCCTGGGTTTTATCTTCCAGCAGATAAACAGGTCAGGTACTCTCTGGCCTCCTGGGACAGGTAGCACTTATTCCTTGCCTTCCCCTCTCCCTCCTTGCATAAATTTGCATAAATATCAGTTACCACCCCCTTTCCTCCAGACTCTTCATAAGTAAGCTTAGGATCTTCCCCTGAAAGATCCATCAGTCAGTTGGATTGATCTAGCTCTTCTGTTCCTAACCTATTGTTTTCTGAAATGAGCATGAGTTGCTATACTTACAGGAAAAAAGAGTTGCCATTTTTACCCAAATATGCATCCAAAAACACCATTTGCTCATATTTAAATGCCAATATTAATGATACCTTGTAACATATTCATGAAGAATTTAGGAGATTGTCTGACACAAAATTAATGTCCCATGAATATTAGTTATTTTTGTAATAATTATTGTTATTTTAATGATGTTTATTTGGGAGGACTCAAGATGCTGGATCATGTAGCAGCAGCTTTGGCAGTGTAGCTACATGTAGAAAGAATACTTTATTTTTTTTTTTCAAGAATAGCTCTTCTAAGACCTCATATTTAGAAATTAGTCATTTGGTCTTTACTAAAGATATAGATGTCCTTTCAAGCCAGAGATACTTCCTCAGAGACTGTGAATGGCTAGGAGAATTCCATTCCTCTATGTCTTATTTGAACATCCTCTAGGTGAGGGAATGCTTGCTTAGAATCATGTAAGGCTTTCTATGAGCCATGAACTCTGAGCCATGAACAGCAAAATTTTGCTATTGTTGCTTTAATATGGGTTTTGGTGTATAGCACCATATTAGCTACCTGATTCTAATCCTCTGGGTTTTTTTTGAATATTGTTTTCTTAAATTTACATTTCCTCATTAACCTATTTTCAATTAAGACCAAAAGTTTGGCATACCAAATATTGAAACAAGAAAGTAGTTGACAACAGTGGTTTTCCAGTAGTCATTAAAGTAAGCCAAAAGACCTGGTAATGAAATAGCTGAGGAAGGAAGGGCATGGGTTTGGCAAGGAATAAAAAGCAGAGATCCTCTAAGGGCACATACTTAGAAAATGCTCTTGGCAAGACAGAACTAAAAGAAGTAAATTTGGAGACCGTATACTTACTGGACTTCAAAGATAGCAACAGAGCAATTCTGGACAAAGAATGCCTTGATTGATGCAAGATTTGAATATAAACACATGATACCATAATCAATTTTATGACTGCATATTTTTATTAATTGGCTAGATGTTGCTGGATTCTGAAGAATTAGTGGTGGATAAACAACATCTTGGTGTCCCTGAGACCAGGACAACCCATCATTCCTCCCTTCCTCTCTTGGCCCACCCCACCAAGCTTCTGATGTTTTCCCCTACTGACCATAACATTGTGGAGTCGTGTGGACAAGAAATTGAAACAGCATTATTGATATCTCATATTAATGAAGGTTAATGCTTCGTTGATTCTCTGTGATTTTGGAAAAAATAAACAGGTATTATGACACTTGTGTGACAAAGACAGCTAATTTTGTGCTATTCCTTTAGTGAGGGAGAGTTGTTGCTAGGAAATGGTTGCCCACCTGGGGGCTATAGTTCATAGCCCATCTTTCATTGCCGTGGTGCTATTTGACTAATTATCAGAATGAAATGCGAGTGATGCGATGTGAGTTGCTTCTGGGACGTGCTTTTGCCCACTCTTTCTTGTCTGCTCTCTGGGAGCTCAGGACTTTAAGGCCCCAGAGGGTGGTAGAACCTCAAATGCCTACTTGGAAAAAAGCTGTCTATTAATCAAGAATACTATTGGCTCATGAGAAAGATTTTATTGTGTTAAGTCAATAAAAATTTGGGTCTAGCTTCACTAATATCCTCGATTTTTTTAAAAAATGCATGGTTAATTAAACCATGGAGATGCAGATGTAGCTATAAAAACCCCTGTTGGAGAAAGTGCAATCTTTACAGGTTAAAAATTATAAAATGTATAATTTTCATATACCCTAAAGTCCCACATTGCCCAAATGTCTTAATCAGAATGCCAAAGTCAAGAGAGGAAATGATTAGCACTACAATAAACATGCACACAGAAGCTTCTCTGGATAACAGCTAATTCTTTTTAGTATTACAAGTTTATTTATGAATTATATTATCAGGAACAAATATTTAACTGAGACTGATGTTTTTAATAAAAGTGGCTTTCACCACATTTGTAAAGCCACTATACAAATAAATAAAATAATTTGTTATAAGTAACACACCTTTTCTAGGCTTATCCAGCCAAAAGATATAAATTAAATTAAATTAGATGTAATTACCCAAATTTAAATTTCACTCTACAAAACCTCAGTGCTCTGAAAAATGCTAGGGTTATCACCAAGGGCTCTCTATAAGTAAAACCCATATTATTTCAGTCCATTTCACCTCATTCCATGAATTGATATCTGCATACTTCAAGGACCTCATGAAAATGCTGACATTTCTGCCAATGGCTCTGAAATGGTTAAATCTTGAAGTTTCAGGGTGAATTTATCTTTCCTGCACTCCTCACGAGGTGGTGCCTGGGGGCACACAATGAGTAGAATGCCTCCTTTCCCAGCTCTCAGAAGGCTTAGGGCAACAAGTCACTCATGGGCATTGTTCTCTCCTGTAACTTTTGTCTGTTGTTTGTCTTTATATACACAGAAGTCCATAAAGAATGGCCACCTACCCAGCATTTGAGACAGACACCAAGCTGTTCTCTTAGAACACAATAAAGCCATCTCCACATTGTCTTTCAGCAAACAAACACACAGAATCACAATAGCTTCATCTAGTAGATCATCCTAGACCCATGGATAGATCTGACAAGAGTTAAGGGTGAATCCCAGTGTTAGCGCAGCAATTTCTTTTGCCAGTAATAGTGTTGAGATGATGTAGCATTGTACTTGTATCACAAATTTTTAAGTTCTCATTTTCACATATGCAATTTAGTGTAGACCATAATATTGGACTGATAGGAATGGACAGGAGAACAGGTTAGGAAAGAGTGCCCTAGGTGTCACAGTAAGGTGACCTTTGAACAACACAGGTCTGAACTGTGCCAGTCCCCTATAGGCCAATTTTCCTTTGTCTCTGCCACCCTGAGACAGAAAAACCAACTCTTCCTCTTCCACCTCCTCCTCAGCCTACTCAATGCGAAGACAATGAGGATGAAGACCTTTATGATGACCCACATCCACTTAATGGATGTAAATATATTTTTTCTTCCTTATGATTTCCTAATAACATTTTATTTTCTCTGGCTTACTTTATTGTAAGAATACAGTATGTAATACATATAAAATACAAAATATGTATTAGTTGACTGTTTATGTTATTGGTTTCCAGTCAACAGTAGGCTATTAAAAGTTAAGTTTTAGGGAAGTCAAAAGTTATACATGGATTTTTACTTTATAGGGGGTGAGCACTTCCCACCCTCATGTTGTTCAAGGGTCAACTGTAACTCCAAAAAAAAAAAAAGAAGTCCAAGTGGAAGTATGGAAGTATAAGCAATTTGCTAAAATTTGCAAAATAAATGAGTGAATGAATGAATGGGGTTAGAGGGACTGGAGGGAAGAGACATCTTAATGAAAAACTTAACATTAAGTTTAAATGCAGCAAGAACTAGTTTAAAAAAATGTTTCAAGCGATATAGTTATGTAATACCAAAATGTTTGGAGATTCTGCCTTGGATGAAAGCAAAGCTACAGTGAGTTTTTCCAAACAATGTAAGAAGGTGATTAAAGAGGATAGTTACTGCAGAACCAGGTTTTTAATAGTAATGCATCTTATTTATTTTGGAAGCAGATGCCTTCCAAAACACTAATTTTCTCATGCATGTGGGTGCATTTATATATGTAATGGCCTTATTGCTTCCCACCAAACCTCTTATTTTATGATACCTTGTTCTTGCCAAACACAGATTATTTTTTCTCAATGCTACTGTTAGGAATATAATTGCTCCACATTTGAACAGAGACTCTTGTAGTTCTGACAACTGTAAGATTGTAAAATTGGATAATGTGCAGTTTAAACACTATACACAGGTGTATTTTCCCTAAAATCAGTTAATCAGTAAAGCAAATAAAATATCTTTCAAGAGGTTGCTGAGAGTGGAGTGGAAAAATTGCCTAAAAAACAAACAAAGGCAAAATTAAGCATGGTGGAAGTTTTTGATTCATGGAGTGTTGTTTACTTTGTGGTTTTGCATAGTTTGAGATCCAAAGACAGGTGAGCAGGGAGTTCTTCAATGGTATTAGTTTGTTTTTGATGTTCTATACCTCAATCTCAAAGCTGTTATGTAAGATGATTTAAGATGTTAAGAATAAGCACTTAAATAGTTCCCTAAAGAGTTTTCAGGAGAAAAACATTATTGCTTACTCTAGCATATATGATGACTTCTGACTCAGTGAAATGAGTACAAAAAGTTTATATTAATAATTCAATTTTGTAATCTAAGATTAAAGCATATTTAAAAATAAATAAAAGAGAAATGAGCCCATGTATTTTATCAGATAGTTCTCTTAGTGTTCCTGTGAAAAGCACAGGTAATCACTAGTCAAAATTTACAATGTCATTTTCAACATGAGAGAATTACTGCCCAAATCATAGACTTTATTCTATTAATATAAACTACTGATATTTGGGAACAGCCTATTCAACTGGCTGATATCATGCTACTTCATCTGCCTGATAGCAGGCAACATAACTGTTTGTATTTTGCCTATAAGGACATTATATGCTTCAATAGATGTGCATCCCTGAGAATACCATCAAATCTCTAAAGATTCCTGGTCCAGTGGTACCAATTATAAGAATTCTTAATGTCTTGTGGAGTTCAAATATTTTTAATATAAATGTAGTAATTTAATACCCCTCCAATTTCCTTTCTCATAAAATTTACTTAATCATGAGGTACCAAGCTCAATAGATAAGCCCAATTTTAAATTTTGAAATATTCTATTATATTAATAATAAAGACTGATTTGTATGATAAGTGTCACTGAGTGTAGCAGCATTTTGTTTCCAAAATTTGAATTTAATTTCTTGACATAAATATGAGGATGATCTACTTCCTTTTGGACCTCATGTTAACGTAAACTTCAGTCACCAAATCTATGTCCTGCATATCAAAAGAAGATTTTAGGATGCAAGTTTGTTTAATGGAAAGTAGGAAATATTACTTACCTTGGTTGGTTTAAATTAAATTAAGTTAAAAAGTTAAATTAAGTAGACTAACCATTAAAAATAGTATTTTCATTATTTTAATGTGTTAATTTATTATTTATTGATTTAACTAATATTTATTAAGTAGAAGTCAGCTATTGGCAGAAATTCCACTGAGAAAGAAAAGCTATATTTTTGTATAATAAAAATTAAATAAAACAGGAAAACTTTCTGTTTGAAGGAAATGAAGAGCTCCCAAAATAATGTAAATTTGCAGAAGTATGATCCACAAAATGAGGAAAAATAACAGAGGAGAGGCTAGGATTTTACAACACTTTTCTCCTTGAGAAAGGAGCAGCTGAGAGGCTAAAAATTCAAGAAGGGTTTCTAAGTCCAGAGACTTGATGATATAAAAAATTGAGCTTAGGACCCACCCAGGAGGAGACACAATGAAAAATACCAGAAGTTGGAAACCTAATGAGTGGTATCTTTCAGATGAGGTTATCTGGAAATGGAAAAGTCCTGACAAGTACTGACATACAGAAGTAGAGCATTGCCAGCCTGAAAAATCCGAGTCTGTCCCTGCCCTGGCTGCCTATGAAAAGCATAAAGAAACACCCATAAAACATTTTCATCTGCAATGTATGCCTGTTAAATACTGCATCTGGAACTCAATTAAAGCAAATAAGCAAAAAAAAAAAAAAAAACTACACAGAAGCACCCTTGGGGTACAATGTGCGCTATCAGCTGATGGGTACACTACAAGCTCAGACTTCACCACTGTGCAATATATGTAAGTAGTGGAATTCAACTTTTACTCCCTAGATCTATTAAAATGTTGAAAAGAAAAAAAAAAAAAGAAGGCAAGACTATCAAGAGAAAAACTGACACTAGAAAAAGAATAACAAGGAATAAAGAAAATAAAGTTAATGGAATGGACTTTAAGTTGCAACAATGAGTAATATACTCAAGAATTTAAAACACAATAATGAAATAATGAAAAATTAATAAAATTAAAATTCTATAATGAAAACATTCACATATTAGTATTAGAAATAGGTTATCATAATTTCCAGTTTCAGGTCCAGCATGTAAAGAGTTTGGAAGTCATGACCCCCATCCTAACAACAAGAAAAAAACCCTCAAAATCTACAAATCTTCTTAGATCCATTAGATAACTGAAGTCACAGAGCAAACTGCTACTCTAAAAACTGAAGAGAGAGAGAGAGGGATACCAAAATCACAGCTTTTTGGGAACAGAAGCCCAGGAGGCAATAATGTAGTAGTTGGAACATAAACTAAAGTAGATCAATTGCTAGAAGCTCAGTGTGGGTTAGCTCGAGAGTTAAAAACTCTAGCAGGAGGGACAATCTGGTGTGGAGTCCCACATCTTCGTGAGTTTTACCTATAGGAGCCCAAAAACATCTAATTTTGAAAAATGAAGAAAAATCCTTTTATGCTTCTAGCAGGAGGAGGAGAAAAGTAACACTTTTAAAATAAGCCCATTGCACTTTAGGAGAAATGTAGAAGGACTTTGATGGGTTTATTAATAGACTTGACATGATCAAGAAAAGAATCAATGAGCTTGAAACATTCCAAATTGAAGGCAAAATGAAATAAGAATAATAAAGAAATGGAACAAAATCACCAAGAACTAAGGGCAATTATAAAAGTGTAATCTATGAGCAATAATATGAAATATTAGTAGAAAAGACAGAAAGAAAGAAAGAAAGAAAGAAAGAAAGAAAGAAAGAAAGGAAGGAAGGAAGGAAGGAAGGAAGGAAGGAAGGAAGGAAGGAAGAAAGAAAGGACCAGAATAAATATTTGAACTAGTAAGGGATGAGAATATTAAAAAAAAAAAATAATAATGGCAGACATCAAACCACAGATATAGGAAACTGAGAACACCAAGTAGGATAAATACCAAAAAATCAACACCTGGGCGTATTATATTTAAATTGCAGAACACTAAAGACAAAGAGAAAATCTCGAAAGAAGCCAGAAGAAAAAAATGTCTTCCATATAGAGGAGCAAAGTTAAGAATCGTATTGGACTTTTTCCAGAAATTATACAAACAAGAAGAGTAGAGCAACATTTATTTAAAAAACTGACAACCTAGAATTCTGACCCAGTGAAATTATCTTTCAAAAGCAAAGGAGAAATGAATAAATTCTCAAACAATAAATATGAGAATATTTCACTGGTAGGACAGCAAAAAATGTTAAAACCCATTCTTCAGAAAGAAGAAAAATAATATAGGTCAGAAAGTTAAATCAAAAGAACAGCATAAAGAAGGAATAGATGAAGGTAAAATAAAATATTTTAATTTTATTATTTGAATTAATAATTGCTCTATAGATAAGTTTATTCAGAATTATAATAGAAACAAAGTATTTGACAATTATAGTTTATGGGTGAGTGAAATCAATGACTGCAATGTTAAAGAGATGGGTGGGAGGAGTTGGGAATCCATGATTGTAAGGACTTACACTGACTGTGAAGTGGTAGAGCGTTATTTGAAAGTGAATTTGGATAAGTCATAAATATACACTGGAAACTCTTAAGGCTGCAGTCCCCAACCCCAGGGCTGCAGACTGGTGCCAGTCCATGGTCTGTTAGAAACCAATCCTGGTTCCTAACAGCAGGAGGTGAGCGGTGGGTGGGCTAGCGAGTGAGGCTTCATCTGTATTGATAGCTGCTCCCCATCGCTGGCATCACCGCCTGAGCTCCGCCTCCTGTCAGATCAGCCCTGGCATTAGATTCTCATAGAAGCGCAAACCCTGCTGTAAACTGTGCATGGAGGAATCTAGCTTGCACGCTCCTTATGAGAATCTAATGCCTGATGATCTGAGGTGCTGCTGAGGCAGTGAAGCCAGCACCGGGGAGTGGAGGCAAACACGGATTATCATTAGGAGAGAGGTTTGACTGCACAATAAATGGAATGTTCTTGAATTGTCCCGAAACCATCCTCTCCCCCAGTCTGTGGAAAAATTGTCTTCCATGAAACTGGTCCCTGGTGCCAAAAAAGTTGGGCACTGCTGCTCTAAGGCATTCACTAAGAAGTTTTAAAAAGAAGTATAATTGATATGCTCAGAGAGAGTAAAAAATTGAATCTCCTAATATGCTTAATTAAATTCAGAAATGGCAGAACACATAAAAATAAAAAAAAAAAACACATACAGATTGGGAAGGAATAAATAAACCAGTCTTTATTCGCAGATGGAAGACTGTCTATGTAGAAAATCCCAAGGAACTTTCCACCACCACCAATATCAAAACATGGATCTAATAAATGATTATATCATGAATTTCAGGATACAAAGTTAACATACATAAGTCAATTGATATCATGTATAGCAGTAATCAAAAATTTGAATTTGTGATTAAAACACAATATGATTGACATTGGCTCCAAAAAACAAATACTTGAGTATAAAACTAACAATATATATGAGATCTATATGAGGAAAACTACAAAATTCTGTTGAAAGAAGTCAAAGAAAATATAAATAAGTAGAGATAACCCAGTTTTATGGATGAGAAGACTCAACGTTGTCAAGATATCAGTTCTTCCCAAATTGATCTATGGGTTCAAAACAATCCTGATAAAAATCACGGAAAGTTATTTTGCAGATACTGAGAAACTGACTATAAACTTTAAATGGAAAGACAAAAGATCCCTAGCAGCCCAAAAAATAATGAAGAACAAAGTATACAATCCAATGTAGAGAGTGTAATATTTTCAACAAATGTTGCTGAAACAATATTTGTATGCAAAAATAAAAAAGAATATAGACATATACCTTATGCATTTCACATAAATTAATTGAAAATGGGTTATTGACCTCAACGTAAAATGGAAAACTATAAAACTTCTAGACGATAACATAAAAAATCAAGATGACTTTGAGTTTGGCAATGAGGTGAGATTTTACATATAATAAAAAAGCATGATCTATTCAAGAAAAATTTGATAATTAATTTCATTAAACTGTATAACTTCTGCTATCAAAAAAACAGTATTAAAATAATAAAAAGATAAGTCACACACTGGGGAAAATATTTGTAAAATTCACATCTAATAAAAGACTGGTGTCCAAAGTATGAAACTACTAAAACTCAGAAATAACAAAACAAAAAAATCAATTAAAAAGTGAGCAAGAAGATATGCAGATAGAAAATGAGCATATGAAAAGATTTTCAACATCATGCTTCGTTAGGAAATAGCAAGACAAAAACAACCTTGAGGTGCTATTACACAGCTATTAGAATGACTAAAATCCAAAATACTGATGATGTCAAATGCTGGCAAATACATGAGGCAGAAGGACCTCTCATTCATTTCTAGTAAGTATGCAGTTTGGCAGTTTCTTATAAAACAAAATATAATCCTACAGTGTGACCCACCCATTGCACACCTAGATATTTACCCAAAATGAGTTGAAAACTTATGTCTACACAATAACCTATACATAAATATTTATAGAAGACTTATTTGTAAGTGCCAAGACTTGGAAATCACCAAAATGTCCTCCAATGGGTGAAGGGATAAACAAACTGTGGTGTATCCATATAATGGAATAATATTCAGCAATAAAAAAGCATGAGCTATCAGGCCATAGAAGGACATGAAGCAGCCTTAAATGGATATCCCCAGTTGAAAGAAGCCAATTTGCAAAGGCTTTATACCGTGTGATTCCAACTATGTGACATTCAGGAAAAGGCACAACTATAGAGAAAGTAAAAATATCAGCTGTTGCATGGGGATTGGTGGCTGGAAAAAAGGGACAAATAGAATAAAGGGATTTTGGGGGCAATGAAATTACTGTGCATAATATTGTAATGGTATATATAGGACATTATGCATTTGTCAAAACCCATAGGACTGTTCAACACCAAGAATAAACCCTAATGCAAAGTGTGGTTTCATTTTAGTAATAATGTATCATGTTTGTTCATCAATTATAACAAATGTACCACACCAAAGCAAGATGTGAATTATAGGGGAAATCATGGACTGATGTGGAGGGAATATATAGCAACTGTCTGTATATTCTGCACACTGATTCTGTAAACCTAAAATTTCTCTGAAAAATAAAGTCTATCATTCAAACAAAAATAGTTTACTTTACAGCAACAGTCCCAACCTTTTTCACACCCAGGGCCAGTTTCATGGAAGACAATTTTTCCACAGACTGAGGTCTGGGGTGGGGATGGTTTGGGGATGAGTCAAGCGCATTACATTTGTTGTGCAGTCAAACCTCTCTGCTGATGATAATCTGTATTTGCAGCCACTCCCCAGTGCTAGCATCACCGCCTCAGCTCCACCTCAGATCATCAGGCATTAGATTCTCACATGGAGCACGCAGCCTAGATCCCTCGCATGCGCAGTTTACAGTAGGATTCGTGCTCCTGTGAGAATCTAACGCCCCTGCTGATCTGACAGGAGGCGGAGCTCAGGCAGTGATGCGAGCGATGGGAGCGGCTGGCTGAAAGTACTGATGATGCTTCGCTCACTCACTAACCAATCACCTGCTGCTGTGCAACCTGGTTCCTAACAGCCAGGACTGGTAACAGTTCATGGCCCAGGGGTTGGAGACCTCAGCTTTATAGGAAGAACAAACAAAAATACTAGATTGAAGCTTGGATGGATAAAAGAATGAACAATATATAGTATACTTAAAAGAGTGAAAGAGATATGTAGAATGTGGAAAAAAATTCTGATACAAGCATTTGAAGTCCAGAAGAGTTTAAATTATGGGGCAGAAGCAATATGTAATGTGGTAAGTATGTAAAAATTTCTAAAATTTTTAAAACATCATCAGCCACAGATTCATGAATTAAACACAATATAGAATAACTATTGAACACTACTAAGAAAAAATAAGCAAGATAACCTTAAAAATTATTAAAGATAAACCACATTACTTCCAAAGGAGCAAAAGTAGGACTAACAGTTGAGTTATAAAGAAAAGCAATGAAGCCAGAAAACAATGAAATTTTGTACTAAAGTGTTAAAAGAAAATTAATTTCAAGAACTCTCTATTTAGCAAAATATCTTTCAAAAATTAAGGAAAGCTATATAATATTCAAGAAAAATAAAACTGATAGACATCCTCACTGACAGAATGACACTAAAACAATGATAATATTAAATGGAAATTCTCAGGCAGAAGGAAAATTATCTCAGATAGAAACTTAGAGATGCAGTCTGAAAGGAAGAACAAATAAAATGTTAAATATGCTACAAACTGAAACAACTTTGCCCATTGACACCACTGTCATTCAACATTTTACTTGAATACAGGTAAGCTAAATGTGAAAAGCAATTATAACACAATAGTAAATCAAAACGAAATAAAGCAAAAAATAGCGGCCTAGGATGCAGCCCGCTGGATGTATGATCTGCAGTTTAGGGAGGACAGCCAGGAGGTGTCTCTCCATGGAGAGCAATGAGCTGAAATTTAATGAAGCTGGCAAGATGGCCCATAAAACGTCTTAGATAAAGGGTTCTGAACACAGGGAACGACAGATGCAAATTCCTTGCGGTGAGAGTGTGCTCTGCTGGTTTTCTGAAGACGGGGGCCATTACAGCAAGACCCATGTTGGGTGCTTGAAGGGTCAGGTTAAATCACAGGCTCACAAACCAGTAGTTACTTTTGCTGAGAACAGTCTAAATATAACAGTTTAAAATAAAGATTTTAAGACTAGTTTACAAGATCAAGACCCAACCATACATTGTCTATAGAAACTCTTCAATAAATATAGAATCATATAGGTCAGAAGTAAAGGGATAGAGAAAGATACATCAGTGACATCAATCAGAAGAAAGCTGGGGCAGCAATATTAACTTCAGACAAACCTACATCAGAAAAGGGAACATTATCAGGGTTAAAACATGGTGCTACATGATGATAAATGATGCACTTAATTCTCCAAGGAGACATAACAATCCTAAGCATCCTAAGCATACATGCACCTGACGATAGAATACATGAGGCAAAAACTGATAAAACTGAAAGGAGAAAGAGACAAATCCATTGTTATAGTTGGAAACTTTAACAACTTTCTGTCAGTAATTGATAGATGATGACTCAGGTAGAAAATCAGTAAGGATATAGATGACCTGAACTGCATTATCAATCAATTTGATTTAGTTGACATTTATAATATTCACTATCTCACAACAGAGGAATATACATTTTTCTCAAACACACATGGCACACTCACCAATACAGACCACATTCTGAACCATTAAATCCACCTTAATAAATTTAAGAGAATAAAAATCTTACCAAGTATATTCTCAGACCACAACAGAATTAAGTTTAAGAAAATAGCAATAAACAAAAAAAGACAACAGAAAGATAGTCAAGTAATTCTCCAATATCTAGAAATTAAACAACATACTTTCTTATGGGTGAAAGAAGGAGTCCCTCCAGATAATTTTTTAAATAGACCGAAAAAAAAAATACAATTTTTCAACATTTGTGGGATGTGGACAAAAGCAGTGCTTCGGGGGAATTTATAGCATATACATGCCTGCATTATAAGAAAAACATTATGGGCAATAATTTAAACAGATATTTCACCAAAGAGGGTACATGGATGGAAAATAAGAACATGAAACAATGCTTGACATCACTGAGCATTAGTTAAATATGAAATTAAACCATAAAGAGATACCACTACCCACCTATTAACTTGCAAAAATTAAATAGAATGAAGGTACCAGGTGTTAGGGAGGATATGGAGGAACTGAAACTCCACACATCGCTCATGGGAATGAATGTAAAATGGTCCAACCACTTTGGAAAACCATTTGACAGTCTCTCAAAAACTTCAATATACACCTACTGTCTGATTCATTCCACTAAGTATTAATCCAATATTAAATAAAACGTATGTTTTATACAAGGAATTTTAAATAAGTATTCAAATCAGCTTTATTTGCAATATCCAAAAAACTTGAAAAACCTGACTTGCTCATCACCAGGTAGATTAATTAACAAACTATCACACATGAACACAACACAGTACTATTCAGCAACAGAAAGGAAAGAAGGTTGATACATAATATTGAGACACGTCGGCATAACTATGCTGAGTGGAAGAAGCCAAGTGGGGAAGAGTACATGCTGTGTGATTAGTTTATATAGAACTGTAAAATGCAAATCTATAAGGACAGAAAGAATGAGTAGGTGCCTGGGGGGAGGGCATATGGTAGGAAGGATTACAAAAGAGCATGAGAAAACCTTGTGGAGTGATGGGTATGTTCATGACCTTAGGTGCGATGATATTTTTACAGATGTATACATACATCAAAACTTACCAAACTGTACACTTTAGATATGTGCATTTTATTGTATGTGAATTATACTCCAATAAAACTGTTACAAATAAAAATAGGTATTCACATACAAGGCTTTTTTTTCCCAAAGAGCACACCTCCAGCCTTGCTTCGCTGGGGGTTCTGGGCAGGTTGCATTTCCTCCTGTCCTCAGAACTCCACTTCCGTCTCAGTGGTCTCAGTATCTGCAAGTAGCAATTGCATTCTTGTTTTTTTGAGTGTTTCTAACATCCCTAGAGACAACCTCTGGCTGAGTTGAGCTGCCTGCTTGTTTATGTTACTGCTCTGGTCACAAAGTTGAATGTTTTACCCTTAAAACAACTTAGGGATCTCTATTCTTTTTAGTGTGCAATTTTTCTGAACTCAAGGGTTTTCTGAAACGTATGTAGCAGAAATCCATGCATTTTTATTGTCCATTTTTACAGATGAGAGTATAAGTAAATTGATCTCTGATTTATATATAATGAACTACAGAAGCTATCAAGGGTTGATTCAGGATGTTCTGATTTGGGGATCACACTCTTAGCATCATCTTTCTCCCTGCTCAGGAAATGCCTTGGTCAGGCCTGCAGGTATGGGGCGTGCATTTAATCCAGGAAATCTTTTTCTTGTGGCCACTTCTGCACTCTTTTTCACTTCAACACTATGCTTCTCAAATTTCATCATAACTCTTTCACAGCACAGCAGCAATAGGACACATATTTATATAAGTTATTTTAGAAACACTAGGTACACTTTTTCTTTAGTTTTCAAAGTACTTCTTTGAGGTTAGCATTTTGAAAGGTTTTGACCATTGAAATATTTTGTGCCCAAATTTCCACAACATGTGGTTTTCTTTTTATTTATTTATTTTTTGTTCTTTAGCAATAGATTTAAAAAAAAAATGAAATTGTACCTAGAGGCCCAGTTTACAGAAGATGGACTGGCTTTCTTTAAGCAGAATAAGGGCCCAGAGCCATCCCGGTTCCTTATGTTCAAACCACTGAAATGATTTGAAATGCTCCCAAGGCATCACCATGGAAACCCCGAGTTACTTGAAAGGCAATTTTCGAACCACTTTTCTCCAGTGCTGCCCAGACCCCTATCATGGGTCAAATCTGGAAACTCAGCTCTCCCCTGTAGCGTGGATTACTCTTGCACACCCTGAATCCGAAATGTCGAGTTTTCACAATGAAGTCCCCGAGTGAAGTTTCTGTCTCTCTCATTACTTTTAGTGGTGTCTCCAAAGACAAGGATGATTTTATGCATTAATTGTTTAAACAGTGACAGCCTTCATATTTTGATGCAGTGCCAATGAATTTTTAATTCTCTTTAGTTTCTTCCTTACTTTATTCTCACTTTTTTTGATCTGATACATTAAAAATGAATATCAAGTTTAGGCCAATAAATATGATCATGAATTTTTAACGAGTCTTTTTATTTTGAGTGAGAATGTAAAAGTTTATGTTTGCTGTTGTTGCTGCTTTTCTTTTTTGGCACAAAATGACATTTTTCTTTGGTAGAGAGGTAATGCAGTTTATCCTACACAATTGCTTGTTAACTTCTAAAAAAAATTTTTTTTTTTTTGAAACAGAGTCTCACTCTGTTGCCCTGGGTAGAGTGCAGCAGTGACATCATAGCTCACAGCAACCTCAAACTCCTGGGTTCAAGGGATCCTCCTGCCTCAGCCTCCTGAGTAGCTGGGACTACAGGTGTGTGCCACAACACCTGGCTAATTTTATATTTTCTGTAGAAACGGGGTCTCGCTCTTGCTCAGGCTGGCCTCTAACTCCTGAGCTCAAGCCATCCTCACACCTCACCGCCCAGAGTGCTAGGATTACAGGCGTGAGTCACTGTACCTGACTTTAAAAACTTTTTAATGAAACAGTTGACAGTAGGTTATTAAGATATTTAGATATGTCAATACCATTGACCTAACAAAAGAAACCATTGGACTGCTCTGCTGTTGTCTTTTTAACTAATATTTTTTCTCTCTCATTCCCACACACAAATACACACACATAATCACTACAGAATTTATACAAATTTTACTCACTGTACAGCATGGTGATATATTACATGACCACAACTCTAGGTAGACCAATATTGATTTTTGATATTTACTATTTCCATTTCTTTCACTATTTCCATTCAGAAACAGTAAATATACAGATAGTAGTATCAAGAGTATAATAACAAAAATACCTGTAATGAGATTATTATTGCATGCAACAATTTTAAAATTTTCATGAATCCTTTGGATTTCATTTAATATAGTTTTTACATTTTACATGTTTATTAGTTTTATATTTTATAATATTAAAAAAATACGGATTTAGTTTTTTAAATAAATATTCTGGGAAAAAGTTCCTATGGAAATATAATTGAAAATATTGTCATAAATGTAAGGCCTTTTATTGTAATTTGTATAAATATATATGCATTAAATACTTTTTCAAAATTTCAAATACATATTAAAGCATAGTAGTAGAAACTGGATGTTTTATCACAATATTTTTAAATATTTGTCTTATTATATTCCTAAGTTATCTATGTTTTTGACAAATTTAGATACTTCCTGTTTCACACAACTAAGCTCCTAAATGTCAGGATATTTAATTCATATCATATTTTAAATAAAAGAGAGTGTCTTTGCTAATTTAAATTTTCATGAACTTTTTTCAGCTCAACTAATTTTAATGTTTTAGTACAGAGTCATCAATGATCATGGAGAAATATTATGAATTATTTCATTAGACATTTATAAGCATTTACCTTTCCGTTAAACACTAAAAGATTACTTGCATGACCTGAGGATGTTTTATGTTTGATTGCAAAGATAAATAACTTGCTCAAATTTACACAGCTAGCAAGTGTCAGGATTAATGATAAAACATGGGATTCTAAATCGACTTTATTACATTTTAATATACCTCTAACTGGAAACCAAGACACACAGAAATTTAAAATTATTTTCCACTCAGAATCCAGAGAAATTAAGTTTAATGCCAGTTATATAGTCAGAAAGAAAGGAATAGGACTGTTATTTTATTAGCACGTCACACATATGTACAGGACGAAAGCACCTGCTGCTCTTGCGACCCGGCCCCGCCTCCCTCGCAGGGAGGGAGGACGCAGTGGAATGCCTGCTCCGCCTCTGCCACGGGAGCACGTCTACCGCATCGTGGCCCGGCCATGCCTTGCACTTATGGTCCTTTTGCAGCCGAGTCTGTGAGGACGCCTGTTGGGACTCCCCACCCTACTCAGCAACACCACTTTTCTGCTCTCACTTGTCTCCATAAGCAAACTCGCCTCAGAGCTCAGTTCGGGTGTCCCTCGAGGATGGGAATCTGCAGACAGATCGTAGAATCTTCTTTTCTAGCAACTAAAATAATGACCAAAAAGTTAGTAAAACAGTAAACAAAAATAAGCGAATAAACAAAAGCCCAGAAAAATTAAAAATAACAAACCTAGCAAAGGGAATGAATACGTCAGTTATGCTACAGTCACACAATGGAACACTACAGAGATAAAAATTTTAAAATCTACAACTGTATCCAAAAATATGGACAAACATAATAAACATACTGTTGATTAAAAGAAACTAGACCACCCAAAAATACATATGTATGTATGATTCCTTTTATATAATGCACAACAGGCATTTATATAATACAAATACACTTTATGTATCTCTATATATTACATGTGTAATATAATACACTTACACCATGTACAACAGAACCCATGCCGTACTGTTGCAGTGGTGTCTATCTCTGTGACAGGCTGAAAACCAGCAGTATGTGACAGAGAGTGCAAAGGAGGCTTCTGGGAAGCCCAGAGTGACCTGACTGTGTCTGGATGCTGCTTACATGGCTGGTTGCATAGTATACAAAATTTCACTGAGCAGTACCCTTATGATACGCACATTCTACACATGTAATGTTTCCATAAAATGTTTTTAAGTGATTAAGATAGCTTTGTGGGACAATAAATACATTATTTCTTTTTCTTTAAAGAATTTTCTTACTTAAAAACTTTTCTACACAATAAATAAAAATGAGAAGAGAAAAAACTTTCTCAAGCATTCACTAATGAGTGAATACACCAAATGCCACATACAAAGTATGCAATTTGTAAAATCAGTATCGTATTTTCTGCACTCTCCCCTTCCCTTAGATTCTATACATGTTTAAAACTATAAATATATGACCTTTAGAATACCAGAGAAGTGTTAATATTTCTAAAGACATCATTTTACAAAATGGAGAGGCACCAGAAACGTTCTCCGGAGGGACACCAGAGCCATGGAAAGAATGCCTGAGACTTGACTACCATTTCATATTGCCCTCAATGTGCCAACCAAGTTAATCAAGGAAGAGTAAGTAACTAAGGAGCAGTGGGTCTCTTCCTATCTGCAGATCATACAGCTGGAAAGACAAGACAATCAATGATAACATGAATAAAAATAATTTAGAAAGCTTAAGGTAATAAAATTAAAAATCATTTACATATAAAGATACAAAAAAGGAAAAATTCTATCTAAAATAGCAAAATAAATTAAGAAAAAAATAGAGGAAAAAGATGAACTCAAATTTAGGAATAAATTGTCAAAGCCTTTGTGAGGAAAACCCCAAACATAGATTTGAACAAATAGAAGAGTACACTTGTTCTTTGACAGAATGACGCATCACATAGATGTCATTTTTCCCTGAATTACTCAAAATATTTAATGTGATGCAAATAAGATACCGAAATGTTTCTGGCATTTTTTTTTTTTGGAGTTGTAAAGGCTGATTTCAAAGTTCACATTAAATAAGAAACAATAAATTTGGTATAATTTGAACACTAAAAACAGAAAGAGAATTCCATGTTTTAACATTTTGAATTGAAAACAGATAAACACAAGTACATGGTTGTAAGGAGATGGAATATTGCAGCAAATCACCACAGTCCCACCACTCAGCTCCATTGATCACCAGCTCACTGCCCAACTGCCTTCCTCTGTGCTCCTTACTGCCATCTAATTCCCTCCTTTCCATTGTATGCAAAGCTACTTTTCATAGAAAATCCCCATCTAATATGAAGCATAGAATTGGAAAGCCATCCTGTCACTTGCCGTGTGATGTATTTCTCACTGGTGATTTCATAGAGCAATGGAAACAAGGAGACTACAAGAACCATTGGGTGAAAATATAAAATGTGTTGTTGGCAGAAAAGTCTCAGGTTTCCCAGGTATTACTCCATACATTACTGCTTAATTACAAAAGGAAAGGCTACGTCGCTATCACTAACAGTAGAGCAAAAACCCACAGAATGCACCTCTGGTTCCAAAACAATGGGAAAAAATCCACTATTATGGTGTTGAAATTTTTTGCCAGAAATGGTTAATATGGATCTAAATTTTGAAAACAAAGTAATCCAAACTGCGAGGCATTTTACAATAGAACTGGCCAAGATTAATTAAAAATGTCAATGTCACGAAAAGCAAAAAAAAGTGAAAGGAGACTAAATAGCCACGGCATTCCTGTACAATGAAGGAGCACCACTCAGATTCTAGAACCACATGACAGAGAGCCGGGGAAGATGCTCTGGGACAACCTGGAAAGTATAATTGTGGACTGTTGATTAGACAGTGCTCTTGACTCAGTATCATATCTTAGGTGTGATTATAATAGTGTGTTTATGTAAGAGGATGGTATTTTACCTAGGAAATATATGCAGAACTACTTGAAATTTAGGTGGTGTGTTATCTGCGATTTGTTTTAAAGATTTCAGCAAAAACGTGCATGTGTGCGCAGGTGTCTGTGTGGAGAGAGAGAGGAAGGGAGAGAAGGCAGAAGGGAGGAGGGAGGAGGGAGGAAGGGAGGAAGGGAGGAAGGGAGGAGGGAGAAAAGGAGGAGGGAGGAAGGGAGGAGGGAGGAAGGGAGAAAGGGAGGAGGGAGGAAGGGAGGAGGGAGGGTGGGAGGATTGGGGAAACAAAAGCAAAATGGGTCTCATATACAGGGGCAAGATAATAATTAAGTTGAACTTACCCACCCTATTGAAACAAATAATAAACCTTCCCACATACACTAAAAGAAACCTAAAAGGCATGACAAAGAGTAAAATGTACCTCAGAAGGAAAAACATCATGATAGGACATTCAAAGGCTAGAGGCAGATGGAAACATAATGACCGAGAGAAGAGACAGAAATTTCCCCCAGGTGTGCCAAGTAATAGAAACCCTTACAATGATACAAACACACAAGGAAACAAATTGCAAAGATTAAAAAAAAAAACCCTCATAAAACAATTGAATAAGATTAAAAAGGAAATTGAAGAAATAAGATGACTGAGAAACAAGTAGCACAATTTCAAAACTTCAGAATTAATCAGAAACAAAGAGAGGCAGACTGAGCAAAGCCTTCTCCGCTTCCAAAAAACAATACCATAGAAGTCACAGGGGTTATTTCTGGCAAGTACATACCCTAAATTAAAAAGCAGACTGACAACCCGGCAGTTAAGACGCTGTGAGAAAGAGTGAGCGGACAGTTACGACACAGACTTGGACAAACACGACAATCTGAAGCAGGAAAGGAAGGAGACCAGGCGCAAGACTGACGCCTGCGAGTGTCCGGGCAGGAGAATGACGCAGGAGCTGCCCGTGGTGGCCCCACGACGGGCAGGGAGTGACGCCTGCCACGTCCCCTCCGGGGAGCCTGGAGGGGGGCTTGGATGGCGAAGCAGAGAGGAAACCTGAGGCCGCCCACGCGCAGGAGCGCCCCTGAGCTGCCATGGGTCTCCCGGAGTTTGGACTTCTGGTTCCAGAGCTGAGACAGAGTAAAACAACTATTGTTTTAAGCCACCAACTTTGTGTAATCCTGGTGTGCAGCTGTGAAAAACAAGCAGGGCACAGACTAAGGTGCTTCACAATACCTTGCCGACAGAACAATTTAAAACATTTAAGATATCTCGTGGCAGTCATAAAATTCAGAAGATGAACTTTGAGCATAAGTGTGGAAATCTATTGAAATTTAAACTTTCCATGTGAAACAATAATTCCAGAACTGTGTTTTATATCATAAAGAAATGTCCTCCTATTTACATGTTTATTAAGTTCTGTCATAGCAAGGATTGTAAACAACCTTGATGCCCATTATTAGGAGACTTGCTAAATAAATGGATCTATTAAAATGCTACATAATAAATAAACTTACATATTAGAATACATAATACTATCCAGTAGTTGAAAGTCCTGAGTTAGGTCTCCTTGTGCTAACATGCATTCTCTAGCCATTATTGAATAAAACAAAATAAAGGGCACCTCATAAATATAACAGAAATTTTTCAAATGTCATAAAATTAAAACCAAAAAATTCCATACATTTGCATGTATGTGTTAAAAATAAAGAAGGAAAATGAGGAAGGCTAAACATTGAACTGATAATAGTATTATTTCTAGGACCGGGAAGGGCAGGGCTGAAAGGGGGGGACTCTGGTTGGTCCTCAACAGGACTTATTTTGTTTGTAATGTTTATGTTTTTAAGAATTTTATAAACATAAATTACCATTTTAAAAATGTGCTATTACCATCCTGATGTAGAGATTATTGATAAAACAGAGAGCTCAGAAGATGGACCATAGAAAAGTTAGAGTTTGGCTTATTTTCCTGATATGAAGAAAGTTTTTTTAATATTTAATTTTTATTTCTTTTAATTTTTCATTTTTATAGATACATAATAGTTGTACATACTTATGGGGTACATGTGATATTTTGATAAAGCATAAAATGGGTAATAATCAAATCACCTCAAACATTTATCATTTCTTTGTGTTTGGAACATTCCAAATCCATTCCTCTAGTTATTTTGAAATACACAAGAAATTATTATTAACTACAGTCACCCTATTGAGTGAAGAAAGTTTTGAATCTGCAGATGGAATGAGTGCTCACCAATCAAGAGCAATTTAAAAATCACTTCTCTGAGTATTATTCAAATAATTTTGTTTCAAAATTACAGAAATAGAAATAATTCTTCAGGCTGGGCATGGTGGCTCACACTTGTAATCCTAGCACTCTGGGAGGCCAAGGCGGGAGGATTGCTTGAGCTTAGGAGTTTGAGACCAGCCTGAGTAAGAGCAAGATCCTGTCTCTACTTAAAATAGAAAAATTAGCCAGGTGTGGTGGCTCATGCCTGTAGTCCCAGCTACTCTGGAGGCTGAGGCAGGAGGATCACTTGAGCCCAGGAGTTTGAGGTTGCTGTGAGCTAGGCTGATGCCACGGCACTCTAGCAGGGCACTCTAGCAGGGGCAACAGAGTGAGACTCTGTCTCACCAAAAAAATAAAAAGAAGAAGAAGAAGAAGAAATAATTCTTCAGATAACCAGACCTGAAAAAAAAGCTACATACAAGGTAGAATCACCTCCCAGCTCTCTCCACAGCACTATCTACTATCAGGGGAAGATCTACCCAGATATCAAGCTAAGTTTGACACACAAATTTTATACCCAGCCAAAAATTTCTCAAATACAATAAAACTCCCAGTGGACCTTCCTTTCAAAAAATGCAGTGATTAAATCCAATTGAATTAAATAAAATTTCAGATAAATTTAGTCACTGTCTTGGCTTCCTTCACACTTGTCATTAATAGAATGTAAACCATTTCACAATTTTATCTTTCCCTTCCTTTATTTTTTCTCTTCTCTTTCTCTCCCTACTTTTTTAAATCTTTTTCTATAAGGTTTTTTTCCCTTGTCTGCAATTTGCTGTCAGCTGTGTCTCCTCAAAATGTGAGGTCTGAACTGCCTCAGTCTCAGCTGCATTCACCCCGTCCTTCCCCGCTCTGTGCGCTGCCTCCCATCCTCACTGCTTGCCAGTGCTTCTGTTAGCATTAGACGGTGTTTTAAACATCTCTGTGATGAAGAGACATCTGTTGGAGTCCCCCAAGTCCCTTCGGCATTTTTTCAGTTCTTTTTCATTTGTTAAAATAAATGAAATTTAATTTAATAGATGCATTACTCTGCTTAAGCCACCATAACAAACGGGGTGGCTTAAACAACAGAAATTAATTTTCTCACAATTCCAGAGGCTGGAAGTCCAAGATCAAGGTGCCAACATAGTTGAGCTTTGGTGAGGGTTCCCTTCCTGACTTTCGGACAGCGTGCTTTTTACAGTGTCTACGCGTGGCCTATCCTCAGTGTGTGTTCATGGACAGAGAGAGGAGTCGTCTCTCCTCATCTTACAAGGCTACCAATTGTATTGAATTAGGACCACACCCTCATGACTTCAATTACACTTAATTACCTCCTAAAAGCCCTATTCTCCAAATACAGTCACCTTGGGGGTTAGGGTTTTGAGATAGGAATTCAGTCCATAGCATTAGATTCTATGAACAATAAATATTTAATGTGCTCTTTTTATGTATAGCACTATATCTGTCAATTTACTTCCCCGAACCTCTATCTGAATCACTGTAAAATAACACTTATGGAAAGTTATTCACCAAAAGTTAATGAAGATTATCTCTGATTTTGAAATTATTTCTACTTTGTGTTACTTTTTACTTTCTTATCATTACTTTTTACTTTCTTCTCAATGCTGACTCAGTTCTTTAAAAGTAATAGGTAACATTAAGACAAATTTAAAATGTCAATAATATAAAAGTGTAGGTTGTCAACCCTATCAATGAATGATACAGTTTGTTACAATATTTTTTCAAATAAAGATTTATTGTGTCAATTATGAATTGAGTTTCTTTTATGTACTAGGATTTGGAGGAAAATTGACAAAGTTCTTGATCTCAAAGAGCATCTAGAGGGTGAGATGGAAAAAAGGTAAATAAATACAAAAACAAACAAACAAAAGCTTTGGTAAGTACTGAGGAAAAACAAAGATAGTATTCTATTAGCAGAAACTTACGTTGTGAGAAAAAGAGCCAATTTTAGAAAAAGAGGGGGCTGTAAAGTTGTCCCTGTGATGCCTCTGCCCAGAAACAGAGGAGGGAAAGTTGTCATCCCTGCGGGGAGGGCCCGGCGAGGCCAGGCTGGTGCCGAAGCGCTGAGACCCCGGAGGGTCTGGAGGCCTGAGAGAGAGAGGAAGTCTGAGCTGTCATCAGGGCTGCGATCTGACAGGTAAGAAATACAGCTTCGTAAGAAATATAGGCTTTGCTATAAATGCAAAGAGAAACAATTGAAGTACATTAGGCAATAGATGGTGAGATACGTGAGTTACAATGTCCCCTGCTGTATAGATGTGAATTAGAGGATTCCAGAAATGAAACAAGATCAGTCTGGAGACCACCTCTGACCTGCAGGTGAGAACTGAAGACAGTCTGGATGGATTTGGTCAGAGTAGTGTCAGAAAAGGAGAGGAGTGTGAGACACCCTGACGATGGACTCGTCGGCAAGGCGGGGCGCGGAGAAGGAGCAGTGGGCTCTTCATCCAGTCCCGGTTTCCATGAATTGGTCAAGGACACCAACCACTGAGCTGAGGAACAAAAAGATTTTTGGAGAGAATCAAGTCTAAACAAGAAAGTTAGAGAAACACACGATGGAGAGGAGTTAAGAGAGCCAGAAACTCAGAAATTCCAGCGTCTGAAACTTGAGAAGGAAAGAACAAAGGAATGGAGCCTCCAAAGCTCTGAGACGTGATTCTGTCTAACGCTTCATGCCTGTGTTTTATTTCTCATTTGTGTAAAATGATGGGCACGGTGGATTTCTCCAGCAGCAGTCAGAAAATAACAAAGAAGATTCTTCTAATATCACTTCATGATTTGATAGAAACATTCAGGGAGGAGGCCCGCAGATTTTCCTTTAGCGGATCATTTTTGACTGTTGTAATGAGTCCTCGACCAAGTCAGGCATAGAATTTTTCCAACAATGTGTCTGCCCCCAAAATATCCAACCAGTCAGTGCCTTCCTGCAAATATTAACAAATGCAGCTGAGGAGTATATAAGCCCAGCTTTGCTTCATCCGCTATCCTTGGAATGTGAAGGGTAAGTGGATGTCTATTCATTCATGAAAACTCATTTCTTTCTTGATGCATTCTAAAATCGAGTTCCTTTCCTTCCTAAAAGTTTCTGATGATTAGAATGTAGCTTCATTTTCTTTTTGGAGCTCCAGCCTTCCTGCAAAATACAGAAAGCCCCTGCAGCAGGGTTCTTGACCTTCAGAGTGTGTTCCTGGAAGATGTAAAGCTCCAGAAGTAATGAGTTTAAAATAAAATCATGTCTTCTGCCAGAGTTCTTTATCACGGAAATGTATTTGACAATATCTATAAAGAGTAATAAAATTGTTATGGTTTTGCCCTAATGACATAACTGCTAGATAACACATCTAAATAGTAATCAGAAATGCACACAAGACTGACCTATGATGATATTTGTAGCAGTGTTATCATATTAGTTCAATAACTGGAAATAATATTAATTTACCAACAAGGAGTAAATATTATATATAAAGTATGATCTCAATTTATAATAAAATAAATCTTTGTAAATGTAGCCATTAAAAAAGACCATTAGGAAATGCATCAAAATGTTGACATTAGTTGGTGAAATTTTATGTGATTTTGTTCAATACTTGCCTACTGTTCAAATTTCACCAAATAGCATGTGTTATTTAATGTTAAGAAATATAAGAGCTACACAAACAGAATACCTTGTAGTAAGGATATAGATACAGAAAAAGTACAGTTATTCAGGACCATAAGAGCATACATTGTGGATAATCACCTAATTCAAACAACCTTGAGAATCCATCCTTGAGCTCAAAGGAAATAAGACAAAGAGAAGCCAGACTTTGCCTATTGGGGAACATGGTAAGAGTTTCTTCCATTCTTCATAAAGAAGCAGGTGTTTGACCCAGGGTGCTGGAGCGTATACATGTGTCAAATTAAATATAGAGCCCCATTGGTAAATTTGAATGGCCAAACTCCTTTTCTGTGTATCTTCCTCCATAACTTGTTCCTATTTAGGTTTAGTGTCTACATCACTAAGACTTTACACAAATTGGATTTTCTAGCCAGTAAAATCTCTTGGTTTTTCCCCCATTCTCATTCTCATCTTATGCTTGTGGTGTTTTCCCATGTATTTCCTTTCATAGTCTTCCTACGCTATGTTTTCTATATCTCTTGGTGGCTATGATGCTGGGGGACAAATTCTAGCATCAGCCAATGTGGCATAAAGGTAGAGGTGTTCACTTGCTTAAGTTCCTGGAGAAATGCCTGCTCTCCCTCTGATTGGCACCTTCCACTCTGCTCAGCCCCTATGAACAGGAACTAGGGAGTCAGCACTCACAGAGATGCTAGTACATATTTGGATGGCTTACTTCAGCTGCTAGGAATTTCCAGATAGCTGGTTTTTTTTTTTGTTTGTTTGTTATTTTTTTAAAATCCATCACATGTAAAATTCTTCCCCTTCTTTCAGAACTCTGCTTATCTAAAATATTTGCTGTTGTTGTTGTTAGCAATAACAATGTTTCAATGGCCACTGGGGACTTTTAGACACATCTCTAAAGCAAAAATAATCTTGTACTCTTTGTCTAGAGACACTTCATAAAGATCATATGGGTTGTTGGGAATAAGTGAATCAAACATAGAAAAAGCATATGTAGATTAGCATGAAAGTCAGCTATGCATAATCCCAGAATAACTGCACATACCTGTGAGGCATTGTGTGCCATTAGTTTTCATTTCCAACCTCAATGAGGAGGTCAAACAAACCTTTCCTTGTGAAAGCTAAGGCCAGTCAAGCTTTCTTTTCTTTTAAGATCCTCTTCTGCAAATCCCATACTGGATTGGGCACAGGTTCTGATGTTGTACAGGCTGATTATTTTGGCATTAGCAACAACAAAAAAAATCTGTTTCTGTCCGCAGTTTCCCAGAATCGGAGTGAAAATGCCGAGCTCCCATCAACGACCCGTCCCTGGGCTGGAGTGCCCTGCGCCCTCTGTGGGCTGGGGAGGCAGCCGATTCCCACATAACAGAAGGTAAAACTTTCACCCTTCCTGTCCGAGTTTGTACTGGATTTCTGACAATTGGAACAGATTACTTCTCCATAGCAAACGGCGGCATGAGACCACCACAGAGAACACTAACAGAGGGCCAAGTCTGATTTCATGGCTCCTGTCAGGACACTGGTGACTGGAGGTAATTTTTAGCAGGAATTAATCTATGTGCAGTGAGGTTCCCATCTCATGCTACAGGGCAAGACTGGGGTACTTTTCACCCTCTTCAAACCTACAGAAAGTTCCCTTCATGGAACTAGAACTTGATACTTACCTCGTGGCTCTTAAGTGACTCCGAGGCCTGGTTGGTCTCTGCATTGACCCTGCCTAGGGACCCTGCCACCCCAGCAGGTGCTCCCATCTCAGTCCCTCGTTTTATGCTCTGCACGCATTGCTAGCTGACATAGTCAGAGCCATTTACTCGCTTGTTCTCGCCGCCTCCCGCCAGAGTGCAAGCCCCCCAAGGGCCGGCCTCACCTGCCTCGTTCACTGCTTCACCCCACACCTGGACTTTTAGCCCTTGTTCCAAAAACACTGGCTGGTGGGACATCCGACTGTTTGCTAAACTGCGGAGGGTACACGGAGAAGGAAACGCTTTCAGAGCAGTTCCTGTAGCTCAGCCAGAACAAGGTTGACACTCATGTGACCCTCTACGTTTATTCTCATGAGAGTTTGAAAATATAACCAAGCAAACTGTGAATGTTAATCCGTGATGTTCTGAGAGAACAGGTGTGGGAATAATGTCTCTCCCGTTGGATCTGAGAAACTTAAGCACTGACGTCGTGGACGAAGAGATCCGCCCTGCCCCGCGGCCAGGCCGCCGGAGCGCACTGAGGCTGCTGAGCGCCCAGCGCCAGCGCGTCTCTCCGGCTCGGAGCAAGCGGCTCTTCTCATACCCATTTTTCAGAAGATAAACTAAAGGAACAGAGTTACAATTAAGTGATTTGATTAAGATCACAAAACTAAGTCAAACAACATAGCCTCTGCAATCGTAACAGCTATCATACTGAGAAATAAAAAAATTTTTAGTATAAGAAAATCTCTCTTAGGAGAAGTAATGTATGAATTTTAATTGGAGAAAAATCATTAAAACTTGTATCAAATACGTAACCAACATATTCATTTTTAGAATTGCAGTAAAATTTTTAAAAAATTCCATGGTTTAAAAAATATTCCATCTAATTTATAAAAAATAATGATAAATTATTTGTCAGCTTAAAATAAGAAAACATTAAAAAGGTTGTTGCTATAAAGATTTAAAAAAGAGGTGAGAAATATTATCAGAAATCTGGGTCTTGTCTGATGTATACCATTTTTAGATCTCAACTTCCTGAAAGACAAGACATGAGTCGAAGGATGACATGTGTTTAAAGATAAACTTTGGCATGCTAAGATTTTAAAGGGTTTGTTTGAGCAGACAGCAGTTCATGAATCAGGCAGCTCCATAGAGCAAGTGGTTCGTGGCTCCTCAGAAAGGGCATGAAGGAAAACTATTTACAAGGTGAACACAGAAGCAAGAAAAATGTTTGACTAGCTAAAGTGGAGCAGTAGCTTTGTGTGAATCATTCCAGTGACAATTCTCTAGTTAGAGGTTAGTTAGTGGCTTCAGACTGGTTAAGCTTAAATTTTATTTTCATAGAATATGACCATTTATGCTGAGCTAGGTTTTCCTTTGCTTAAACAGGAACCCAGGGCATGGGAGCTATCTCAGCCTAATGGTCTCCAAATTAATAATTTTAATATGTTTTTTCTAGACATTTTTTACTTTTAGCCTATTACAGGGGTACAAATGTTTAGGTCGCATGTATTGCCTTTGCCCCACCTGAGTCAGAGCTTCAAACATGTCCATCCCCGAGACGGTGCACACCCCACCCATTAGGTGTGGATATACCCCTCCCCACCCCCCCACCTGCCTGACACCTGATGAATGTTACTACCATATGTGCACATAAGTGTTGATCAGTTAATATCAATTTGACAGTGAGTACATTTGGTGCTTTCTTTTCCCATTCTTGTGATACTTCACTTAGCAGAATGGGCTCCAACTCTATCCAGGATAATACAAGAGGTGCTACATCACATTGATTTTGTGGCTGAGTAGAACTGCATGGTATTCATATACTACATTTTATTAATCCACTCATGTACTGATGGGCACTTGGGTTGTTTCCACATCTTTGTAGTTGTGAATTGTGCTGCTAATAACATTCTAGTGCATATGTCTTTTTTATAGAATGTCTTTTTTTCCTTTGGGTAGATGCCCAGTAATGGGATTGCTGGATCAAATGATAGTTCTACTTGTAGCTCTTTGAGGTATCTCGATATTACTTTCCACAGAAGTTGTACTAGTCTGCAGTTCCACCAGCAGGGTATGAGTGTTCCTATCTCTCCACATCCACGCCAACATTTATTGTTTTGGGACCTTTTGATAAAGGCCATTCTCACTGTAGATAAATGATACCTCACTGTGGTTTTGATTTGCATTTCTCTGATGATTAGAGATGTTGAGCATTTTGTCATATGTTTCTTGGCCATTAGTCTGTCTTCTTTTGAAAAGTTTCTGTTCATGTTCTTTGCCCACTTTTTAATGGGGTTGTTTAATTTTTCTTGCTGATTTTCCTGAGTTCTATATACATTCTAGTTATAAGCCCTTTATTGAATGTGTAGCATGTGAATATTTTCTCCTATTCTGTAGGTTGTCTGTTTGCTCTCGTGATAGTTTCCTTGGCTGTGCAGAAGCTTTTTAATTTGATCAGGTCCCATTTATTTATTTTTGTTGTTGCTGTGATTGCCTTTGGGGTCTTCTTCATAAATTCTTTGCCTAGGCCAATGTCTATAAGAGTTTTTCCAACATTTTCTTCTAGAATTCTTACAGTTTCACACCTCAGGTTTAAGTCTGTTATCCACCGTGAGTTGATTTTTGTGAGAGGTGAAAGGTGCAGGTCCTGTTTCAGTCTTCTACATGTGGCTATCCAGTTTTCCCAGCACTATTTATTGAATAAGGATTCTTTTCCCCAGTGTATGTTTTTGTCTTCTTTGTCAAAGATTAGATGCCTATATGAGCTTGGTTTTATATTTGGGTTCTCAGTTCTGTTCCATTGGTCTCTGTCCCTGTTCTTGTGCCAGTACCATGCTGATTTAGTTGCTATAGCCTTGTAGTATAGCTTAAAGTTTCAAAAATTGATGCCTCCCAATTTTTTTTTATTTCAGGATATTGTGGGGGTACAAACATTTTGGTTACATTTTATGTCTTTGCCTCACCCAAGTGAGGATTGGAGGTGTGCCATTCCCCTCTGCAATCCTTACCGCGTCCATTAGTTGTGAATTTTAATTGTCTCATCCTCTGACACAGAGTAGACCAAATTATCTTCACAAAATGGGTGTCTCCTGAAACAATTGGAGGCATATATGTTTTCTTACATTATTCTTATGTGAAAGAAAATGAGTTACACTAAAAAAAATGAAAAACCAAGATTTTTTTCAAATAGGAAACAGTCTCTTTGGGACAAGAGAAACTAAGGGCTTTAGGTCTGGCTGAGGAAATAAGCTTGATGATCACTGATCCCAATGTAATACTGATGCTTTAGGATGAAGTTACACCTCAGTGTCTACTAAGGTCCAGATTTCAGCAAATTCAAATGGCTTTTGGTGCATTCTGAAGACAAATGCAGACTCATATGTTACATCTGCCTAATTTTCCTCTTGGTTCCATATATCCCATCTTAAAAGCTTTAATCTGTAATGACCATGCATTGATAACCTGACACAGTACAGCAAGGTCACTGCATTAAAGTACATTTTTAGCTATATTCATTCATTCATGCATCTTCTTAACATGTCCAAGATAGCCTTTTCTTATTTTAATGGTAAATTAAATTAAAAATAAAAAGAATATGTCTCTCATTAAAAATATTTCCGTTTCAATTTTGCAATGTAAATTCCCTAATAAACGAAGAGATGTAAGTTTAAAACATGCAAGATGTATATAAATTAACCAATGAGTGAAATACTGATAATAACAGAGTTGCTGGTGAAAGCTCACTATGGACTGTGTGGATAGGATCTACCTCCAATGGGTAGTCTGAGAAAAGTGTTGGACTTCCCTACACTGTCCCCCAAATATTAGGAAAAGGATGTGTGGAACACGTTGTCAATGCCTACTAAAGTTACTGCTAAGCTAGTAAGATGTTTTCTCCCTATTATTGAACAGTTTTCAGTAATATTCTAGCTGAGAGGCTAAGTTGTATTGAGGAATTTGACTAGTGTCAGTCTTCTAAGAAAGTTATTTCTTTTGTCACAACAAAGCAAAATACAAAATGCCCAGATCCTATCTGAAGCCTAGAAGAGAAGTTGTTCAGTGAGACCAATCAATCACAAGTGGCTTCCTCAGCGTCTGATGGCCCTTAGGCTTCCGGGGAGTTTCTGCCTGGTCCTCAGATGCCTTGTTGATGAAATGTCAAGTGTCCTCATCAGTGGAGGAGAGCGGTCAGGATTAGCACATCATTTGCATGGTCCCAGAGTATGTGCTGCAGACTGGGTTTATCTGAAATGCCACATTTTGAAAATGAAGTCTCAAGGTTTTATAAAACGTGAGAATGTTCAGCAAATTTGAAAGACTTAAAGGCGATGATAATTCAAAAATGATTAATAATTAATGTACTCGGCAATTAATTTTACTGTTTTCCTCAAAACACTATATTTCTGATCTTTTTCACATGTTTGTAACTTATAAGTAGTAATCACAACACAACTATATTCTTTCCAGTTGGGAATATGTAGCATATAAATTGCTATTGAATAATATGGAATAATGCTATGTCTTGATTTTTTTTTATTAAGTAAAAGTTTTATTATGAACATCGAGGTACATTTTAAAACAATTGCTATGTTTGAGGTGTTATCTAATGGTCTTTCACCAAATGCAACATTTTTATAAAAAGTTGAATTGAATTAAAGTTATATGAATTTAAATTCTGATTAGAATCACTCATCTGGAAGATAATCTGATATCTTCTCTGCCAAAAAAAATGAGATTATGGTATTAACATAATTATAATCCATACTCACTGTAACTCTGCCATAGATAAATGCAGATTTCATGCAAAGTAAGAAGTTTATAATACTTTTTAAAATCAATGGTTCATTTGTATTCTTTTGTATTTACTTTCAAGCAGCATTTGGTTGCCAATGTTAATATAACTTCTTTAGCGGTGAAAATTTATTGCAGAAACCATTTATTATATTTGATGATGATGATGACGACAGTGCTGGTAACTGCCACTTACTGAAAATGCACTATGTACTAGTTTTCCTATTAAGTTTTCTCTACTCAATGCATAAGAAATTCCTACAGAAAATTTGAAAGCAGCAAAAACATGAAACATATGAAAGTGTTTCCCCTGAGAACAACTGAAAATCAAAGTCTAGTGCACGGCCTAGTTTCTGTGCGTTAGGTTCCTGGGTGACTCTGGCACAGAAGGGGATCACTGTCCTACACTGAGCATTTTCCATGGGTGATCTCACTTAGTCTTCAAGTTACTGCACATTATCTCCATTTAACACTTGGGGAAATGAGAGTGCAGAGAGTGTAAGCAACTTGCTCAGCCTCACAGGGCTGTGCATACATGAGTCCTGAATTTGACACAAGTTATTTCAACATAAAGCTTTAAGCACTATTTTGGTGAGATAGGGAAATGAAGAGGCTAGATATTTCCTTCATATTTATATCTATTTTTGGTAAATTTGCTTTCATGATATATAGATGATAGTAATATAAATATATATGTGCACATATATGCACATACAGTATATAGATAGAAAATGTCTATAATTGGATCAGTCAGGAAACATATTTATTCCATTTGTGATATCATTTATTGTTTCATTTGAAACATGCTCCACTAGAACTGCTGCTGCTGCCGCGGCGCCATGCTGTGAACTGTTTTCTTTCTTCTCTCTTTGCTTTGATTGCTGCAGTAGAAACTGTTGCCCGCACTTCCTCTCCTGAACCTCTCCCAGCCGTGCACTCTGCTGCTCTGTTCCCCAGGTTTTCCTACCACACATTCAACAATTCTGTTCAATATCCTTGATTGTTTCTTTGCCTCCTGTTATTTTAGAGTTTCATATGGTTTTGTCCTTGCCTTAAACTTTCCACGTGCAAAGATAAGACTATTTGGAATTACTGGATATTATATTAATTTTCAATGTATTAAAGTTGCAAATTTTAAAATGCAGGCTCATCCAGCCTTTCAAATTCGAATTTTGAAATTTGTTATACAATCTTATTAAATCTAAGGAACAAAGAAAAAAATCACCTTTGCTTGTTCTTACAGTAAGGTTCCATTAACTAAGGTTGAACAGATTAAATTCCCTTTAAACCCTTTTAAAACATACTTAATTAAATTTCATTTAATATATTAAACTATAATTATTAATATAGATCTTCTTATTAGTGATTTCACATGTCTGACAAGGAGAACTTACAAGCTTAACTAAAAAAATCTTCCAAAGCATTTAAACAACTTTGATAAATGTAATATACTGAATTTAGAAATACAGTAAACAACACTGTCAAATTTCACAATACAGTAATGCACTTAATCAAATTGTCTTACACTTTGCTTATTAAAATGAAAGTTAACTTCTAATTTTCTCTTAAGCATTAAGGAGATTTTATTATATTTTAAAGAGTTTTGAGGTATAATTACTTGCATTAAAATGTATAGGTCAAAAGTGTACATTTCAGTAGAAAGTTTTTTGACAAATGTAATGTAGACCCGCCATGAAATATAGGACATTTTTATTATCCCCAGGAAGTTACCTTGTGTTAAGATGCTTTAAAAAAATATACATTCACTAACTACTAACAAATAATATACTTTAATATTATTACCATGGTTTTGATATACTTTGTTAAATCTATACTTAATTATTTAACTTCCAAAGTTAAAGAAATCACCTACCTTCTAAAGCAGTGTTTCTCAGTACAACACAGTTTCACCCCACAGGGTCACAGCAATGCCTAGAGACATTTTTGGTTGTCACGGCAGGAGATACTACTGACATTTAGTGAGTAGAGACCAGGGATGGAGCTAAATATCCTATAACACCCAAGGCTGTCCTCCTACCCCAACAAAGAATTATCCAACCCAAAATGTCAATAGTGCTGATAGTAAAATACATTGTTCTAAAGGATGCAGATTAACCAGTCCAGACTGGTGTAACGGGGTCTAAATTTGCCCATGTTATATTTGCTTTCCTAAAAGAAACATTAGCCTGGGATACAATTTAGGAGCCAAATATGCCCAGGATGTTTCTACAGCAACCTCAGAAGGATACATTAAACCCTTTACATAGCTGGTATATTTACAAGGGATCCCTCCCTCTCACCATGCACATATTTATCTGGGATAGTTCTCAAAACACATCCCATATGATCAAGATATACCACAATCAATTATTTGGTGTTATATTTAAAATTGTATCATCTGACTCAAGCTTTACCCATAACTCATAAGACATGTTTATGTCTTCCCATTTGATCATGAATGATTTTCAAATATGTTTTTCAGGCAACAATTCCAAAATCATTATTATGACAATGATCCCAGGATGATTTATTTTATTCCTATTTTTGAAAACTATCTATAATTTCACGCTCACTCTTGTTCCCAACCTTATATTCCTTTAGTATCTCCTGTTTTTAGTAAAACATCACAAGCAAATTTCTCTTAAATAATTTTTCTCTCTACAATCCTAGTCCTTCTGTTTTATCTGTAGTATTGTATCAAAGGTGACCTTGCAGGTGTGCAAAATGTTTGTATCTGTCCGGACTCAAAACCCTCAACTCACAACCTCAGTATCACAGAGGGATATAATTTTGTTTTCCACACATCTATAGTATTCAGCTGACATGGATGTGGCTTGGTTCGGTTGTCTTGGCTGGATGGACTCTGAAGACTTAGCCAGTTTTGCTCATGTGCATACAGGTCAGCTGCTTCACTTGCTGTATCAGTGGGTGTCTGGGGACCTTCTTTATCTGGGGCTTGTCTAGGGCATCCCAGCTGAGGATGCTTAGGTAGGAAAAATTTATTCCCAATGCTTTTCATCACCTCCTATGCCCAGAAGGCTCATCTTAAAGTTTTGACAGTAGTGAGGCCTGGGTTCCGTTTCATTCCATTGGCCAAAGCAAGGCATATGGCTAGTGCCAGGCATAGAGTGGGTGGGCACTAGGAAGTCATGTTGCAAAGGGTGTGTGCGCAGGAAAGTGAAAAATCAGAGACTTATATAATCTACTGCACATCTTCCCTCCCATTGTCCTCAATGCACATGTCAGTTGTGTCACACACAGCTCACAGCACCTGTCCTGAGCTTGCCTCACACAGCTACCACCCTTAGCTCTCATCATTAGTCTTTTCTCACCTTTCTTCCCAGCCAAACTTAACTTTTAGCTTATCAAATTCACCATTCTTTCTATCTGAGCCTGTGAACACCTTGTTCCCTAAGGTTAGATTATATCTTGCCTTAGTCTGCATATTCTTTAGTCTTATTTAAGAATACTTGCAAATCCCTAGATTGCTTGAAATTGTCCTGATTTTAATTTTTATCACTCCTTGAATTTGCCTCCTGCACTTACTTGTAATTACTTTGCTAATACTTTTATCTCTAGTAGCGCATAGGCCTTATGGTTGCAAGAGCTATGTGTGATTATAACTTTATTGCCCAACTGATTAATTTTGTTAAAATTCCCTCCAAGCATTCATTATTTTATAGCTTGTTATAACTTTGTTACTTACACATTTTTGGTTATTTGTCTACTTTATGATAAAATTTGGTATCAAGGAAAGGACAAGAAAAAAAAGGAAAAGAATATTTATTAAATGCCTATGCTATAAAGTTGTTTTAAATT
>CM052437.1:98161602-98230212 GCA_028533085.1 Varecia variegata
TTGAGGCTCAGACTCGGGGGAATGGGAGGGACATGGGCAATATATCTAACCAGATCTTTTGTACCCCCATAATAAGCTGAAATTAAAAAAAAAAGTTTCACTCAAATGAATCTCAGTGTAACACTCTTGTGCACACATACACACGTGTGATGGATTTGATATTAATTGCAATTTTATTAAGCCCTTTCTCTGTGTCATGTATTAAGCCGTTTACAGATATTCTCTAATTTAATTCACAGAGAAAATTTATGGAATAGGTACTCTAATTAATTCCATTTGTAGGTGAGGGAATCGGAGCTCAAAGAAGTTAATTTACATTCTGAAAGTTCCAAGGCAGAGTAGTGATGGAGCAGAGATCCAAGCCCAGCCCCATTTGTGAACCAAAGGCTTTTGTGCCTCACCTGAGCCTTTGTTCATTAAAGTTCTGAATGCTGGAGGGGACAGCTGTTGGGCTACAGAGGCCCTTCAGTTACCATTATAACACTTTTACTGGGAATGTCGATGCACTATGTTGGGGAGATCCCCGCTATGCAAGATACATGTAGACCAGGATTGGGTACAGGTTGCTGTATGAGATCCCCAGAAAGTCCTGCTATCCAATAGGGCCATCTCTCCCCAGACACGATCCTTCAGCCATGCGTGAGAACATGTTAATAAATATGCAACCTAAGCAGTCCCACTTCTTCAAGGACATTGGTACATATAACAGCCACTGTAAATTACCTATGACACCACCTACACAAGCAGATCACTGCTTCTAATTCCCTCAGCTATAGGCTTCTTATCTATTACAATTTCTTATATGTTATAAATTATAATTGTTATGAGTTTTGTCAAATGGGGGTGAGAGGCTGGAGTGGAGTGTGATGGGAGAGGCAGGGACAAAGGAGTGGCTGTTCTGGACTTGCCGGTGACTGCAGAGGTTGACTCCTCCAGATATAATGATGTCCTATGGACTAAGTTAAAAACAATGACAAAATTCTAGCCAACAAAGGATGCGCTCACTATTCCATGTTCATAATTCCAGGCATTCTGATCATCCAGGAAACATCAATCACTCCAAGCACAATGAGCTCCTCTCTCTTACTCTCTGTCCTCCTACCCATTCTCCATCTCTCTCTCACGCACCTGTGGCAGCTGTAACACCCTCAAGATTTCTTACAAACTTCAGTAAGCATCACATGCATTTCTGAACAAATCCTTTATTTACTTCATCTTTAGAAGTAATATAATTCCTGCAGTATTTAAATTTGTGTCATCTATTTTCAATTAGTAGCTGTTATAAGTATTGTATGCACATTTAAGTATCTCATAGAAACAAAGTTCTAGAGACTTCTTTTTTATACCTGCTGAAATGTGAATTTAATCAGACTTGCTCTCTCTTTCACATACAATTCTCTCAAAGTATTATCTTTAGGCCACTTACATGATGAATCTGAAAAGACTGAGATAGCTAATTTTGTTTACTATAGGTTATATAAATAAATAGATAAAATGTGTTAATTTTTTATTGTTAACAGAATGGCATATGCCATGCTTAGTGCTTTTACTATATTACTACGTAGATATTTGCATGTTAACAAAAAGATAAACACAAGAACTCAAAATTATTTTACCCAAAATAACAGATGCTGAAATAATTAAATCTATATTTTTCAGAGGGTTATTAGATTTAAAAAAAAAAAAGTTCTGTCTTGATTTCAGTAAACAGTTGACAATGTTTCTCAGGCCAAGAAGATCAGATTAGGCTTGGGGACAGTACTGTTAGCAATGTTACCCTCTGTGTGAACAACTATACCAAATTGGATTATTCTTGCAACACAAGGGCCAAGTTCACACCACTAGTAGAACGCTATAAGGTTTTATATGACTCCAGCAGAGACAGGATCCTGGAAATTTATAGCAGAAAAATTCATTTTTCATGTCAATTGGTCAACTTTTATTTAATTTGGTCATTTAGCCAAGTGATTATTGGGTTTTAGTTTTTTTCATACATACTTTTAGTTTTGAGTTATTGGATAGTTCTTTATATTTTATAATTTTTATGCTAAAACTTTAATAAATTAAAATTATTAACCTGGAGCCTGTGAACCCCCAGGTGAGAAGAATGTCATCGGGTATGCTTTAGCAAAGCCATGATTCTCTGAAATGGTAGATAAACATTCTTATGTTCATATAATCACATCTGGTGATAGTGTGAATGCACACAAATGTCATCATGAATGGAATGTTGGAGAAATAGGGATGTTAAAGGCCATTCTGATGAAGTCTCAAACACAAATCAGCAGCGGGTTATTTGGGAAATGGAGCAAAAGTGACACTTGTTAAACAGTGGCAAAGAACTTGGTTAAATACGTGTGCAGTGTTCTGGGGAGGGTAACACTAACAGGTGATGAAATTAGATATTTAGATGAGATGTCTACGCAAAGCACACAAGGAGCAGCTTGGTTTCTCCTTACTACTTATAGTAAAATGTGAGAGAAGAACATAATTTGAAGAAATTGTTAAGATAAATGGAAACAGAACTTAAAGATTTGGAAAATTATAAGCCTATCCACAGTGAGAAAAAAGGAGGAAGATTATTCTGGAGAGAACATCAATCATGTGGCTGGATTTTAGAGATTCCTCATGACATCAACCAGCCACTTAAGCAGAAGCCAGAGACAGAGATGGGACTGTACCAGCAGAGATGCTGCCAGTTTGAGCAAAATGCACAGGACTGGGCCATGGAGCTATTCAGCTGTGAACATGCTTTATTCTTTAAGATAAGATAAGAATCCTCGAAGGTGATTCTGAGATGATTAGAGCTGCCGTTCCCACCAAATGCCCAGGAGCAAGGCTACCCCCACGTCAGTTCCAAAAGGGTTAAGCCACCATGGTCATTTCAACAGGCCAGGCTGCTGCCACCAGGAGCTGTGGGGTTGGACTCTAGCCCAGCAGACCTGCTTGGGCAGGAGCATCACCCACCAGGTCCATAGCTGAAACACTGAGCTAAAGAGAGTTGCTCTCAAGCCTTTAGATCTAACGAAAGTTGCCTTGCTAGGTCTTGGACTTGCCTGGGACCCCTTATCCCCTTGTTATTTTAGATTTCTCCATTTTGGAATGGAAATATCTATCTTATGTCTCCTCCACCATCATATTTTGGAAGCAGATATCTTGTCTGGTTTCATAGGCTCACAGCTGGAGAGGAAAAATAGTACCTCGAGTTTCAACCATATCTGACTTAGATATTTAGATGAGACTTTGGACTTTAGACTTCAGAATTGATGCTAGAATGAGTTAAGACTTTTATGGCCTTTAGGATGGAAAGAATGTATTTTGCATATGAAAAGAAAATGAATTTTGGGAGGTCGGGGTGAGATATTATGGACTAAATGTTTGTGTCTCCCCCAAATTCATATGTTAAAGTGCTAAAGGAAGTAATTTAGGTTAAATGAGGTCATAACCTTTTGGTGGGGCTCTCCTTTGATAGGAATAAGAAGAGACACCAGAGATACCGGAGACATCTCTCTCTCTCTCTCTAACTGTCTCTCTCTCTCTCTCTCAGTGCATACAGAGGAAAGGACATATGAGGACAAAGCCACTACCTACAAACCAGGAAGAGAGCCTTCACCTTTTACACTTTGGTGTCTAAATGTCTTAAATTCCACAATTAGGGATTACTTTCTTTGGGCTTGTTTTCTTCCTTTCTTATAAACAAACATTTAGGAGACAAAGCCAGATCTCTGCATATTTCCTAGAGGGGAGACGACTGGAAGCATATGGTGAGAGAGGGGAAAGGAGTCCATGCTGTGGCAGGGAATTCTGGAAGGTGTCTCACGCCCGTGTTATCATTTGCCTTCTCTTACCCTGGAGAGTGACATCCTAACAAATTAAGACCAAGAATATCTCTTTATTTTCTATTTGTCATCACTCTATTGCCAACAGTTTGAATGTGACATAACTGTATTCTGAAACGATAACTTAAGCTGGCCTTCAGAAATGCAATTACATGGCCGCTTGTTGACAAAGATTAATCTACTGCTACTCTCCCCGTGTCCCCATGCAAACACACGCAGACCCCACTGCCACCACCCCCGCTGCCACAGACCTGATGTATAAACCAATAACATGGCTTCAAATATCTCATTTTAAAATGTATTTTTTAATCGAATGACCAACATTTTCTATTCCCTGACAAAAACAATAATTCAGCATTATTCAGAACAAAAATTCCAGAATCTGTTGTTATTTTATCTATTTACCTATTTTGGGAATAATGGAAATAGTCTAATTCCAAACTGGATTGATGAAATGGTGAAAGCCATTCAAGGTTGGACTTTATAAGCAAAAATAAATATAATGATGGCTCTTGACATGATTGTTGCATAGAATCTAAATAAATATGCTGAAAGCATAATAAAATCCAGAGATGAGATAAAGTTTAAAATTCTACCAAATCCAAAGTAGGAGGCTTTTGAGTTTAAAAAAAAGTGAGATAAATAAATTTTCTAATTTTCATATCAAAATTATAGGACATTAGAAATTAGAAAAAATACATCTAAATGTTAATGTAAGGGAAAGTTGAAATATTTAGTATGTCCCCCAAAAGTGCTGCTTTTAGCTATGGAAACTTTGAGGGCTTGTCTTAGATGTATCTATGCCATTAAAAAAAATTCTGTTGTGGAAATTCCTTTTTGTTGTGAATCATTTCAGAAAATACACAAACCTGGAAAGAGGTCTAGTGCCATGGATTCGTCACTTTGATTCTGAACACTTGTTGAATGCCCCCTGTGCACAGCTCCTGGCAAACTCCACGCCCCCAGTGCCCTGTGAACAGCACAACCAAATCCTGCTCCCTCCCCTGCTAAGAAGACACTGTTTTAACATGCACAGAGGAAAACCCACATTGTTTTAAAGATGTTGAGGAAAATGAAAGAACTGTAAAATCTCCCCCTATAATGGGATTCTGCAGTATTAGAGTAGAATTTTCCCAAGATGAATAAATGAATTCAGCCTTGTTGGAAGCTCTCACATATGGTGCTTTCATTTTGAAAACAACCTAATCCGAGAGCCCTGGAGTTACCACCAGATCCAACCTAATACTTTTTGTGGCAGATAAAAATCCATTTTTCATTCTTCCATCTCAGAAAGCATGGAGAAATCTGGCCCAAACAATATGATAATGCTTCATGTACTCGCAGTTATTAGCAATATTATCATGATCACAAAATCCACCGCAGAAATAATAGCTGTGGATGGAAATCCTTCTGAATTCCAGGGTAGAAGAGAATGACTCATGAAAATTAACGTATCCAAGAGACTCAATATTATAAATGACTTTGCACGGTTTTATTTTTAAAGGATTTCTACCACTTTGGAAACAGAAACATTTAATTCTTTTGTGATTTAAAAACTTTTGGTGTAACATTCAAGTCCATGGTTCTGAAGTGCACATCATGCGACACTACATCCACTTCCTTCTCAGATCCAATAGCCCTCTGGTTTTAACTGCTCTCCCTATGTTTTACATACTAATTTAAGTTGTAAAATAATTATTTTGAGCTCTTTATACGACAAACTTCAGAGCTCTTCATCCTAGATTATAAACAGATTAAAATTTCCTGCCTCCCACTTTTGGAAATTCTGATTTAGCTGGGGCTGGGGTGGGGGTTGTGTGTGTGCAGGAATCAGCATATTAAATCAATACCTTCCCCTCAAGTGTTTCTAAAACAAGTGGCTTGCTGACGGCCTGTTCCAGGAGCACCCACTTATAGGAAACTACAAGAGAATACCTTTGTTCTTGTTCTTAGGGAATGCACATTGAAGTTCCAGGGAAAGGGGGCATACCCTCTTCAAATTACTCTCAAATGCATCAGGGAGAGAGGCAGAGCGAGAGAGAGGTAAGGCAAATGATGCAAAACCCAATAGCTAATGAATCTCAGCAACAATTATATGGGAGTTCATTGTACTTTTTTGCAAAGTTACCTTAAGTTTGAGATTAGATCCAAAACATGAGAAGCCCTTGTTGGGATGGATTTTCTAACTGCTGAAGGAAAGAGAGCAGAGGAGAATATTTGTGTGGTATTTTAGGATTAAATTGTAGGAACTAGAGTGTGGGTACTACCATAAGAAAAATTAAAAAGTAAATTGGCTTGTGTATGTGTGTGTTTATGCTCATGGTCACAGGTCAGTGGTTCAGTGTGTGCTGTATTCCTGTACACATGTACACATTCGCACATGCATGTGGGAAAGCAGCCCGCACAACTCCATGAGGCTTGAATTGCAATTACCTTTATGAGATGAGGAAATAAACCCACTCTTTTTAGTTAGTTGTATGCATGTTTATTTGAATATTTATTTTCCATATTTGTACCTTAGTCTGCTTAGGCTGCTATAGCAAACTACTACAGACTGGAGGAAATAAACCACAGACGTTTATTTCTCACTCTTCTGGAGGCTGGAAAGGTCACCAGCAGATGCGGTGTCTGGTGCCTGCCATCCGGTTCATGCCACACCTCCTCGCCGTGTCCTTACAAAACCAACCTCTTCACCCATCACTACACAGCACAGCACATGCCACGGAAGACAGCATTTTGGTAAAAGTCTACTGTTATTACCAAAGGGTTTGATAACCTCTTCTACACAGAAGTAGTGGTGTGTTTCTATGTAGGAAGACTTCCCACAGAAACATTTTATCAGTAGTTTTCAAACGACATGTCATTTGTTAATGCACCTGAGGAAAGCTATGGTTCAGCCATAAATAATAACCGCGTGCACATTAATTTATTGTTGCATTCAACCTCAGCCCCCCTGAAGCCTACCTGTGGGCCTTCTTCCCACCACACCTCAGATTAAGAATATTGTTTTTAGAAGCAGTAATGAAGCAAAGTAACATTGTCTTTATACAACTCATCTAAGATATTTTTCATCTCATACATTGTCATTTTCATCTAGTATTTTGAAGACACAGGTTTTTCTACACCTTCCATGTCTGTTCTTGACATGTCCAATCTTTACTCCACTTTTTGGACACATATTTATGGTCATATTCGCTGCATCGGCTGTTTTAATGTCCTGGTCCACTAACTACCTTCTTGTTAGTTCTGGGATGGTTTTAATTGATTACTTTTTCTTCTCCTTATGTATCATATTTCACTAATTATAAGTCTTTGTTAACAATAGAATGTGATGCACTCTAAGTTTTAATTTGTTGGGTGCTAGATATTTTTGCATTTCTGTAAGTCATCTTGAAGTTTGTCCTGATACACAATTAAGTTTCTTGGAGGCAATCTCATCTTTCCAAGCATTGCTTGGTTGGACCAGGGCAGTGTGCAGTCTAGGGCTGATTTTGTCTAACTAATGAGGCAAGATATTTCTGAGTATTCTACCTTCTGACTGTTAATTACAAAGTTGTCCACTTGGGGAGTGGGGAACGGCATTATTGCTGGCCCTACGAGGGCTTCAGGTACTGGTCATGCTAATCTCTTCAGGTGGTTCTTTCTCCAGCCTTGGGCCTTTTCCTAGATAAATACGCTGCTCTGGACTCAAGTTAAGACTCCTGGGGAACCCCGTCAGGTCACCTGTGTTTTCTTTGTACATCTCTCTCATCTCTGGTGCTTTGCCCTGTGAACTGTAGCCAACTTTGCCTCCCAAGACTTCCAAAATTGTCTTCTTAACCTTGGGGAGACCACTTACCTCTAACTGGGCACCCCTCCTGTATCGTGACCTGGATAATATTCCCTGGCAGCAAGCTAGGAAAATTTTAGCTCACATCATTTTCTTCCTCACCTTTTGGCGATCACCATCCTTTGTTGACCAATGTCCAATTACTTGAAAAATATCGTGTCATGTGTTTGTCTGGATTTATTTTTCATTTCAGATAGGAGGACAAATCCAGTATTACTTCATCTTTACCAAAATCAAAACACCTCAAATTATTTTTGATCAAATTGTTTTGATCTCCCAATATTTTAGTGGGGGGAAAGATTTATGTGCTTTTCACATTCTATTAAATAGAAGTCAAATATCAGTATCTTCAGTCTCTTCTGTAAATACACAATATTGTTTTCTTCTGTAACTAAGACATCAGGTTAGATTAGGTAAATTTTGTTTTGTGATCCAGAACAATTTTCTTTAAATTTTTGTCTTTGTTTTTGTTCAGATTCTACAATTACTTTGTTGATTAGCAGTTGAGAGCACTCCATCCTACTCAGAATGTTCCCCGTTTATGGACTTGAAACAATTTGGCTTAATTCACCTTTTTTTTAAATCATTGTCTTCAAATTATCATCTTTTTGTCACCTCACCCTAGTTTGAGTTTTAGCTTTTTACATACTAGGGTTCAGACAGACATTCTTGAGTAAAAACTCTTTATTTTTGATATAGTGCAGAGTAATGAATGCAATTTGGGCTATCTTACAAAATATTCTCTCCACATATGAATCACAATAATGTTTTCTCAGATATTCAGTTTCATTGGTAGTATCCCCATTGTTATTGTTTTTTTACCCTCATGACAACTAAACACATTAATTTGAATAGATTGAAAGCTGCATTTTGTCTTTGTATTAAAATCATTTTCTTTGGACCACCTGCTGCTTAGTCTGTTACTGTCCTTTCCTGTGAACTAGTCATAACTCTGTTTATAAATATTCACTGTGATTTTTTCCTGTATTGTTATGAAGAACTTAACTGTGCAGTAGGGTAGGCACATGTTTCAAAACACCACAAAGGATATCAACAAAGAGTAGGTCGCAGCCTTTTCTAAGAACAACATCTGGAGTGAGTTTGATGGTAAGGCGGGATCCGGATGATTCCTGTCTATTAAATAGAAACTATTTAATATTTTCTTTTTAAAAATATGTGCAATGATATATGCCTTGTAAGCTCTAAGCTGTCAGCTTCCTAACATTCATTCAAATAATATTTATTAATTACCTGCTATCTGCTTGGCACAATTCTGAGAAGATACTGATTATTGCTTAGTGGTGAGACACCAAAAATTGTCTATTTTTCAAAATTTAATATCTCCTGAAATATATAAAACATTAAATGAAAAAAAATAGCTCCACAAATTTTTTTTGCAGGGTTAGTGCCAAATTTCCTTAAGAGAATTTCTCTAAGGTAAGGTTGTCAGATAAAACATAGGACATCCAGTTAAATTGGAATATCAGATAAAAGATGAATTATTTTTTATAATAAGTATTTCCTAAATATTACATAAGACACATTTCAACTAAAACAAACAAGCAAACATACATTTGTTATTATATTTATCTTAATTTCAAACTTAACTCATCAATCTGTATTTTTATTTCATAAGTTGCTATTATTTTATAGGAGAAAGATAAGGTTACAGAGGGAATAAGTGATGGAACTGTATCCAACTCAGAGCCTGACTCAGCATCTACACCTACGTCCACCATAGTTTACTGTCTTTCCTTTAGAAGTTGATGGGCATTATCCCAGTGCTAAGATTCTTTTTTTTTTTGTTCGAGACAAGGCCTTGCTCTGTTGCCGTTAGAGTAGAGTGGCATCATCATAGCTCACAGCAACCTGAAACTCCTGGCCTTAGGCTCCTGAGTAGCTGGGACTACAGGCGCACACCACCACACCCAGCTAATCTTTCTATTGTTTTGTAGAGACTAGGTCTCCCGCTTGCTCAGGCTGGGCTCTAACTCCTGACCTCAAGCAATCTTCCCACCTGGGCCTCCCAAAGTGCTAGGATTAAAGGCATTAGCCATTGTTCCAGGCCACTAATATTCTTTAAAACAATAACTAAATGTCTATATTCTATCCCATTGTGAGTTTTTAAATTCAATTTCTATTGCTTTATATCATTTTTAAAGGGAATTTCAATTCATAAGTTTCTAATCATGCCTTTATTTTCTTATGTTGGATGACTAGTATCATTATCACTGTCTTAATATATAACAATATTTTAAGCAATTATGATATATGCTGTTCAATTATTTTCCTATTAGTGGTGCCAAATCACACTATTATGCCCTCCAGAGAAAGGCCACTAGGAACACACCTACAGTTGGACAAGTTAGACTTGTCACTCATTGTACTGAGGGAGAACACGTACCATGGGGCATCTCTGTCACAGACAGTAAGAACTAACCTGTTAGAGGATTTAGGTTTTGGCTGGTTCACTTTGGGGGCATGGCTAAGAAACAGGGGTTTGCTCTTGATTGGCCATTCTATGATTATTTCAATAAATCTTATCCCTATACAAGGGAAACTATAATGAGGATAAAAATTGTAACTGGTAAAAAAGCAGCACTCACTCGTTTTGGCTAAGGGGGGAATACCTGGTACTCTGTAGGAGGCACATTAACTTGTGGATCTCTGCGATGGACACAATTATGAAGAGGCCTTGTTGATCTCATTTTGTCATAATCTAAAAATGGCTTTGCCTAGTTGGTATTCTGTGAGATGGTTTATATGTAAGAGGAGAAAATGACCTAACTGTGAGTGTCATATCAGTTTCTCAATTTAAGGAGCTATTTTCTTACTTTAAAAAAAACAAACAAACAAAAAGAAAAAAAAAATATTTTTAAGCTATTGGTAGATACTGCTAAATTCTTTGGTAGTGCAAAGTCATATGTCTATCAACAGGATAAATACTCAATTTACTACGCTTTTGCCTGAATGTGTGGTTGACTAACCTATGGCCTTGCCCTTGAGTTCCTGTCTTCCACAGCCAGCGCCCACTCACCCTTCCCCGTGGGTGTCTCACAAGATCAGCAAGCCTCACACACCCCAGCCGGGCTCCTCGCCCAGCCCTTGCTCCTCCCGTTGTTTTCACCCCACCTCGGAAAAGAGTAACTCCAGATTTTCAGTTGCTTGGAATGAAAGCTTTAGAGTCAACCCTTGATTCTGCCCTTTCCTCACACTCACATCCTGTTGGCGGCACTCTGAAATGCAGAAGACCACGACTTTCCAGCGTCACTGCAACCACCTTAGTCTCTCAGGGGACTGAAGCAACTGTTTCCCCTGCTTTTTCTCTCACCCTCTCATTATTACCTATAACAATATTACACATCCCATAATCTTCACAGCAGGTATATTTTCCACTCAGTTGTAAGTCACACTATCCCACTTTCTAGCTCAAAATCCTCAAATGCCTTCCCCCTCACTCTCTGTACCTCAACGACAATTGACCCCAAGGCCTACGGGATCTCACCCTCTCTCAGCTGTCTACATCATTTCCAAGACCCCACCCCTCGTTCACTGCTCTCAGCCACAGTAGCTCCTTGCTGTTCTCTTGCTGATGCCTGTATAATGCAGCTCTGAGTACTTCCTGCAGGGCTGGTCTGATCTTGACAAATTCCCTCAGTGTTTGCTCGTCTGAGAATGTCTTTATTTCTCCCTCATACAAGAAACTTAGTTTCTGCAAGATATGAAATTCTAGGCTGGGCATTATTCTGTTTCAGAAGTCTGAGAATGGGGCCCCAATCCCTTCTGGCTTGTAAGGTCTCAGTTGAGAAGTCTGCAGTCAGTCTGGTGGGTTTTTCTCTGTTAGTTACCTGATGCTTTTGCCTTATAACTCATAGGAGAGCCTCTTTCGTGTTTATTTTGGCCAGTCTGATGACTATGTGTCATGGTGATTGCCTCCTCACAATGAATTTCCCAGGAGTCCTTTGAGCTTCTTGTACCTGATATCTAAACTTCTAGCAAGGCCAGGGAAATTTACCTCAATTATTTCCTCAAATAAGTTTTCCAATCCTTGAGATTTTCTTCTTTGCCCTCGGGGATGCCTATGTTTCTTATGTTAGGCCTCTTTACATAATCCCATATTTCTTGTAGGCTTTGTTAGTCCCTCTTATTTATCTGTCCTTTCTCTTCCACTGACTTGCTAAACTCAAAGGTGTTGTCATCAAGCTCTGAGATTTTCCTTTCTGCCTTATCTAGCCTCTTCTTAAGGCTTTCCACTATGTTCTCTATTTCCTTGAATGAATTTTTCATCTCCAGAAGTTCTATTTGATTTTTGTACATAATTTGATATCTTTAGTGAATTTTCCATTCATTTCCTGCATTGTTTTTGTAGTTTCATTGTGCTGGGTTTCAATTTTCTCTTGTATTTCATTGAGCTTCCTTATAATCTATATTTGAAATTCTTCATCTGTCACTTCGATCTTTTCATTTTGGTTGGGATTCATGGGTAAGGAGTTATTTTATTTTTTTTCTTTTGGAGGTGCCCTTTCACTCTGATTTTTCATGTTCTTGCTGTTTTCTCGCTGGTTCTTTCTCATCTGGCCTCTTGGTTGAGACCTGGGGGTGCTAGACTGGCTTATGGGCTTGTCTCTGGGTCCCTGAAGATCAAACCCTGAATGTGTCAGGGAGAGGGCTGCTTTTCTGAGTTTCCTGTGATGAGTTTAGCATGCTTGTTGAACCTCTTGGTTTACCTTGGACCTGCTGTCTTGACCTCTTCCTAACAGTGTGTAGTGAGTTAGTTCCCCCAGCTTAGTCTCCAAGATGATTTGTACTTGTGAGTACAAATCCGCCACTCCCTATTTGCTTGAGTTAGGGAGTGCTATGCTTAGCTATGGGTTATTCCCCCCGCCATTAATTAAAGTTTGCAGGGAAGATCCAGCTGTAGGGAAGACCCAGCTGGTCTTTTGTGGCGTGGTAAGCTCTGGTCCCCCAAGTTGGGCACAAGAATTCCCCATGCTTTAGGAGGAACCCTGTAGCTCCCAGGAAGTTGCTTGATCTGTACTCCCCCTGCGGTGGGGGGAGGAGCAAGACAAATTGTGGCTGGATTGGGAGAGCCAGAGAGGCTTTGCAAAGCCTCAGTGAAGCTCAGAGGTTGCTTCTCCAGCTGCTGGTTTGTAGTTCAGGGCTCTGTCTCCGAGCCAGGAAGGCTGTTCCGGAGGGAGGGGCCTCACTGTTTGAGCGCTATGGCCTTGGACAAGGCTCTTTCCACCCTTGTCCACTAGCGCAGTTTCTCTGTGGGGTGGCGTGAGCACCCTCCGTGTTCACTCCCTGAAAGTCCACAGCACTCTGGGATCAGAATAGTCTGCATGGGTTCCCTCACCACCGAGACCAGCCCTGGAGCTACCCCCAGTCTGTGTCTGAACCACTAGCGAGCATCTCTGTGGGGCACTGGTGGGTAGGGGGGCTGTGCTTGCCCATCCCACCACAAAACCCCAAGGGGAGAGAGGTAGGCCTCTTCGTCCACAGGGCCCTCTGCCAGGGGAGCGCTCCCACCAGGAAGAAGCAGCCGCTGGTGAGTTTCTTGGCTCAAGCTGCACTTCCTATTGTAATGAGGGGGGAGGGGCCGATGCTCCTCTTGAGTCAGTGTGCCTGGGGCATTCGGTTGTCATGGGAACCAGGGGCTAGGTGAATTCTGTTTGAGTGCTGCGCCCCTGTCCAGTATGGCGGTTCTCCAGCTGGGGTGGAGGACGGGCATACTCACAAATCCCCACTCAGAACCCCTGCGCCCTCACCTATAGGATATGTCTGTGAGGGCTTCCTCCTCACTCGAGTCTAGGACCGACATCTATCTCTCCCCTGTGTCCCCCTCCACCACTCTCATGTGGGGGGGCGCTCACCAGGGCCTGCCCACCTGTCCAAGTTGCCAGTATATGGCTATACCATCAAGGTTTACCTAAGTAAGTACACTCTATGATGTTAAATAATGATGAAATCGCCTAATGACAGGTTTCTTAGAACATTTCTTATTATTAAGTGATGCATGACTGTGTGTGTATGTGTGTGTGTGTGTGTGTGTGTGTGTGTGTTTAAAGAGAGGTCAAGTGAAAGAGGAAGAACTCTCTTATACTTTCAGGTTCCACTATAGTACTTCCAGTGGGCATTTTATTTTCATGTTACCTTTTCTTTGAAATACTGAAAAGAGCGTAATCTCTAGTTTCAAACCCTGCCAATATTTACTGTATTAGTAAACTTGGGTGAATAACTTAAAATTTCTAAGACATAATTTCCCCATTTGTCATTTGAGAAGAATATACCTAACATTGCTGTTTGGATTAAATGCTATAACACACGGGTTTGCATTGAGAAAACTCACCTCAGGAAGTGATCTAGTCACCATTGCATTTCTCACTCTCCTAAGGAACCTCAAACAGGATCCCCTGACAACCGGGCAACTGGACATCCAGGGCTCAAAACCATCTCGCTGCCCCAAACCATGGTTTCAGACCATGCTCGATACATTTGCTTTCTGTATATTCATGTTTACATTAACTGCATGCTAAATCGTAGTTGGCTGTCTTCCCACACCATTGGGCTTCACTTATCCAACCTAATCTTTGTTTTGTCTTTCATTAAAGGATTTTTAGTCAAGGTTTAGCACGTTTGCTACTACTCTCTCTCTTTTACAAAAAGAGGTCTCGGTGATCACTGGACCCTTGACCTCAGATCCAAGAACAGAGGCACAGCCTCAGCATCCTTCATTATGTGACTATTCTGGTGGCCACACCCAAATCTTCAGTGTCATCATTTGAAATATGTCATATTTATCAATCTCAGAACTGAATGTCAAACATTCAGCCAGTGCAGACATTGCTATATGCCTTACAGAATAGTATTGTGTGTGCATACAACGTGGTAAATAGTTGTACAGTATGTAGAATCCACAATGAATTCCTCCAAAGGTAATTCTTGACAACCAAGTTGAAAATCTTATTAGTACAATAATAAAAGACCCTGGATTATGAGAGAAAAAGAATTACTAAAATGTTCTGAAGAAAAAAACTTGTTTAAATGTAGATATTATTTAAAATACATAATTAAAATATATTTCTCATCAGAAATAAAAGTTGAGGTTCCAGAACAACTATAAGTTGCTTCATCAATTCCAGCCCTGCTAAGTCAGTGTAGACTTACTTCCTACAGAATAAGGCAAATACCATTTAAATGAAGGACAATTTGCATAAATTTGAAGGTCAAAGTTTGTAGGAATTAAATCCAGGAAGGAAGTCACAAGAATTTAGATGATGAATATCATGAAGGATTGGTTTATAAGGTTTATAAGAACAAATCACCCAAGATTAAATGACATCAAGTTCTGACTAATGTTCTATAAAAAAAATAGCATGCATCTCTTGAATGTATTCCTCCTACCTAACTGTAATTTCATATCCTTTAACCAACATCTCCCCACCTACCCCACTGAAATCGACCCAGCCTCTGGTAACCACCATTCCATTGTAGGGCATATTATAATTAATGATGATATATTGTATTCTCAAAAAATGCTAAAAGAGTGGATAAGTGTTTTCACCACAAAAATGATAACTATGTGAAGGAATACATATGTTAATAAGTTAGATTTCACAATGTGTATGCATCTGAAAACATCATGTGGTACATAATAAATAAATACATACAATTTTATCTACCAATTTAAATAAATAAATAAATTTCAAAATAAAAGAAGTAGTATGTTTATTTTGTTTTGGATGTATAGTAATTTTTAAATATGTAACTTGGTGTTTTCCATCAGTTTAAGAAATTCTTAATGATTATATTTTCAAATATTGTGTCTGTCCCATTTTCTATTTCCACTTATACATAATACACATATGTTAAAACTTTTCTCCATCCCTCTTTTGTATTTTATATCCATATTTCTGTTTTTCTTAACTTTGACTATTGGCATTTCAGGTGATATCATTTTCTCCTGACCTGTCCTTTGTTCAATAATCCTCTCTTCTGCTCTGTATAATCTGCTGATAATTCTACTTATGGTATTCATAAAGTCAAGTATTATGTTTTAGCTTTAGAATTTTAATTCTATTTTTAATGTATATTCTGGTTATATGCTAAATTTCTCAACTCTTATATTTATTTTCTAAAACCTATTACTAATCATAGGTTTTTTAAAGTCTATATCTAATAACACTCATATTAGGATCTTTGGGGATTCTGTTTATGTTAATTGTTTTTTCTTCTGTGTTTTCAAGCGTTTGGTCTTGTTTCTTAATATGCCTGGTGACCTGACTGAATGCCGGACACCGTGTATCCAAAAACAGGGGGAGGAGGAGAAGATAATTGAAGCTCTAAGTGATGCTTTATTTTCCCATAGAGAATTCACTTTAATCCAACAAGAGTTTGAACTGATTTAAGGCTACATTTTGGTCTTTAAGAGTGAAAGTTATGGCTGTAGATTATCATCCTTCAGAAACAATTGAAAGTCTGATTTTTTAAATACCTAAAAACCTGCCTCCTTGGAGAGCAAAGCCCACTGAGTCTGATTAAATCTTCTTTTAGGTTCTTGATCTCTTGACCACTGCTTAGGCGAGAGGCAGATCCCCATGATACGCACTGGGATTGAGTTGATTCAAGCTGGGTTTCAATCTTTGTTTAATATAATGAAGGCCAGTTCTTTCCTGGAAGTGAAAGTCAAAGCATGGTCCTCAAGAGAGAATTTTTCAATTGGCATATGAATTGATTAACAATTAATTGACTTAGAACATTTATAATTTGGATTAAGGCACATAGAAGGCCTGATTATGAGAAATTATAGCCTTAATTATTCATTGCATAATGAGGATATATGTTGCACTTTAGAGGGATAAAGGTTTGTGGGATCCTCTCTAAAGTGATTATTGCATAAATATTCTAATAATCCTACACAGTCCCTTCAACTCTAAGCAAACAGGTCAGAGAATGGAGTGAATAGTGGAGATGGGGGTGGTAGGAAATGAGGAGATTGAGCCTCTGATTTAACAGAATTTTATTAAAACCAGGCACACACTTCTAGCATGATTTGAACATCATTTCAAAGTACATGCTTTAATGGCCTCTTTTTGTCCCCTTGACAAAGAAAGCAAACTGTGTGAACTCACTGGGATTCCTGTTGCAGTTAGGGAAAGTGCAGAGACCATGGGGCAAGGGAACATCTCCAGCAGGAACGCCACCAAAAACACCACAGCCACCCTCGCAGAACCTCGAGGTTGTTGGGAAAATGGTATAAGGAAGCAGAATCATCTCAAAGGAAGGGATGGTCCCAATGCAGGACATGTTTGTTTGTTACATCGAAATACTCCCATGTGAAATAGCCTCCATTACTCTCCTAAGCAGACAAAATTTGAAGAGTAGGGTAGGGAGAAGCTGAAGCCTCAGGAATGACAATTTCATAGAGTAAAACATAATTGTATTGCCATGGGGATGACTTTAAAAAGTGGGGGCACTTTCTAAAAGCCTAGTGTCTGAAAATCAAGTTTTGCTTATATTAATGCACAATAATACTGCCTTAAGTGCAGTAACAACTTTTCAAAAACCTATTCTTTTTCTCACTTTTGAAAACCTTTTACCATGTGGCCTATTTTCCTTGTTTGTGTGTGTGTATGAGAGTGTGTGTGAGTGTATGAGTGTGTGTGTGCATGAGAGTGTGCGCATGTGTGTGAGTGTGTGTGTGAGAGAGAGTGTGTGTGTGTGTACATGTGTATGAGTGTGTGTGTATGAGAGTGTGTGTGTGAGAGTGTGTGTGTGCATGAGAGTGTGTGTGAGTGTGTGGGTATGTGTATGAGTGTGTGTGAGAGTGTGTGTGTGTGTGAGAGTGTGTGTGTGAGTGTGTGAATGTGTGTGTGCATGTGTATGAGTGTGTGTATGAGAGTGTGTGAGTGTGTCTGTGAGTGTGTGAATGTGTGTGTGCATGTGTATGAGTGTATGTATGAGAGTGTGTGTGAGTGTGAGTGTGTATGTGAGTGTGTGTGTGCTTCTTCTGATATTTGATGTGATGGTTAATTTTATGCATCAGCTGGAGCTGGGCTATGGTGCCCAATTATGTGGTCAAACGTTATTCTGAATGTTTCCCTGATGGTGTTTTGAACAAGACTACCATTTAAACTGGTGGAAGTTGGGTAAAGGCGCTTGCCCTCCATGATGTAGGCAGACCTCATACAGTCAACTGAAGACTTTGTTTCATTCAAGTCTTCAACTGGCTCAGCTCCAGCTTTTGTATAGTATTTAAAAATCTTTGTCTAGCCCAACATTACATAAATTTTCTCCTATGGTTTCTTCTATAAGATTTATAATTTTAGGTATTCATCTAAGTCTATGATCCTTTCTGAGTTAAATATTTTTATTTGATAATATTTAACATTTAAATATTTAAAGTAAACATTTAAGTTAAATACTTTTTTTTTTTTAAATTTTCCAAAGAAGTACAGAGTTCTATTCACCCACTTTCTCCTAATGTTTATGTCTTACATAGTGCAATGGTTAATTGCAAATGTCAACTTGACTGGATTAACGGTTACCCAGATAGCTGGTTAAGGATTATTCTGGGCATGCCTGTGAGGATGTTTCTGGAAGAGACTGGCATGTGAATCAGTGGACTGAGTACAGAGGATTCATGCTCAACCCATGTGAGCACCACCCAATCAGCTGAGGTCCCAGATTGGAAAAGAAGACAGGAAAAAGGCCAATTCTCTCTTTCCCTCTCTCTCTCTCTCTCTCTATCTCTCTCTCTCTCCTGGAGCTGTCCTTCTTCTCCCGTCCTGGGACATCAGAACTCCAGTTTCTTTGGCCTTTGGACTCCAGGACTTGCACCAGGGATCCTTCAGCACCTCAGGCTTTCAGCCTCAGGCTGAGAGTTGCACCACCGGCTCCACCCAACTGAGGTTTTCAGAGTTAGCCACACTGCCAACTTTCCTGGTTCTCCCGCTTGCAGGTGGCCTATCCTGGAACTTCTCAGCTTTCATAATCACGTGAGCCAATTCCACCAATAAATTCCCCCTTATACTTCTCTCTAGCTCTATCTCCATCTCTATCGTCTCTTACTAGTTCTGTTTCTTTGGAGAACCCTGACTAATACACACAACCATCATACAATTAACAAAACTAAGAAATTAACTTTGGTACAATGCTATTAGTTAAGATACAAACTTGGATTTTACCAATTTTTCAATCATGTCATTTGTAAATCTTTTTATAAAAAATTATAACAGTGTTAAAATCATATAACATAAAATTTATTATTTTTGTCATTTTTAGTGTACAGTTCAATATTGTTAAGAATATTCCCATTGTGCAACAAATCTACAGAAATGTTTAATCTTGCAAAACTGAAACTATACCTGTTAACTAACAGCTTCTCACTTCCCCATCCACCACATCCCTGGCAAAGACCATTCTACTTTCTGTTTCTATGATTGATGACTCTAGATACCTCATATAACGGAATAATACATTTTTTTGTCTTTTTGTGCCTGAATTCTTTCACTTAGCATAATTTCCTCAAGATTCATCCATGTTGTTGCATGTGACAAAATTTCCATCCTTCTTATGGCTGAGTGATATTCCCTTGTATGCATATATCACATTTTATTCTTCCATGAATAGGCATTTGGGTTGCTTTTACCTGTTGGCTACTATGAATAATACTGCAATTAACTTGGGTGTACACGTATCTCTTAAAGATCCTGCTTCCAATTCTTTTGGATATACACCTACAAGTGGGATTGTGGGATCATACGGTAATTTGTTTTTAATTATTTGAGGAACCACCACTGTTTTCAGGTGCAGCTTATCTTACATTCCTACCAATAGTGCACAAGATTTCAATTTCTCTACATCCTCATCAATCATTTTTCATTTTTTTAATAATAGAAATCCTAACAGACACAAGGTGATATTTCATTGTGGTTTAGTTCACATTTCACTCATGATTAATAATTTTGAGTATTTTTTCATATGCTTGTTGGCCTTTGGGTATCATTTTTAGAGAAATGTCTGTTCAAGGTCTTTCTCTATTTGTTAATGGGGTTGTTTTTTATTGTTGAGTTGTAGGAGTTCTTTATAAATTTTGGATATTAATCTTTATCACATGGATGATGTGCAAATATTTACCCCCAATCCCATAGGTTGCCTTTGAATCAACTTTGTTGGTTGTGTCCTTTGTTGTGCAGAAGTTTTAAGTTTGACTTAGTTCTGTTTGCATATTTTTGCCCTTGTTGCCTATGTTTTCCGTGTCATACCCAAGAAATCATTACCAAGTGTCATAAAGTTTTGTCCCCTATGGTTTCTTCTAGGAGTGTCATGGTTTTAGCTCATAGGTTTAGGTCTTTGATCTATTTGGAATTAATTTTTTGTATACCATATAAGATAAGGTTCCTACTGAATTCTTTTGACTGTTTTATCATTATGATTATCCAGTATTCCCACTGCAATTTGTTGGAATCTGTCTTTTCCTCATTAAGTGTCCTGGCACCCTTGTCTCAGATGATTTTACCATATATGAGAGGGTTTATTTATGGGCTTTGTATTTTATTCCATTGCTCTAAATGTCTGCTTTATGTCAGTGTCATGCTGTTTTGTAATTGTAGCATTGTCATTTTTTAATACATTTTATTTTATTTTTAATAGGCAAATATATATATGGTACAAAGTGATATTTTCATACATGTATACATTTTGAAATAATCAAATCAGGCTAATTAACATGTCCATCACCTCACACACTTATGATTTCTTTGTGGTGAGAACATTTAAAATCCACTCTTTCAGCAATTTACAAATATACATTATTATTAACCATAATCGCTGTGCTGTGCAATGGATCACCAGAACTTTCTCCTCTGTCCAACTGAAGCTGTGTATGCTTTTACCATGATCTCACTGCCTGTCTACCAGCCCCACCCCAGCTTCTGGTAACAACCATTCTATTCTCTACTTCTATGAGTTCAACTTTTTTAGACACCATGTATAAGTGAGAAAATGTGGTATTTGTCTTTCTCTGTCTGGCTTATTTCACTTAACATAATATATTCTGGATTCATTCATGTTGTTGTAAATGAGAGAATTCCCTTCTTTTCTCAGGCTGAGCAGTATGCCACTGTGTGTGTGTGCGTGTGCGTGTGTGTTTGTGTGTGTGTGTGTGTGCATGTATACATATATACACACACCATACTTTTTCATCCATTTATCCTTTGATAGACACTAAGTTATTTCCATGTCTTGACTACTGTGAAGAATGCTGCAAGGACATGAGAGTGCAGATAAGTTGACATACTGATTTCAATTCCTTTGGATATATATATCCAGAAGTGGAATGGCTGGATATATGGAAATTATATTTTTAGTTTTTTGAGGGAACTTTTTACCAAAAAAACTGTACTAATTTATATTCCCACCAACAATGTACAAGGATTACCTTTTCTCCATGTTCTTGCCAACACATGTTATCTTTTGTCTTTTTGTTAATAATCATTCTAATATGTTTGAGATGATATCTCGTTGTGGTTTTAATTTGCATTTCTCTGATGATTAGTGATGTTTAACATTTTTTTTCACATATCTTTTGGCTGTCCGTATGTCTTTTTTTCCAAAATGTCTATTCAGGCCCTCTGCTCATATTTTAATAGGGTTATTTGTTTTCTTGTTAGTATTAATCCATTTTGAGTCAATTCATGTATAAGGGGTCAAATAAGAGTCAAATTTCATTCTTCTGCATGCAGATATTAAGTTTTCCCAACACAATTCATCCAAGAGACTGTCATTTTCCCATTGTGCATTTTTGAGTTTTGGTGCCTTTGCTGAAGATTAGTTGACCATGTATTTTTGGTTTTATTTCTAGACTTTGTGTTCTGTTCCATTGGTCTGTGTGTCTGTTTGTATGTCAGTGTCATTCTTTTTTGATTACTGTAGCTTTGTAATATAGTTGGAAATCAGGTAGTGTGATGTCTCCAGCTTTGTTCTCCTTGTTCGAGATTGCTTTGCTATTCACAATATTTTGTGGTTCCAGAAAAATGTGGGGATTGGTTTTCTATTTTTCTGACAAGTACTGTAGGGATTTCATTGGATTGGTAGATCACTTTGGGTCATATGGACATTTTAACAACATTAAATCTTCCAAACCATGAACATGAGTTATCTTTCCATTTGTTTCTGTCTTCTTCAATCTTTTCATAAATGTCTTATAATTTTCAGTGTAATCTTCACTTCCTTAGTTTAATTTATTTCTAAGTATTATGAAATTTTAATTGATACATAATTGTTTTCATATTTAAGTGGTATATGTGATGTTTTGATACATATATACAACATGTAATGATCAAATCAAGGTAACTGAGATATCCATCACATCAAACATTTCATTTCTTTCCATTGAGAACATCCCAAACCTTCTCTTCTAGCTATTTTGAAATATACAATAAAGTATTGTTAACTATAGTTGCCCTCATGTGTTATCAAACTCTAGAACTTATTTTTTCTATTTAACTGTATTTTTGTACCCATTAATCAACCTCTCTCTTCAAAGCCCCAAACCCCCAATTTCCTGGCCTCTGATAACCACCATTCTACTCTCTACCTCCACGAGATCAATTTTTTTAGCTCCCACACATGGGTAAGAACACGCAGTATTTGTCTTTCTGTGTCTGCCTTATTTCACTTAACATACTGTATCCTAGTTAGTTTCATTCATGGTTTTTATCTTTTTGATGCTATGGTAAGTAGGATTGTTTTTTAATTTCTTTTTCCGACAGTTTCTTGTTAGTGTGTGGAAATGCTACAGATTCGGGATGTTAATTTTGTATCCTGCAACTTTACTAAATTTGTTTATCAATTCTAAGTTTTTTGGTAGAGTCTTTAGGGTTTTCTATATATATGATCATGTTGAATGATCCTTTTCATGTACTATTGCATTTGGTTTGCCAGTATTTTGTTGAAGATTTTTGTATTTATGTTCATCAGTGGTATTGGTCTGTAGTTTTCTTATTTATTAGCATCTTTGTATGACTTTGATATCACGGGAACGCTGTCCTCATAAATTAGTTTGGAGGCATTCCCTCCTCCTCAATTTTTTGGAAGAATTTGAGAAGGATTCGTATAATTTGTTCTTTAAATATTTCATAAAATTCAGAAGTGAAGCCATCTGATCCTGAGCTTTTCTTTGATAGGAGGCTTTTTATTGTTGTTTCAATCTCCTTACTCATTATTGGTCTGATTAAATTTCCAATTTCCTTCATAATTCAGTCTTGGTAGCTTATATGTCTCTAGGAATTTATCCATGTTTTCTAGGTTATCCAGTTTGTTGGTGTATAATTGTTTATAGTGTCTGTTATGATGCTTTGTACTTCTGTGCTATCAGTTGTAATGGCTCCTCTTTCATTTTTTTTATTTGAGTTTATTTGATTTTATTTGAGTCTTATGTCTTTTTTTCTTAGTCTGACTATGGATTTATCAATTTTCTTTAGCTTTTCAAAAAAACCAACTCCTAATTTTGTTGATATTTTCTATTGCTTTTCTAGTTTCTATTTCACTTATTTCTGCTATAATCTTTTTTATTTCCTTTCATTTGCTTACTTTGGGCTTAGTTTTGTTTTTTTTTTTCTTTTTATGGTTCCTTGTGGTATAATGTTAAATTGTTTATTTGAGGTCTTCCTTATTTTTTGAAGTAGGTATACAATACTATAGGCTTCCCTCTTAGAACAGCTTTTGCTACACCCCATGAGTTTTGATATGTTGTGCTTCCATTTTTGTTGGTCTCAAGGTATTTTTAATTTCTTTTTAATTTCTTTTTTAATTTCTTTCTCTTTTTTTACCCAATAGTTGTTCAGACTTTGTGATATGTTTTGGAATCAGTAAGACCATCAATTTTGTTCCTTTTCAAGATTATTTCATCTATTTCAAGTCCCTTCATATTCCACATACATTTTTAGATGGATTTTTCTATGTCTGCCAAAAAAAAGACTTCCAGAGTTTGATAGGCATTGTGTTGAATCTGAAGATTGCTTTGGGTAGTATTGGCATCGTAACAATATTGAGCCTTCCAATCCATGAACACAGTATGTCTTTCTATTTATTTTTGTCTTCTTTCATTTTTTTCAATAATGTTTTATAATTTTCAGTGTACGAATACCTCCTATTCCTAAGTATTTTTTCCATGCTATTGTGTATGGACTGAATTGTGTCCCCCAAAAAATTCATATGTTGAAGCCTTAACCCACAATGTGACTTTATTTGGAGATAGAGTCTATAAGGAGGTAATTAAAGTTAAATGAGGTCATAAGGGTGGGGACCTAATCCGATAGCATTAGTGTTTTTATAAGAAGAGGAAGAGAGATCAGAGTGCATGTGCTTGTTCACTCTCTCTTTTTACAGTCTCATGCACTGAGGTAAGGTGTGTGAAGGCATAGTGAAAAGGTAGACATCTGGTGTGCTGCTTTCATGTTTGTTTCAGATATTTTTAAATTTCCCTTTAATTTCTTATCTTAAAATGAACACATACCATGTTAATTTTCATTTCTTCCCTTTTAATCTCCTGAGGTCAAAGAGAGTCCTTCCCAGACACCAAATCCAGCAGAATCTTTATCTTGGACTTGTAGCCTCCAGAACTGTGAGAAATAAATTTCTGTTGTCTAAGCCAGCAGTCAGTGGTATTTTGTTTTGGCAGCCTGCACAGCCACCCCTGCTTCTTTCCAGATGCTTTCACTTTCAGTTGTACTCCTCCGCCCTCCACCCTCACCTGTACAACTGCAGACTGGAAGCTGCTCTAATGCACCCTGGCACTCGTCTCTGCTTTCAGACACCTTCAGCCTGCTCCTGTCAGCTCCTCCAGCCAGACGAGACAGAAACCAGTTCCACTGCAGCCCCCAGACAGGCCAAAATGACCGGATTCAATATCTACTCTTTTCCTCCCATCCTCTGGTAAGGGCCAGGAATTCACAGATTTCTTCCTGATCATGCTGTGTTTTGCTGCGTGGGGAAGAGGCAGGGCCAAGCAAAATGGAATGAACTTTCTTACCTGGGGCAGTCCCTTCTCTTGGCTGTGTGGTCGCATGGGTCTTGCAGATTTTGACTGGAGGGGTTTCTGATGTTCTCAGTCTGCATTTGGGAACAAGCTCCTAGAGCTTCCTAGTCTGCCATCGTGATGGCATCACTATTGGTAAGTCGTATATTGCTATCTATCCCTCATAATTTCCTAAAGTGAGGCTCATTAGAAAACTAGTGCCCCATTTTAAGGACTCTTAGCCTGAAGCCTTTATTCTTGAAGACAGCTTTACTGCATATTAGATCTTTGGCTCACACAGTCATTTCATGAGATTCTTCCAAATCTTGCTCTGCTGTCTCCTAGCATTAAATATTTCTATAGGTAATCTAAAGCTAATTGATTTTCCCTCATAAATAGTTTAGTTTTCCTGTTTACTTATACAGTTTTACCCCATCTTTATACTATGTAAGTTTATTAAGATATGTCTTGATGTTTATCAGGATGAGCCCATGTCACACAATACACACTTTCAATACTTAACATAACAGTTAAAGTTTCTTTTTTAATATCAGGAAACCTGCCTTGAATTATATCTTTATGTTTTCCCAGAAGCAAACCCTTGGACAGGACTTGGATGCTGGTGATTTATCTGTGGGGTGACTGTAGAGAGCACAGGTAAGAGGGTAAAGAAGGTGAACCTGCAAATTGAGAAAAGACACTAATGTCTTTGTCTATGGGCTGTTTCTCATTGCTGGCAGTTGGGGCTCACTTTTACTAGGAACCCTCAGAGGAATCATAAAAAACGGATTTGTAATCTGGCACGTGTATCCATCAAGTACAGCCCACCATTGCTTAAAGGTTGCTGATTGAACCTTCAGTAACACCTTGAAGGGTGTTAATTACCCAGAAATTCTGAGCTGTCCTTGGAAAGGGCTGAGCAGGATCCCAAGGCAAGCTCCTAAGCCCTCAGAAAGGGAAGCAAAAAGAAGTAGGTGAACAGTTTATTCTGCTTGCAGCTGAAGAGCTGAGAATTTCCACTGTTGTTACAGAAAACTCTCAGGCCAGGTAGGCATGGCAACCACGTGGGCCACTTCTGGACTGCATCAGTCCGTTCAGGACTAGTCGTGCCTACCGTGAATCCACCCTGCTGCTACACTTCAAGTTGGTAGCCAACTTCAATCTCCAAAAATAAATGTTCAAAATAGGAGAATATGCAAGACAGGCCACAATTCTGGTGCTGCCGCTGGCTTTCTGGCTGTAGCTTGTTTCCATCGTTGTCCTCCCATCACACAGTCTAGATTCCCCACTCTTTAGACAGCTCCCCCGCTGGTTTAGTTTGCTTGTCCCATCCAGACATTCTTTCCTGAGGGAGCTGAGGTCCTGGTTATCTTGACTTCATCAAGTTCCTGTTGCTCTAATTTCCCTTTCATTATTTTCAGTAGTCATAGAACCGGTAAAAGTTACACAAGTGAATCCCTGGGTTCCACAAAAACTCATCCAGACCCCATTATGTAGCAGCAATCCTAAGTCCTCTGATTATCCCCACCCTCATAACATTTTTTCTTTGCCCAGTGGTCTACCAGCAGGACCAGGTGGCCACTGTGGCTTTAGAGTCAGTGGGATACTTGCTGTGTACTCTGGGGAAAGCACCCCCAGCATCAGCACTTGTAATCATACTGAGCCTAACGTGAATTACCCACATGGGTCACTGGGAGTGCAAGTAAAGGAGCCAAACTAAGGAGATTCCTGAGGACCAAACCCATATAATGGACTGAGTACCCATATAATGGGACCAAACCCATATAATGGATTGAGTGTGCATTGCATCCTGAAAGACAGCACTCCACTCCGCAACACGGCATGCTTATGAAGATGCCCTCACTGAGCCTTTAGCTCAGTTCTACATTTAACTGTGACACCTGCTTCCAGGGGATGGAAGCAGATTCTATCATCACATTCCCATGGTTCATGCCTGCATCACTATAAAACGAGCCCATCATTCAAAGACGACGCTATTTGTGATTTAATGTCAGTAGATAAGGGTGTCTGTAAACTCTTGAATGTCGTGCTGGTAGAGGCACTGTTGGCAAAGGAAGCCACCCTTGTTCAGATTAAGACTCAGTTGTAGTAAGGGCAAAACACTGCCCTCCTGAGGGAACAGGTCTGATGTAGCCAACACCTCCAACAGTGTTTTATTTTGGTCTCTGTGGGGTGTGGTACAATATATGTAGCTCAGCATTTGTCTTGACGGCATGTTAGATGTTCAGCATTTGGATGTAGCTGGATCAGCCACAGTGAGGACAGGTCTACGTTGTTGAATTGACATGTAGTCGAGGCCGTGGTGAGCAGTCTGTACAATACTTGCTCGTGGCTTCTCTGCATTAATGATTTGTGGTGGACACTGGTGTGAGATACAGAGATCTTCACAGTTTGTGTGACTTCCATAGGTCCTCCCTATGCCTCTTTGTCACACAACTTTTTCTCTGATATTCTAATTTTTCCCCTCCCATGCCTGTCACTGATAAGCCAAGTCATTCACTGCTGCCATTGAGTCCCTCCTTCCCTGCCCTCAGACCACGTTGCCTGCATACATCGTGTGTAAAACTAGTGTCCCACAACAGCTCTGCACTCTGGAAAAAAGTCTCCTGGCTGCTGTCCTTAGGGCCATACATTATTAAGTGTTACAAGACCCTTCCTCGAGTGTTTCCAGACTTCCCTTTATTCGATGGGCTCAGAGTCTGACAACTCATTCAGAACTGCGAACAGGCAAAGGGTCATATATTTTTAATCAGGGAAGCTGAGAACGTCGCTCAGCTTGCCAGTCCCTGATCTCCTCTGAGATACAAGTCCAGCAGTAGCCTCACTGACTCACCCCTAGAAACACCTCGGTCTATTGGCCACATCCACATATCGTTGCATTGCAACATCCCCTGGATCACATCCCCACCCTGACACCCACTGCTTTCTTCCTCACTGTTTTAGAGATGGGTTCTTACTCTTTAAAAAACAGCTTTCTTTGATACTTTGATTAGTCTTATCTCCTCTGCTTCTTTGAGCCAAACTTGCTTTGAGAAGGGTTCTACAGCCATGCCTGACCACTTTAGTACTCTCTCAAAATTGCTACATACAAGTTATATGGTTTTTCTCTCAGGTGAGCCCTCAGCCTAAGAAAGTGTGTGTGTACTGACGCTTTCTGAGACTGCGACTTCTAGGCCATGTCTCTGCACTGTGTTGCCTCCTCATGAATACTGCCATGCTGCCGTCGTTCCTCCAGCCGACTTCAGGCTTTGGCAGAAGCCCCCATCGCTGCAGGACTTGCATGTGCACTGGCTCTTCCTCAGATCCACCACCTCAGCACACGCCACCTCCTTCAGCGCACCTCCTCCCTAGGAGACCTGCCCAATTGCAGCAGGCTTTTGTAACCATTAAATATTTCTGGAGTCTATAAACTGTATAGCACTTCTACTTTTGCTCAAAGTGGTGTTTCTGGGTTTCTTCATCTGCTGCTCCCCCCCCCACCCACTCATTCACCCCGTTGCTTTAGTGATGTCTTGGAGAAGGACAGAAAAAATACTGTCTCACATCACCATACTTGTATAAGAACGTGTAGATTAGGACTGTTCAAAAGGGAGAACTGGAACGTCTTGTCCAGCTAAAAATCTTTAATAAATAGAATTCAAAAGGTGGAACTCTAGGGGCAAATAAGAAAATAGTTTGTAATAATAACCAACGCAAAGTAGACAGGGAACCTGGTGCTTTACATGTGTTTCTTGCACGGTCTTATTTAATAATACATACAGGCATTATGGTTTCAGTATCTTGAATTTATCATAAGGACATTGCAGCTCATGGGGTAAGTCAACTGGCCAGCTTTACTTAGCTATCAATTTGCAGATCTGGGTTTTGGGTCCACATGCCTTATTTTTTTTCTCCTTCTTTTGCTTCATTAATCACCTGACTGTGAGAGTAACCCAAGGAAATGCTTGAAGTCTCCGTAGCAGGTTGTTTATACTTCAGGCAAGGATGTTCTTATTCTCAGAAAAGCTCTACTTCAGTCCAAACCAACCAAAGCACATGTGACAGACAGGCAGAATGATAAGTTAGTATTACAATTTATTTTTATTTGAAAGTCCACAAAAATTCCACACACTTAGATGAAATAATAAAATACAGTATACTTATTACCAAAAGAGTCTTGAAAATAATGTAGCATGAAACCATAACTCTAGATTCCAACTTTGGATAATATAAGTTTTCTGTTTCTTAAACAACTGCAGAAGTGGAAATACCAGTTTGGTTGGTGCCCACCAGCATAACATGGAGACAATCTAAGTAAAGAAGGAAGTGCTCTTGTGTGTGAAACTCCATGTTATTGCTAAATATCAATATTGTGTGTTCCTCTGAATTTCCTGGTACCTTTTTATTTCTTTTTAACATCTGAAATCTTTAAGGAGAGTGCCCTTTGCCATATGTCTCTCATTGGCAATCATATTCTGGACTGGAATCGGCTGAATATCGCAATTAGTGTTTTTAAAAATATTATTGTTTGCTTTACTCTGGTTTGTATGCTGTCATTCCTCATACTAGTTTTTGTTTGTTGGTTGGTTTTTTTGTTTTTGTTTTTTTTGCTTCTGTGGTGCTAAATTGCAAAGGTTCTATCATTCATGTTTTTCCCCTTTGCATTTTTCCATTCTTAAGCTTCCAAATGCTATCAGAGTTCGTCAGAACTTGTACGAATTAGGTTAAAAAATTCTCATTCAATATCCGTGATCTATTAATTCCTGTCCTCTCTAATCTCTGTACCTCATTTGGAAGATTATAGAGAGTCAATTTAAGCATGACATTGCTTTTTAGTTATTGGATTGGAAATCAGGCTCACATTAAAGAGGCTCTTCTTTCATTTGTGGAAAGGTTAAACTACAATTTATAATTCAAAATCAGGTACGTTTGACACTATGGGATTAGCAAATAAGTAGGTCGAAAGGAAATTGAAACACTATTCACTAGATTGCTTAGACAGCTGCATGTGGGAGATGGCAAGAAAGATGAATAAATAAAAAAAGATGATTAAAAAGAGCCAAACACAGAAATAGGAAGAAAGGGATGAATAGAGGCACAAAATAAATGAGTGAGGGATAAAGACACAGAGAAAAGAGGGTTTGTGATTGTTCATTTGACATATACCCTCAAGGATCCCCCATTACACAAGCTTAAAAACATTTTGAAGAGGGATTTTATTTCACCATTTCATTAACTTCTTCCCAGTTTCTCCAAATCTGCACCAAGGCCCTGACAGCGACAACTGGAGGTGTGTTCTCTAGGACACGGGCCCTCCCCCAGAGTGCGGCCACCCCGCTCCCTTTCCCCAGTCCCAGCCAGGGCACCTCTGCGAGGCGGAACCAGGCTCCAGCTAGGAGACGGCACTGGGAGAAGGCTGGTGTCTTCACGTTGCTGGAGCAAGAAGTCTCCTGTGGAAGCAAAGTCAATCTTCTCGAGGATTTATTAACCTGGAGCAGTAGGAGGGGGGTGGAGGGGGAGACACAGTGGACACCTGGAGCAGAGAGGTGTGGAGCATCAACGTGGGGAACTTGCTTCCTGCTGGCTGGTCCAAGAGGTACAATCAGGACAACTAACAGGAGCTGCATGAAGAAAAATAGGAATCTCCTAAACTTTAGAAAAGGAAAGTGGAGAATGGGTACAGTTGGAGGGCCTGGAATGACAACGGAGACTAAAGGAAAGCACACAGAGGGTGTGAGGGACTCTGGGGACAGCAGACCCAGGTAAATCTGGCCACAAGACTTGGGGCAGCCTGCCGAATTAGGGTGAGGGCTCTCGGCTGCTACCTCTCCCCTACCTCACTATCTCTGCTTGAAGTTCAAGGGCTTAGGCTAACAGAGTCCTATTGGACATTTTCTCCTACTGCTATGCTCTGCACATACATGATTTGTAGGTAAGGGCAGGTTGTCAAATGAGGATCATTGCAAGGCCATTCTCCTCGCAGAAATAAAAAAGCTCACAGGGACTGTCTCTGGAAATGCCTAGGCTTCCTTTTAGGATAATAGGGTATTTGGTCTAGAGTCATAACTCATATTCCATTTGAGATTCTCTAACTGCCTGGCCTCACAGGGGTAAGACTTTAAAAAATAATTGATAGCTTGAGTGCCTAGGTCATCATGACTTATGTGTACCTTCTTGAAAAGGCTGAAAGCAAATTTACAAAGTCTAGAAAGTGGTCAGCATTTCAAGCATGCAAAGCTTCTATGGCCAGAGCTCAAAGGAAAGCATAATATTAACCTGTCTGTGCAATGCAAGAAGTCATGAATATTTTACAAACTACTGTTACTGTATAAATACATGTTCCTTGAATTGAAACAGTGCTAATAAACGTGAGGAAGAAGGTAATGTTTACAGAGTTCTAAACTTGTTCCCATGAATTAAACAAAACCTTTCTCGACTATCAGTACAGGGCATCGTCAGACACAGAGCAGAAATTGTTAAATAAGTTAAACACACTGAGTTCTTCCGGTACATTTTCTTCTCTTGTGGCACTGAGGTTACCCAGGAGACAGCACTTGTTCCTACCTAGGCTTTCTGCACCAACAGCAACAGTCTCAGGCAGACAGAGGTGGACATGTTCAGGGCACCTTCACACAGCTGCTCTGCTCCCCTCCATCCACATTTGGGGTGAAGTCCAGATAAAGGGCATTTAAAGCAAGTGTTGCCATACAAGACAGGAAGGGGTCGGCATGAATCTACCCGCGAACAGTGAGCCAGACGGCTGTGGGTGTGAGAAGGGTGGCTTCCCCATGCGGTTCGTGGCGAACTGCATTTGGTGTCGCCTAGGAAGGGCCTGCACGAGACAACTCTCTCCCTCCTCCCGCAGCTGTCCTTGAGGATCGCTCCTCGTGTCTCATGGAAAGGGGGAGCCATGAGAGGCAGTCTCCCCCAACTCAGGGCCAGCAGCGCCTGGGCTCACCCACGGAAGGTAGAGTCCATGGACGGATCTGCTTCAGAGACCCAGGTGGCCACCAAAGCTCATCCCTGCATGGGAGTCCCGGTCTGCGGCCCTTCGGAGCTTCCCACTGAGTGATGGGAAGAGGAACTCTCCAGGCTTTTGTTCATTTCCAGTATTTCACGCCTTTCCGCGTGGGTCCAACCCCGGAAAGGCTCAGTTGCTATTTTCAGATGTCTTAGAAAATGGACTGAAGTACACTTCAAACTTACTATAACCCAAATAAATTGTGGGGACTTCTGAGATACTAAGCACAGGCCGGGACAGGGGGACACCTGCTGTGTCCTCATGGCTTCCTGGCCGGTGGGATGGAAGGAAGGGCACAGCCTGGGAAGCCGAGCTGCTCTGGGTTTGGATCTGGTGCAACGCTCCGTTTCAGCTAAACGATTTGGGACAAACTCTTTGATTTCACAGCACCGGTTTAGTCCCCTGTAAAGGATGTGATTATTCATATTATTATTAATATTGCTAGAATTTTAAAACTAGAAGTAAAGCATCTATGGGATGTCTTACCTCCTAGACAAAGAGATCAAGCCCACCCGACCCAGGCCACCTTCCCCTGGTCCTCCCGCCGCCCCGCCCCCTCGGCGACACAGGTGTAGACGCCGCGAGGACGCAGCCGGCGAGAGCACAGACCAGCATGTGCCCAAATATATTCTCCGAGAATAAGTAGGGTGCATAATAATTTAACTAGATGATGCAACATACCGAGAAATCCCAACTTTCCACTGTGTCCTTTTTTCTTTTGCCGTGACTTCGTTATATATTCTTTAACTCAATCCTTATCAAATGTTTTTCACTGTCAGGAGGCAAGTGTTTGTGAGTGAAGACTATCTTTAGTCAAATTACCACAACACTCAACAATATGATGTTGTGTCTAATTCTCTTGGTCCTAAAGAAGTTACAGGAATAACTTAGAGCCTGTCGTGTGTGGAATAATCCTCCCGAAACGGCTCACCCTGATCCCCGCACCCGCGGCCGTGCGGGGCTCCGAGGCAGAGGGGCCCACGGCTGCGGACGGAATGAGATTTCGAATCATCTGGCCTCGGGACGAGCTGATCACCCTCGGCTGTGCACGTGGCCTGATCCGTTCCCGAGGGTCCTTGAAAGCGGAAGGGACGCCAGAGAGTCGGGGAGAAGGCGGAGCACGGGCCGCGAGCCCAGGGCAGCGGTAAGTTCTAGAAGCCGGGCAGGCGCCGGACAGTTTCTCGCGGGCGACCGGGGACAGTGCCCGCCCCTCCGCCCGCGCCCCGCGGTCCGGCCCAGCTCCGCGACGGGCTGAGGGCCAGCGTGGGAGCGCGTCCCGCCTCTCGGTGGCGGCGAGGAGCCCTGGAGACTTCCACGGGGCACCGTGTGTGATCGGGAGACGCGGAAAACACGAACTGATGTCGTCGATGGGCAGTTCTAGTATGTGAGGGAATTACCGGCTTTGCTGCGCGGATGCGGCTCAGGCGCCGCCTGCGGGGACTGCGCAAGATCTCTGTCGACATCACATTTATTTCTCGTTTGGTCAACAGGCAGGCTGCGCGCTCTTGTATGACGCATTTCCAACTTACAATAAGAGACGCTTTTGTGTACTTATTATGAGAGTTAATTTCTGCGATGATTTAGAAGGTACACATAGAATTATAGAATAATTATAATTTACACTTATATTAATATGTTGATATTTATAATTATTCATATATTATCAATATAGAATAGATAAATTTATGTAATATAAATATACACATTTAAATGTTATTTATATATAAATATAATGTACATATATAGAATTATAATTATTTTATATCATAGCCACGAAAATTTGCAGAGAGCACATACTCTCAGTCTAGGAGGAAAACAAAACTATGTCACAGGCAAGTAAATATCTGTAAGCTAAAATTAAAACCTACAGTAGAATGATTAATTTCTTTGTGCTGGATGTATTTCCAGAATACATAAAACATAGTGTGTTTATACTTCAAGGTATTTTTAGGAAACATGATTAAGAAACTATGGTTGGGAGCCCATTGCCATTAATTTAAGATTATTAAGTAAATTTTTTTATACTCTTCATTTGTACACGACTACAAATCTCTACAAATATCACTTCTTATCCAACAGCTTGTATTGAGTAGATAAACCTATGAAAACAGAATACATAAAAAGTTTCAATTTCATGGTGTGATTCTAAGATAATAGCCTTTCTAGTGCCATCCAAGTGTTTGATGCAAAGTAAAGAGAAAAGTGAGATGAGAAGTAAAAGCAGAGAGCCCGTCCTTGGAAAGGGACAACTGCTAATTTAATACCTGGGTATATCTTCGTGGAAGTCAGACAAACAATCATTTTTAATTTCTCATTAAACATTCAAATATCAAAAAAACCTGATAATTTAATTCATAATTTTTGGCAATTGAACTTTTAAGGGCAGAAATACGTACTTCAAGAATAAGAACATGACAGTTTGACTATGCCACATATATCAATTGGTGAAAAGTTATCTGGATTATTTATTTAATCATTGTATGAATTGAATGTTCAATATAGACAATTTCAAAACACGATGGAAACACCAGAAGAAAATGGAAAACACCATAATTCTGTTACTGAAAGATGATAAAAGTCATGTAAAATATACACAAAATATTGACATTTGAAGTATGCCGATACTACATTTTAACTAATCTAATTAATCATAGGGGTTTGTTTTCTAGACATTTGGGTTGTTTTCTCTAAAAGAGAAATAACAGTGTAAAATAATTGTATGTAATGCATATTATGTATAAAAAAGTATACATGACAGCATAAAAAGCCTCATCTAGATAAATCTTTGTCACTGCCAAAATGCTTCCTTATGACTGGTTTCCCATTTCTGGTGAAATTGCTCAGTCAGAGAATATACACAATTGAAGAAATATAACAGTTAATTTAAAACTATTTTTGACTAGAAATATATATGTATAGTCATATACCTGCATATCCAAGAACACTAAACTATTATTAATTTCCCCTTTATGTTGCTTTATTTTGTGAATTGTTTACTCATATCCCTTTGTTCTTTTTCTATTGGGATTTCTCATGTTTTTTATTAGAAATATTAGTCATTATGTATGTTAATGTATATTGCAAGTATTTTCTAAGATACTAAATATACATGTGCTTTTGGTGTTTTAAAAATACATAATTTGACATTGGTATAAACATCTATTAAGTAAAGTGATAACTGATTTTTGCCTTCTTTGTTATTCATATTTATTATTTCATGTTTGTGTGTGTGTGTGTGTGTGTATGTGGATGGAGTCAGAGACAGAGTCAGAGACAGAGAGATCGGGAGAGACAGAGACTTTACATGAAACCAGCCCTGGTGACTAAGACAGATACTCAATGGACACTGCTACCCAAATGCTGAAATTCTACCAGACCTTATGCTTTATTTCTGGACCCTTAAATTCACTTTGTTTTTGAAGTGATTCAGATACTAGATTTATATAGTTATAAACTTGTGTTTTGGATCATGCACTATTCCTAATTGTCAATATTTTCATAACTTTGCTCAAATATTTGGTCTTCAAGATGGATTTCGCAATCATTTTGTCAAGAGCAGAAAAAGAAAAAACACGCCATTGAGAGTTCGGTTGAAAAAGTAGCAGTACAGTAAATGTCAACTTGAGGAGCATTGACATGTTTGAAATACTGATACTTTCCACATAGGAACATAGCACGTCCAGCCATTAATTCAATTGTCCTTTCAGTCCTTTGCCAAGTTCTACAGCCTTTTTACAATATTGTTTTGAATACTGTAAACAATCCTTCTCTGTGTAAAGCCAAACACATAATATTTAGCAGAAGAAAAGTCTTACCTTTCCGGGTGTCTGGGGTTTCCCTCTTGGGCAGACAGCCCTGAGAGGGGTCCCTGGGCCTCCTGCTGGGCGGGTCAGCTGCACTTGCACCCCGAGGCTCTGCCGGTTGCCTTCCCTCTTCCGCCTGCAGGTTGGGATCTGCACAACTGCTCCTGCTGCTGCAGTCACCGCCAGAGCTCCGGACTGCAGGAGTGGCACCCCTGAGAGGGCCTGCCCCACAGTCAACCTCTCTGGACTCTGGGCTTGCGGTGCTTCGCAGCCACTGCAGTCGGCAGAAACCTTCTCTCCCCTTCTAGGCAGGGGTCCCACAGCAGAGGTGATGCAGTTTGTTTCGTTGTAACACAAGGTCCCCACCATGGGTAGGGAAGTAAGGTCAAGGTCAGGGCAAAGGTTGTTAAGGAATCCGAAAACAGGGTTGGCCATGCCACAGGCAAGGTGGCGTTTCCCTCTGGCATAACGCCTTGTGGTGCCACATGTCTCAGAGGGCAGGATGATAGCTCTCACTCTGCTGACTGTCTTGCACCCCACCCTGTCCCTCCCGTCCTGGTTTGCAAGGACTCATAGCTGCCTCCATGGTACAAAGTTCAAGTTCTACTTCCTGCCCCAGCCAAAGGCCTCTGAGTTCCCTGCCCAGCAGCAACCCCTGTTAATGTTCCTGCAGAGATACTCATTGCAGACACAATCTGCTACATCAACTTGCATGCATAAAATGTGTCAGATTGAATTTTTTTCGTTTATATTGGCCTACTACTCACTGTTTTGTGTTGTACTATTTCATGAAAACATAGATCTCAGAGATCATTGCGTATAGGTCCATAGAATAGGAAGCTACCTATTTTTTAACTCCTGGATATTATTCCATTGTATAAATATATTAATTTAACAAGCCCATATTGATAGAATTTTATGCAGTTTTCTGTTCTTTACTATTTTTAAAAAAGGAATATCTTTGGAGACATGCTGGTTGTACACATTTAAATTCCTGTCTGTGGGATGCATTTCTGGATCAAAAGAGTTGCTCTTTTGATTTTGATAGACCTGGGAATCTGCCTTCCAAAAAGATACTCTGCTTACCCTCCAATCAACACACAGTTATTTGTGAACCAGGCACTTGTAAATTAGTATCTCATTAATGTTTTAATTTGCATTTTTCTCATTATGAGTGGCATTGCTGCTGTTTTTATATTAATAGACCATTTATAATTCCTTTCTGGAAGATGTCAATTTATGACCTTGGCCTGTTTTTCCACCAGAATCTTTCCTCTAACTGTCTTATAGCTCATTAGTTTAGGAAAAGTACAACTTTATCCAAGACCAAATATTTAAAAATTTCAGTTTGTTATTTTTATTTCAACTTCTAAAGAATGACATTGGCTAATTATCTTTTTCAATTGTCTTTTATTTCCACATTGTAAATTTTATTGACATATGAGTGGTTTTGGCATTTGTGTCATAGTAAGAAAAACATTCTACAATATTGGTAATCAAAATCCCATGGTTCTAGTAATTTATGTTTGTTATTTCTTTTTTATTCTGCACTATGCTACTTTGGAAGTTTGTATATTATATGCATATGAAATTGCTATTTTTGCTTGTCAGGAGACAAATATAGTCAATTTTGTGTGGTTGACCATAAAACACACACACATATTGTATGCCAAATTAGTACCATGTTAAATAGGGTAAAAATGAGACTCTAAATATAAATGGGCATGTATCTTTGAAGGTGTCAGTATATTATTATTTTTTCATTAAGCACTTTTAAATAAAAAGTGGATATTGAATTTACTCAAAAGTTTTCTCAGCATTTAAGATGATTTTTTCCTTGTTTGATTATGACTACTATGACATTTTATTACTTTTTAAATTTTTTCTTGGTGGGTTCAGCTTCCATCTGTTCTTGGTACATAACTCTTCTGATAAGCTTCTTGCTCATGTCTGCCTATATTTTCTTTGGAATTTTTAATCAGTGGTCATAATTAAGATTTTACTACAGTTCTCATGGATTTGGACACTTATGCATTTTGCTTTTTATACCAAGATCATGCTTTCTTCATGAAAACAACTCGGAGCAAGAACTTGGACACTGCCTTTCCAGGCTCCAGAGCCATTTAGAAAGCAGTTGAGCCACGTGGCTCTAATTCATCTGTAAGATACTGTGGGTCTCTTGTATATTTTTCCCTCTGATGACATTCTCTATTTCTTCTATGATTAATTTTGATATTTCAGGAGTAGCTTTTAACCATTTTCATGTTGCTTAAAAACTGATCTTTTCAACCAGCTTTTGAATTATTTTTGGAAATATATTTCTAATTCCAAAGCAGTCAATCTTTATCCTCTTAGTTTTTATTGTTTTGTTTTTTTGACTATTTTATTTTCACTCTTTAAAATATTTTTTCTTACTAGTTTTCCTCAGAGTTTAATTTTCAAAGAACCGGCTCTTATATTTATTAGCTGTTTTTTTTTTTTTTCCCTAAAACGGGATCATTAAGTTCTTCCAGAGGGTAGTACACACAGGATGTGAATTCGTAGAGCCCATCTATCTCAGGCCCAGTTCTAGAATATGAAATTCTCTCTCTATTTCTTTATCTCCCCCACCTTTTTTCTTTTTGTCCTTTAAACAATTCCTCTTTTTACCAAGACATTTAGTATAATTACTTACTGAATTTAGTCTTTTACAAGAGAATCCAGAAGTTGCCAATTCTGCCTTTAGTTCTAGAAATATCTTTGAAACAAGGAAACAAAACAGGCCCAACTGCTTTCCTAAAATGAAAGAACAGTACTCAAATGTACAGGTGGAACAAAAATTAACATATAACTAAGATCATCATGCACATTCACTTTGTAACAAACAGCACATTAGGGAATTACCCATGTTTGTTTTATGCTCCAGATCAATTTATATCCCTTGAAATTATGAAGATTCCTACAGATTAGAATCATTATTCCTACAAAACTGTCTGTATTATCAACTTTATTTATTTGTTTGTTTATTTGAGATGAGGTCTCACTCTGTCACCCAGGCTGCAGTGCTGTGGTGCCATCAGAGCTCATTGTGGCCTCAAACTCCTGGGCTCCAGCGTCCTCCTGCCTCAGCCTCTAGAGTCTCTGGGATTGCAGGTGCAGGCCACCGTGCTGAGCTCCGTATTATCAACTTTTAAAAGATACCTTACGGAAGTGTGTGGTTAATACCTTCTATACTTATCTCTGAGTTTTCATGTTTCACCTTGGCAAATCTTTTGTAGTTTGTATTGTTCTAGAAAAGTCTGTCATAGTATTAGCTAAAAAAGTCTACATAATATTTTTTGGTTCAATAAATAAAAACACTTGTTTATTTTCACTTCTCTTTAAAATAATAGTAATGCAAGGTTTATAAATTCTTCAGAACAAATATAATTGTATAGGTCCTTTTATGGGTGGAAGATTTCCATGCGATTCTGAATGATTTCTGCTCTTCCAGCAGAGGAAGAAATGGCAATTACAAAGCAGGAAAGAGGAAGTTTAAATTAGAATACAGCAATAGCAGAGGGCACACCACAGATGAGAAGGGAGAAAAGGTGGTTTGCAGAGACGAGGAGAGGAGTGACACTTCCAGACGTTGTACTAAATGCACGTAAGAATGAGGCACAGGACTGTAGAAAGAGAGTCAACAGAAACTCATACTGCACATAGCAGGTCAGCCCTGGTCCTGGCTCCGGCATCCTCAAAGCTCAATGGATTGCAAGCCTGTGTTTCAGTGCTTAGGCAACACATCAAATAATGTGTCTCTAAAGAAAATGAATCAACTTTCTGACATTGCTACCCCAAATCAAAGATTTTCATCCTCAAAATAAATAAAAGTGGGATACTAATTAAAGGTGATAAAGACAGATTTTATTTAGTAATAACTATTGCACTAGAGGTTAAAACCTAGTGCAACCTGAGCTCAACTTTGCCAAAACAAAAGGCGGGAAAGCTTTTAAATGCTAGGGTACGCTAAAGAAAGGCACTGAAGGGCATTGTGGTGGGTTTCATCCATGTCACTAGGCCATTGGGGGTTACTAATTGGTGCTTTTGCAGAGGAGAAACAAACCTCTCCTTACTGTACTGCAGGACGTAGGAGAGCCAGTTGGAACAAGGTGACCACTGAGATCAAGCCCTTACCCTCCCTCAGGGACTAGGAGAGAGAATGTTTGCATTTCAAAGAGAAGCCTCCCAGGTCCTGGAGGAGACAGCTCTGGGTGGTGGAAGATTTATAAACAGAGAAAGGATTTAGAATTGTAAATTTTCTAAAGTAACTTCTCTAACCCAGGGTCCAGAGGCCTATCTGCCTGTCTCTGGGTTTTGGTTGAAACAAACAGCCAATTTTCCTGGCAGTGCTAAGCTTTTTCTATGGGCATTTTAAAGGTAGAAGGAGTCATCCTAGGGGCATGGCCCTGAGCTACAACCGTGTGTGCGAGAGCCCTGCCGAGCCTCTGTGAGCAGGGGTCCCACGATGCCTTGTATTTTCAAAGTGAATGGCGAGAGAAAACCTGGGGGGAGCTGGTAACTTGAGAGAGAAAGACTGAGTTAAAAACAATGAGGGGAAAATGGGTCTAGAAGAAAATAATAAATCAGATTCAGGGCACAGAGAAAGATTAAGCAACAACGGAATAAAACTAGGCCAAATCAATCTACTTAAACGATAATTGGTAACTTTGTAGACAGACCTGGGACATTTACATATTTATATGAGTATATTAACGCATCAGTGTGGATGTGTACATACAACAAATCGATTTAACTTAATAGAATAGTTTAAAAATAAAGTTGAAGAAATCTCCCAAAAAAAACCACAAAAAGACAGTGAGATAAAGATTCAAAGTATTTCAACATGTGCATAAATAAGAGGAGGGAATCGGCCTGCCGGTGCTTTCCAGGCCGACAGGCAGCAGCTGGTGAGAACACAGTGAATGTCCTGCACACTTAGAGAAGAAAGGGGCCACAGCTAAATCCGCAAGTGCTAAACACATCATCAGAGCTTTCCTCATGTAAATGAAATCACCTAGGAAGGAGCAAGGAATAGTCAAACATCAGGCTGCTCCTTGGCACACAGTTCACCAGCAGTTGCTTGAAGAAGGCCTTTAAATACTAGAGGAAAATTTCAAAGCCAAAAGACTAAAATCATCTCTCAAATCAGCTCCAATTAGAGCACACACATGGAGCATCCAGAAAGACTGTTGGCAATGAGGCAAATAAAGTGTTTCAACTGATGAACCTTAAAATTCCCGGAGAATAAGACAAGCAGTAGAAAGCCACACAGGAAGCTGTTCACAGTTGATTCAAGAACAGTCTTAGCTGAACATCTCAGGGGTCACGACTTTGGGCCTAGACAAAGGAAGAGGTAATTGTAATATACGATTTGTTTATTAAATAAACCATGTTAAGTGGTGATAATTATGTCCCAGTTGTTTTAGAATCAATCTAAAAAATCTGTAAAATTAAATACGGTTGTGCTCAGTAATATGAATAGTACTAAAGAAGGGTTCAGTTTGGCAGGTGGAGGTAGCAGGAAGGGCATGAAGAATTAAAAAGACACGGAAGTGACGCTCTGACTTGGGACCAGCTGAAGAGCAGGAGACACAGCCATGTGTGGACAGAAAATGATGGTGGGTAGGAAGACACGGGAGGGGTGGGGATGCATGACTCTTACGTCAGTGTCTCCAAGATAGAAACATTCTGTGCATTGGCTTCAGCTTTACAAGGTAAAGCCCAGCCATGTCGGGGGCAGAAATGACTAACTCTTTATCCATTCTGCTCCGTCTGCCAAAGAGGGAAGATGGGGCCCATACTCTGCCATTAGGATAACTGGCAAGTTTATTTTTTAGTGTTTGATTTTCCAAAATTTCCTCCTGATTGGCCTGTTTCATTTGGAATTCAAAAGAAGTCTTATGAGAGGCTACTAGCCAGCTGACATTGTATGTTAGAATTCTTTTGATGGATCCAAGTTAGTTGAGAGTGCTGGCCTTTCCAAAGATCTTTTCCTGACATAAAAGAATTACACCCAAGAAACATTTTTTTGCTGCTGCAGTTCTAGATAGACACAATGGCAGACCAGTAGAAAGGTATTTTTCATACATTTCTTATTCCTACTTTTCTATGATTTGTTTTGTGTTTTTAAGACCACTCATTTCCTGTGTTTTCATTCTATCTTTGCAATTCTGAAGATATTTAAGTATAAAAATTTGCTACTCAGAAAAGCTCCAATGCATTTTGTAAAGTTTTCACATACGATATCTTTGTTATTTTCCAAAAGCTTAGTAATTGAGCTTAAATTTCCTCTTTGATCCCCAAAACTTTCCAGGAGTGTGCATTCAATTTTTTAGTGGTTGCATTTGTATTAACATTTTTATTAGTAATGTGTATAGGTTTAATCCATTGCTACCTCCACCTGTAACTTCTTGTGAACATCTCCACCTGGATGCCTTAGTGCCATTTCAGGTTTGAAATGGTGGGAATAGAATGACAGTTTCCACCACACCTCCTCAACCTGTTCCTCCTCCAAACTTGTCTGAACAGGACTTGGCAAATGGCATCACAAGCCATTCATCACTCCAGATGCTCACGCTGAAAACACAAGCATCACCTTTGATCCTTATGACACCCACCTCTGGTGTCAAATCTATCATCCAGTCCCATCTTACCTGTACGCATCCCTAGTGTGCCCACTGCTCTCCCCTCTGCCTCAACCTCCTTGCTCTGACCATGATCGCCTCTCACCTGTGCTACTGCACAGGGTTTAACTCGTATTCTCACATCCGTTCTTTCTGTCTTATAATCAAGTCACACAATAGCCAGTGTGATCTTAAAGTAGAAAGCACATCTTGTCATCCTTTCCATTGTATTTGGCATAAAATCCAAACTCCCCATAATGGAATGAGAGTGTGCACAAGAACTGGCGCCCGCCTGATCTGGAGGCCTCGGCTCTTCCCACTCTCCCCCCCATTCACTGAACTTTCTGTTCATGCGTTTCTCAAGCACATTCCCGCCCCAGGGCCCCTGCAGTTCTCTCTGGAAATGCCGCCTTTGCAGAGCTCATGCCCTTGCTCCCCAGGTCACACCTCAGGGGGACTTCCTTTTGTCACCCACATCAATCAGCCCTTCCCATTCCCATTTAGTCACTTTCCACAACACCCTATTCTTTCCTTATTGCTTTGTTTTCCACCTTTTGTAACCAAATAGCATTCATATTATTTGAAGTAGTCACCATTTTAATTATGTTATTGGCTACCTCCATTAATATTTCATTGACTAACAGCAATTGAATCTTTAAGTCTGGAATTATTACTGTCATTAAGAATAGAATGTCTAATCCAATCTCCACTAGAAATTTTAGTAATTTGTAAAGAAATTGAATGAGTCTCATTAAGAAAAGCCAGAGAAAAATCTTCCACATCCCCTCTAATGTCCAAAAACAAATCTTCAGAAAAGTGGACCAGAATTTTTCTTTTAAAACAAAGAACATAAGTCAGGACTCATAGAGAAACATATTTGTCATAGACTTGAATGGAAATTTCACTCATCTCATCGTAAGATTTACATGGGTAACACCAAAACCTCAGACCAGTTTTGCATAGAAAAGTTTTTATCTTTAATGGTAGTGCTAACAATATTCTGGGGCAGAAACAATGCCCCATTGCAATGGAGACCTGAAGTTAGACATGGAAAACTGACAGCATTCATTGTTTATTCCCCCACCCCCTTATTATAACAGAATATAATATAACAGAACAAAGCAATGAAAAAAAATTTCCATTCCCTTTGGCCCAATTCATGGCATGATGGCCATAAATTGATTAGTTTGACAGCATGGATGCACTCAATCTTAAGACATATAACAACCTTAAAAGTAATGTGTAGAAAAAACTACAACCAAGTGCAACTTCAACATAAAATTAATGAGAAGGAGATGAGCTGTGTGATGTTCAGAGGAAATCAGAATTTTAGTAAGTAGATAATAATATGGTATGGTTCACTAGACATTTAGAATGCCAATTTTACATATTATATATATATATATATTCTAACTTACAAAAAGCAAAGATTAAATCAAATGCTTTATGGTTTGGGTGTTGGCAACTAAAGATTACTTCCCACTCTAATATGAGAGACCCAACCCCAAAGAAATCCTTTGCCCCAGAACCCAGCTGGTGTGGAACAATGTGAGCTGTTTGGCAGAAAACTTGGCCCCAAAGGTGGAGTTCCAAGGCTGTTGTGGTTGACCCACTTGTGCTTTTCCAACAATGATTTTGTCATCTCTCTTTAGTTCACCTCTGGGGAATCTCAAACATCCTTCTACAGTTTCTCATGCCATCAATATAGCAGCTGGTGTCAATACTTTAAACATTCATCATTTTAGACAACCTTAGTCCTGACATTTTTTTCTTGGCAAGCATGTATTTATCAACAGATATATGTATTTTCTCTTAATCTTTGATAAGTGATTTATCAGGGCAATGTAATATGAGCAATATAGACATTTGTACTGTGCCTTCTCTATAAGTTATGGCTGTTTTTGCCCATTGAATCACCACTGACATTTCTGTCCAGTCTTGCACTGTGACTGATTTGGGATATTTTGAAATAAATACAATCAGGCTTTTATTATGCAAATGTGATAAATTAACACACATGTCATGTCTTAAAAATTGACTTGGAGCAGAATATATGTTTTTATATGTGTAATGAAGTCCAAATTAAGAGTTTGTAAGTAAGTAAGTAAGCAACAGGGAAGGCTAGAGAGAGCAGTCTTGACTCACACAGGATCACTCTGGCGGGAAAGGTCTGCAGAAACAGACCGAGCGTTAGCAACGGGAGGAACATGACCACTGAAGAATAGAGTGTTGTCCAAATACAGTTGGGTGGCCAGTGTAAGCTGGCCATGGAATTGATATTTGTACCTCAAGAGGGAATTTTCTAAACACTCAATCCTGTCTACATGGTGGAATTATCTTGGCGTTGTCGTGTGAGAGTGTGTGTGTGTATATGTGTGTGTGTGTTTTAATGCCAGTGTCCTACCCTTAGAGTCTAATTGTATTAGAGCCCCGTTTTGTGGAAAGCTTCCCTTTGATTCCAAAGTGAAGTCAAGGTTAAGAGATAAACTGATTTGCAGGATGGGGGCCCAACAATAGCTATGAGTGCTCACAGCCTTTGCTCAAAGCCTAAAGTCATTTACTATTCTCAAATTTTTACCCTGGCTCTGGAATCCTGAAGTTTTTCTTGGTTTTTCCAAAAGTCAAAGCTTGTATTTCCTTAAAAAATATAGACATGGCTATCTTAAGTCAGAAAACTAGCTTGTAGTCTTTTTTTCCTTTATGTAGTAACATTTCCCCACATTGACCTCATATGGTCCAACCATATCACTACAAGCTTGAAGGAGCAAGAGTAGATAAATATTGAATCTAGAAAGAGAAAGATCAGATATGTAGCACCAGGGACTTTGTTTGTTAGGAGGTAAAAGGAACTTGACACAAAGACCTTTTTCCTCAGAAACTGTTGGACGGCATTGCCATCCACCGTCTTAGGGGTGGAGCTCAGCCTAGAGAAGGGACTCGGAGGCAAGAGCTCTGTCTGAAATGTGTCACGCAGGTGGATCTCCCTAGCTCTGGCTTTGGTGAATGTTTTATCATTTTCAAATGAGTTTTTTAGTTTTTGTGAGCGTGTTAGTGCAAGACCACTACTAAGAATGATTACTGGATAATGGTTCATGTGTCAGTTCAACTATAGACTGTAGTTGTTCTATTTGATCACAAAACAAAAAGTGTCAGTTGAGTGACTCTTTGGACTGCAGGCAGATAGATGCACCCTGGAAAGGCTGTGGCCGTGGCGGGGTGTCTGGGTAAAGGAGTGGGGAGGGTTGTCTAAGGGGATAAATCACTCCTGCTCTTTATCTGAGAGGCATGTCTTCACTAGTGCTGGGTGCTATTTTTCTGGTCACAGAAGCCCATTTCCCAGGTCATAGGATGGAGAAAATATGATCCCTCATGCACCCAAAATAGCAGCTGCTTAGCTTTTGTCTGTTTATGTTTTGAAACATGTTTCTTGGACTTCAGTGCTGTTATCTCTTAAATTCCTTATATCCCGGTGCTAGCCACCACCTTCAAATAAGTCACTGCCCTCCTAAAAAATCCTGCTTATGACAAAAGAGTCAACCATAAGGTCTTCTTTTACCCAGGCAATATTTTTCATGAACTATGTGAGCTAAGGACATCCAACCTGCCAATGACAAATGACCTGGGAATTGCATTCATCACAATGGCAATTACGACAGACTTGCACTGATACTTCAATTTTTAAGCCTGGTTTAGTATCAGTGTCTGACGAAACCTAACATTTTATGGTAGTAACATTAAATTTTCCATTTGACTTTGGTTGAAATTTATTAACACGTGCACTAGTGTTTATTTCTGTGTGAGATCTTGACTCTTGGTTTTCTACAGTGCAATTTGCTGTCTTGTGCCTTCCAGCAAATAGTCCCATCTACGGTTACAACTCTTGGAATCAGATAATAAAATGACCCACAGGTCAGTGCAGTAAAGACATTTTGGCATTGACTGATACTTTAATAGCTGTGAAGACTTCTTGGGAATAGCATCATTTGGAAATGGCCTTTCTCCCATCACTCTCTACTCTCTTTTTCAGTGTAAAGTACTGAATTCATGGTGTTTTCATCATTGTTTAAGTGTGAGCCTTCCTTTCAATTAAATGGTGTTTGAAGATGTTTTGCCCTAACAAATGTTACATAATCCATCACTAAAAAGTTCACAGGGCTTGGTAAAAGATTTTCCAACTTTTGGGTTTATTAATAAATGTCTCACCAAATGATAAAATATATTCAACGTAGTAATCACCTCCCCTGCCATGGAGGAAATTTACTCCTCCTTTAAGACAAACGCCGTGTGCTCAGTCCACGTGACACGCTCCGCTGGGATTTCCAGTCTACGGGAAGAGCCGCCCTGGCCTGTGCGCTTCCACAGCCTGCGCAGGCACCGTGCGCCGGAATCAGGGGTGGACTGAGCAGAGCTCTCCCATTCACCCCACCGGCCCAGTAGCCAGCGCGCATTGAGCTCTCCCTGTCTCCAGCCATTTTCACCTGGATTAAAGCATGCCTCGTGTTGAATTATTTAAGTCATCTAAATTTAAAATCAGTAAAATGTCTTATATTCTAAGTTCAGTATTTATGAAGGTACATTATTAAAACATTTTTGAATAACTCAATAAATGACCAAAATACAGCCATATAAGCTGCATTTTTTTTAACTTCGACATGCTTTCTGTCCAAATATGGATTTATATTATTTTAGTTAATTCCTCCATATGATTAGAATTTTAGTAATACACTGTGTTCACTTTTGAGGCCGAGTTTTCACGTATGTTGATTTTCTAAGCTATTAGTCCTGTTAGCCCAGTTTTCAAAGGGGATCAAATGGCCAAGGTCACTCCTGGGTTCTCTAAAACAAAAAAAGTTGAAATTTTTAATTCCTATGATGACATCAAATTATTTTATCCAACCTATTTGAGATGCTTAATTTTACTGATTCTAATACTATCATCTCTCACTTTGAAACCTTTAAACTTTAACTTTGGCTTCCAGAGTACCTTGTTCCTCTGAATATGATCATATCATAATTTTTTTTTTTTTTTTTTTTTTTTTTGAGACAGAGTCTCGCTTTGTTGCCCGGGCTAGAGTGAGTGCCATGGCGTCAGCCTAGCTCACAGCAACTTCAAACTCCTGGGCTTAAGCGATCCTACTGCCTCAGCCTCGTGAGTAGCTGGGACTACAGGCATGTGCCACCATGCCCAGCTAATTTTTTCTATATATATTTTAGTTGGCCAGATAATTTCTTTCTATTTTTAGTAGAGACGGGGGTCTCGCTCTTGCTCAGGCTGGTCTCGAACTCCTGACCTCGCGTGATCCGCCTGCCTAGGCCTCCCAGAGTGCTAGGATTACAGGCGTGAGCCACCGCGCCCAGCCTGATCATATCATTCTTAATCACCCTTAGCGGCCACTCTGCCTGGCTCGTCTTTCTTCATAGGCTCTCCCTGAATCTTTTCTTTCTCGACAATCAAATCTTTGGAAGGAAACTATAACGACGCACTTTTACCTACTGCACTCGCACGCGCTCCGTCCCCCGCCCCGCGCGCTCATCCTCCGCAGCCGCTCATTTGTGCGCACATTTCATTCTCTAAGTCAGCTTCGGATTTCAGAACATCTCAATTTTTACAGACATGTCAGTATTTCAATACCAGCATGTACAAAAATAAACTTATTACTCTCTCTGATTAACTTCTACATTTTGGAAATGTTCTAAATTAATTTTCCAATGGGTGATTTTTCAAGATTATAGCATCTAGTAACTTCCCATTGGCTTATAGATTAGAAGGATAATCTATTTTCTTCTTTCTCATGGAAAAAGAGAAAAACTTTTTTAAGGTTCCAAGCTTTGGAAGCAAAAGCCTGGGCTCTGACAATAATTTTTCAGGTGCTATTTTTTTCTTAAATATGTGTAAGGATATTTATCATAGTGAAAAAGTGAATACAAATGCCCTGAGAAAATACTGCCCAATTCCCCTGGTGTACCTTACATGTGTACTTGGTGAATTGTGGGTATTAATATGCTCAAGAAATGTAAAATGACCTTGAAAATCCAGTGGAATGAAAATGGCTATGTTGTATTTTCATATGTATGAAGGTAATGTTTTCTGGCCTGGAGAGTTGAAAGCAATCTGTGTGTGTGTATGTGTGCAAAAAGTAAATATGAAAATATTTGTATTTGGGCCTGTCTGCTCTTGGTGGCCCTGGGGCTAATTCTCTGGCTTTGAGAAGCCCACCCAGCACCATCTCCTCCCTCTCAGGTTCTTGTTCATAGTGGCACGTAAACCTGCTGGCCACCTCTGCTCTTGGCTGTAGTTCAATAGCTTCTGCTGTCCTCTTCCAAGACCTTCTTATAAAACTTGACCTTCAATAAATGATGATTATTACTTACCAAGCCTATCTACATGGTTATGTCTATCAAATTTTTAATTCTGCTTCTTCTAAGTCATAACAACCACCAGGAAATAAAATATTTTTATAATTGTCATTAGCAACAACAAGAAAAAAAGATTTTATTAAAATCTTATGGCCTCCTCCTTTCCACTACCCTTGCATGGTACTCCCAGGGGAGCCTGCAAGACACAGAATAAGATTTCATATATTCAGAGTTTATATAAATAACCACACAGTTCAAAAATATCTCCAAATATACTCTTCCAATTAAGTCACATCTTTTGACAAGCTCATCTTTTGAAATTAACACCTTCCTACGAATAATTTAATCAAGTAATCAGATTGCCTGAAACCTAATTGAATTCTACCGTATTTGGTCGGAGCCAGAGGCAGGTCTGGTGCACTGGAAATTTTCTAGAACAGAATCCAGCAGGCTCACAGTTGCTTTTCTCAAAAGTTCAAGGTTGAGCTGCGGATGAGCTTCCAGCTCTTTCTCTAAACTGAGTCACAACATATTGGATGGGAAGGGACTGAAGAGGACCCACAGGGAAACAGGTTCCCACCACTCAAGCTCTCGAGGTACAGGGGCATGGTCCTTAGATGGTGTTTTTCCTCTCATCTCTTTTCTGTTGTGATGGCAGGGCACTCAGGACTTTGAGAAATTGAATTAATTTGAGCATTTATGATCATTTGTTCCTTCATATCTCCAACTATCCATCAAGCACTAATTAACTCTTCACTCTATACCAGACTCCTAGCCTGATGCTTGGTGTCCAGGGGCAGGCAAGGTCTTTAAGTTTGAGCATCTGTCTTAGAATTTTTCTCAGGATTGTTTGAGGAAAAGGCTCTCCACCTTGCCTGGTTTTCCTGCTATTTTCTTTCAGATGTCTGTCTTGACAAGAAATGTTTTGAGTTTTCAGTTTAACTTTTTATCTTCCTTCTGGGGACCTTGATTACTGTGATTTTATACAGTGTTAACAGTAATATTGTTGCAGTTTTATTTTACCATCCACATCTCTAACTCTCAATCTCCTGTAATCAGAAGTGTGTCAATAATCCAACTAACGAATGATTAAGAGAGGTCAGTGGGGAAATTGAAAAGTGTTGGTTGTGAGAATGAGAAAGGAGGTCTCCTTGGCTTCCTAGTTTCTGATGTGGGTATCTAAGAGGATGGTGATAGTGATGAATTTGTTCTGAGCAAGCTGCATTTAAGGAGCTATCTGCAGAAGATGTCTGAGACTCTGGCAAGACCCACGGACTCCAGATGTGGAATTCAACCTTGCCAAAGTTTTTCATTCCCCCACCCTAGTTTCTCTCCTAAAATTTCCCTTCCAACCTTCTGCCTCTTATAGTTGTTCCATAGATTTTAGGGTCAAGATGTAAGTCTAGTTATAATACATCTTAAACATTACATAGTAAACAATATAGTAACATAAATTTTAAAAATAATAGTATTGGATTATAATATACACAATAATATAAATACTGTGAGTCTATATAGATATCAACAAATAATTGAATAAATAAATAAAAAGGGGAGAAGGGACATATCTTCTTTACAGAAGAACTTTAAATATTAAATGTAAAACGGAGGAAAACAGAAAATACTATTAGAACAACACAGTAATAATTGCAGCAGAACCACAATGACTATTAAAATAGTTGGTAAACTGTTAAGGAGAAATAGGAAAATAAGACAGCTTTAGAGTATTTTCCCCACAATATTTATGATTTATCATAGCGGCTTTAAGATATGTTCCCAAGTTCTTTGATATTCTTCTTCCCTGAAGGGGGTGCTTAATTCCCTCCCCTTTGAGTGTGGGCTGGACTTAGTGAGTCCTTCCTAAAACATAAGATAGGGAAAGGGAAAAATAGTAACTTTACAATGGAGAAATCTGGCAGACACCACCAAGCGATCAAGGTTAACATTGCCAGGAGTTACTCATGTTGATATCACATATCCCGGGATATGACTGAATGAGAAGGGCAATTTGGTTTTATCTGATATTTGCTCATGATTAGACTGGGGTTATAAATTTTTTGGAAGAATATCAGATAAAACTAAATTGAATGACATGCTACAAAATATCTGATCCATACTCTACAAAAGTGTTAAGGTCATGAGCACAAAGTGAAGACTCACAGATGGGAGAAGACTAAGAAGACATGATGATCAAATGCAAATCAATGCTCTGGATTAAATCCTGGAACAGAAAAAAGCAGATTAGTAGAAAAACTTATGAAATATAAATATTTTCTGTACTTCAGTTAATAGTATTCTATCAATGCTAATTCCTTAATTTTGATACATTGACTATGGTTATGCAAATTATTAACTTTAGCAGACGTGAAATGAAGAGTGTACAAGACCTCTCTGGACTACCTTTGCAACTCTTCTGTAAATCTAAGATTATTTCAAATAAAAAGTTTTATAAATGTTATGGAGTAAATATTACTTCAGTTGATTATTGTAAGGTCCATAGATATATGATCTCACATCCCCTGGATAGCATCCATCAAATTAAAATAGAAAACAATAGTTAAAACTTTGACTGTCCCCTATAAAAATTAAACCTTACGGAAGTCATTCTAAATCGCTTGCCCTTTGCGTCTTTTGGAGGAACTGTGGCTAAGAAAGAGAGAAAGGGAAGTGAAATGAGCCACATTGCCGAGATGCTTGCTTTCGGCATTGCAGCCTTTATTAGGATACTATAGATGCAGACCCACGCCACCAAGACCTCAGAATGGCCCTGCTGAATCTTCTGAGAGTGGGTGGTAGCCGAGACAGGGATGAAAACACAGTCGCTGTGCTGGCTCTCTTAGCTGTGAGCTGACGGCGCCACGACCAGAACCACAGCTGCTGGTGCCCGTCGGCCTGGCAGGGGCAGCAGATGCTGCGTGGGACACAGCAGGCAGCAGTTCAGAGCACGCAGATGCGGAGTTTTGAATTTAACTGCGGGTTAACTGTAGGCGAGACGTTTAACTTTGATCTTCGTTTTGTCGTTTGTAAGAAGAGTGCAGTAATGTGCCTGTGAACAACAGTGCTAAACAAGGAAGACCCCAGATCACCTTCTGAGACGCAGACGCCGCACAGAGAGCAGTTCACATCTACGAGGAGCGCACGCTCAATGAGGGTGGTGCCCTCAGAAACAGTGGTTGTCGTTGTTAATGATACGTTATTTTTAAATTCTATGATGATGATTCCCTCCTTTTGTTTTATTCTTGCAGCAGGCCCATTTCCTCTTTAACAGAGATTTCCATTCAACACTGCCCCAGTTTCTTCTGTTTACAGATTCTTTCAGTTAATAACATATTTTCTGTGAAAGAAGGTTCATCAGTATCTCTGAAAAATGTCCATCCGTTATCTGTCAGAACACTCACAAAGCTGTTCTGAATGAAATTCTTACTCCTAACCCCCAATTGGCCGGCAGCTAACTTGTAATATCTTTCTATTCAGAAGAACAGAGTTGCTGTGTCCTTTGTTTTCCCTTTCTTCTCTTCCATTTTCTGTTCTTGTTTTATTTTTCTTTTCCTTTCCTTTGTTTTCTCTTCTCTTCCCTCCCTCACTTCCTTCCTTCCTTCCTTCCTCGCTTCCTGCCTTATCTCTCTTCTGTGAGAACTTTCATTGTTGTTATTGTAATTACTGCATCCTGGGAAAAACAAATGTTGTAAATGGAAACAAATTCTGGTCTAGACAGTCTGAGTGACACTGAGGGACTTCCCCAGGACTCTGAGTAACGAGTTCCTGACATGTAGAAAGAAGTTGAAGACACAATTATGGAATTGAATCAGTTTGAGCTCTCCTTTCTTGTTGGCCTATTTCATTCTAATATCTTATAGGAGAAATAGTTGGAGTGTATCAAAATGAATAAGAGGTAGAGCATTACAAATTAAAAAATAGAAGATACTCAGAGCGAGTATCCCTAGTATGAATATCATGCCCATCTTCTAAACAAAAGCTTCCACGGTGTCTCACACTCTTTCCTGACAGAGAGTGGAATTCACTTACACTGCTGGTTCTTTGCTTCAGTATATTCTCAGTAATTCCTATTAATTGCCACTAAAGGAGCTTATTAGTCCTTTCATTATTCACCATTTCCCAGGGTAGAGAAGTGATTAAGGACTATGAAATACAGGCATTGATTGCAGGGGGAAGCTGGAATTGGGAACACAGCCTGAAGTTGAGAAACCAGGTAAAACCCAAGTCTAAGAGGACAGCTCTGACAGGGCTTGGCAGGCGACCCCGGCCTGCGGACCCCTCACGGCCCAGAGCGGCTGGGCCGGGCCCACAGAGCTCTGCAGTCCTCTGGCCTCGGGCCCCTTCTCCCTCTTTACCGGGCTCTCCCCGCCTGCCCCTCTCCGGCAGCAGGCCTTCGTGTGGGCACCTGCAAAAACTGGAAGAGACTCAGAAAAAGCAGCATTGCTGTCTCTTTCGTTCTGAGTGCGACAGAATCACCGGCAGAATGCAAAGCCACTCTCGGCAGTACTGCATTATTCCGCCGCATGACTGCTGCCTCTGCACGTCCGAGGAGCTCACGTTGGCTCCCGGTTCTCTGGTGCAGATACATGAAAAGTTGATGAGAACCGACAGGTGAGAATTTACCTACACAACAACTCATCTCTCTGCCTTGTCACTCTCATTTTCAAAATTCCTTTGCAATAGGAAAGTGGAAACCTGAGCTTGCTACCTGGGTCCCGGAGCCATGCCACCCTGTCCTGCTCACGTGTCCTATGCCTTTCCCTACCGGACTCTCCCCGCCCTCTGCTCACTCGGCCTCCCGCCTTCTCCATCTCCCTCAGAGTTTAACCATCTGATGTGCTGGAATTCAACTGTTAGCCTCGTACAAATCCCCTATACTACTCTGCGGTAAATAAATACATAACTAAATAAATACACAAATGCATTCTTCCTGTTCATGCTCTTTGACATGGTGCTCTGTTGTGCGTAATTATAGGCACAACACCCATTCTGACCTTTAGTATTAGAAATTCCTTATTCATTGTATTCTAAGCCCTTAAAGAAAGAAACTATGTATTATTCATCCATGCAAACTCTATAGTATTTATCACAGTACTTGGCACATAAGCGTTCCCTAATATTCATCATAAAAGTCATGACAATGACACTAATATTTTCATTTCAGAATTTGTTTCCTCCTGTCTGGATCAAGCAATATGTTTTTCCTTGTTCACTGTGTGGAGGAAACAAACACAGCAAATATATGCCAGACACAGCAGGACTGTCTGGGTGAAGAACGTGGCCAGGCACGACGCTTTCGGGTAGAAAGCTCACAGTCCAGGGCTGGGGCAGTCACACAGCACGGGGCTGTAGCACAAGTGCTGTGGCGCCATGGCGGGGCTCATTCTCAGTGTCGTGGGAGTGCAAGGAGGAGGTGATGGGTTTGACCGGAGGACCAAAAATATCTTAGAGGAGAAATTATAGGTGCAGATCCGGCCCAGTGCAGTTGTGAGGAAAGGGAAATCCAGGCAAAAGGAAGCATCCATGCAGGGAATGGAATTTCATTGGGAATACAATTTATGGATTGGGGTTGCAAGGAAAGATGCCGTTAACAAACAAAATAACTTGGAATAAGAAATCAAAGGAAGAATATTTCATCTTAGTTTTGGGTATAGAGGGATATTTTGGTGAAGGAGGTAGACTTTGGTCAAAGTCTTCTATGATTAATATAATTTAAATCAGATAAGAAAATAAAGGAGAGCCTTATAAGGTAGGACTTTGGTTTGACCAAAAAAAAAGCATGGATCTGGAACAGTGAAAAAATAGATTTGGCTAGAACAGAAGATCTGGCAAGATAGAGTAGGAGATAAATTTGGTAAGAATTTGAGAGTTTGAAAACTATTCAAAAATATTATATTTTATTCCACAAAAGAGCACTGGAGATTTTTGAGCAAGGAAATTATATGTAAGAAGATATGTTAGATTAGTAGATAATCAAAATGTGGTCTATACATGCCATGGAATATTATTCAGCCTTCAAAAAGAAGGGAGTTTTGACACATGCTACAAGCTGGATGAACCTTGAAGACATTGTGCTAAGTGGAACACACCAGTCACAAAAGGACAAATACTGTGTGATCCCACTCATGTAAGGCACCTGGAGTAGCTACCCTCAGGGAAACAGAATGTGGAATGCTCATGCCAGTGTCTGGGGAGTGGGGAGTGAGGGGTGACCTGCATCATGGCTACGGGGTTTCAGTTTGGGGAGATTGATGGCAAGACAGCTTGAATGTACTTAAACCTATTGAACTGCACACTCGAGAATGCTTAAGGTGGTGAACTTGATGTTATGTGCATTTTGCCACAATTTAAAATAACAATTGTAATAAAGATAATGATAAAGCAACTGCTTTCAGTAAGAACTTTGAGCTGGCAAGTCCTCAGAGCTGGGTGATTGCAGCAAGGGTACTTTGATGCCCCAGAGCCTGGGGACTGGGGCATGATCCTGTTCTTAAGCTCTCTGGGCCTGTTTTCTTACTACCTGTCCCACAGTGTTGTTGCTAGCTTAAGTTTAAAATATATATAGATATACACACACATATATACACATATATGTATTCTTTAAAAAAAGAAGAAGACATGTTAAACAATATTCATCCTGAAAGAGTAGGCTTCATTTGTATATGAAATTATAAAGCCCTGTTGGATGATTATTGGAGACAAGCATTGTGCTTGTAAGCCAGGGAGAGGGCGCCCGGAAGACAGGTGTTGCCGCAGAGCACTAACTGCATGATGTGGGGGCAGGGCAGGAACAGGGGATGAGTGAATGTAGAAATGCACATGCCACTGTCTTACACCCTGTGATAGCTGGGAGATGGGGCAAAACTCAGACTGAGGGGATGGAAATAATATTCCTCCCGTATATCTCTCAACTGTTTTTTGGGACTGTCACAGTCCTAGGTAGGTTGTCCCCTTCCTACACACTTGTACCGGGAAATCGCAGGCTGTGTCCAGCATGTGACGTGAACACACAACCCAGTGAGCGACTCCTTTTTGGCCAGCTGGGCTGTTTGCCACATCCTCCTGAAGGACACTGGCCCTGCAGTGCAGACACCGCACTGGATGCCTGCAGGTGCCCACACTGGGGACACTCATGGCTGTGCTTTTCTTCGTGGGATCCCAGAGCCCTTTTGTGTTACTGAAAATTCACTGGTGCTGGCACCGTGGCTTGCTGGAACAGTGTTCTCTGAATGACGGTCATGTGCCAAGCTACTGAGGTCCACAGCACCTCCATGCAGCCCGCTGTTGTGCGTTTGCGGGAGGAGTAGAGGAAACTCGGTTCCTTGACCTTGACGTCAACTCTATTGCACTGTCCTCCACAGAATGCCTCCTTGAATAACATCATCTCACAGTGATTTTCATGAAAACCTACCTGAAATTTCTTCAAAGGCTCTTTCCCGCAGACCCAGGTAAATGTTCCCAAGGGGCTAGGCTGGAGACCAATGTGCCCGAGGCAGTGGGGACCTCAGAGTAGCCTTTCCCTTTAATAAAAATAGGACAAAGGCACTTGCCTGACTTTCACTTCCCTTAAGCAGAAGTCTGTGAAAAGAAATCTTTGTGCATGCGGACAGGTCTCTGGCCAGGGCAATCTTGCACATCCTCCAGAAGTGCTCAGACATTTCTCAATCCTCGGATGATCTTGGTTTAAATTCAAATGAGGACAATCCTGACCCCTGGTTGAGAGAATAAATGCACACTGTAAAACTAGTCCTAGATGACCCACAAGGAATATTTTTATTTGCTAATATGACAAAACACGCACCACAGGGCCAGTGCTATCTGCACTTCTACTGACACAATAAGCAAAATTGACCTCAACTACAATGAAGTCATTTTTAAATATTTATTTAATCTTAATATGTAGAAAATAAATAACTTAAAATTTAAAATCAAATGATAATAGTAGGTAACATTTCAGTTATAACTAAATAATCAACAGGACTCTCACTCATTGGGCTGTTCCTCGTGAATAAGCTTAACAGGGCAGCTACCTTAGATCGCTGACTGGTACATTTCTGAGGGTAGAAGGACTGACTGATCTTTTGTTCACAGAAATGCAAATTAATCTCTAGAAATAATTTAATAACAGCAACATTAATAACTTTCAAATTGGTCTCACTGCAGACTCATATTTTGAAGCTCCTTAGGTACTGTTGCATATTTAGCTAGATTGTCCCAACATACCGTGATCCATGGTCTGAAGCTCTGCTCTCTAGGACGTGGCTCTCGCGCTGTTTCCTTCTGGCCCCGAGGCACCCACCAGCGCTTCCAGGTTTGCCGGGGAGATGGGAGGCTGAGCACACAGGCATGATGCCTTCACCTTCACTACAAGTCGCTTTCCTTTTATTTGTTTTTCATATATTTTATTTCTGCGTAAGATTTTATTTCATACCAAAAAAAAATGCTGTTTGAACAAAACAAAAGTAATGCAATTGTTTGTATTTAAATAAATGTAGAAAAAAGCTAGGAAATCATATATTTGGACATTGTATCATAGAAAGAGTAAAAAGCATTAAAAAAAGAATAAAATGAAATCAGCAAATCAGTAGCAGCTCCAACAGTAAAAATGAAAACATTTAATCCATGGACCATAGGTTTTATGTCAGGAGGCATCCACTTAGTCCATTATTAATGATTTGACATTATCTCTTAAAAAACTTTTGATTAGAATTCAATAATTATTTTTACAAACTATGCATCCCTATATGCTATATGGACAAAAATATATTCCTAGATAACCAAAAGCACCTGTGTTATATACTTTACATAGTCCTACCTAGTATTTTATTTTTTAGTGGAAAATATTTAATTCTTAAATGTATTTGATTTATTTGGGCTTATATTGACAGAAAAGATCACTTAGTCATAAAATGTTTCAGTATATTACACATCTTGTGGACCAATTTATGCCATAGCTCTTTGTTCTTCTTGTTAGTTAATTTGTCATATTAGGTTGATCACTTTCCCACAAGGCATTAAATAATTAAAGGCCCAATGTTCAGAGCACTAATTGTCAGGTGACTCGCTGAAGAAAAGACATGTTCTCCTGCTCCTGAGGTTGTTTATCTAGTTTCCTCAGCATTGAACCCATCCTGCCGTGTCTGTGAGGCTGGGTGGGGGCTGCAAACTCCACTCCCACCCCCTGGACAGCTGACCTCCTGCCGCCACTGGGAGACCTCAGAGGGAGACTTGGAGGTGGGAGGGGGAGGAGGCATCTCTTCCCTGCTTTCAGGTCCTGGGAAGAAGGCTGCTACAGCAGCAGGTTCCTGTCTGTGGCTTTTTGGTTTTTGGTTTTTTTTTTTTTTGACTTTCTGAGTACTTGGCGCAAAATAGGTCTCCTTAAATGTCCAAGTACCACTCGGCACTTCCCTCACTGTTGCTTCAGCCTTTCAAAACGGGCATCTCTATGCCCTACATTAAACACTCTCTGTTGAAAATGACTTGACTAGATCTTGACTAAATCTGGACAGACACAGCCTTCAATCTGGAAAAAACAAACTCATAGATTTGAGTTTGTAGATGAATTTTGCATTGCTTTAAAGGTGAGGCAATTTATACAGTATGATTCACTTACTAAAGAGTAGGATTAAAACTCAAGTTCATTTTTTTGGTATATACTTTTATTTTAATTTAATTTTTACATTCAAAATGCATTGAGGAAGATCCAAAATAGGCTACTTAAAATCAAACTGTAGTCACTGAGAGGTAAGTTGAGAGTTTTGTACGGAGAGAAAGGAACCAGTTTCTTTTAATTCCTATCATTTTGTGCATTGCAATTAACATTCCTTGTCAATTTTCCTTTCAACATAGCCACAACAGGCCTTTTTAGTAAAGAGATACATTGACACATTCTGCAGAACTCCACAGATGGAAGAACAGAACTAAAGAGATCAAACAGTTGAAAATGAATCCATCTCTCATATTGAACCTCTGACCAAGCGCTCCCATTTCTCATCAATTAGACCTTTCAACCTGTGCACTTTTTATACTCCAGAAAGCCTCCTGAAATTTCATTGCTCGTTAAGTGCACTAATCACCCCAAAGTCTTCAATAGACAATTCACATGAACAGATTGTCTACAAGTTTTGGACATTAAGTCCTACTAAACATATGCTTGATGTCTCAATATTTCAAAACAAGTTAGTAATAAATAATTTTCATTGTAAAGTTTATATTTTTAACAGGTATGTTGAATTTTCCTTCTCTACAGTCCTGCTAACATTTTTTGACCTTGAATACTAATAGTAAAATTATCTTAAATGACTACATTATACTTTTTAGCAAAAGCACATGTACTTCAGATTTTTTAAAAATGAACTCTTTTTAATAGTTATCTGAGTGGCTTTATTACCTAATTGAAAGAACAATGTTTTATTTTCCCAAGAAGAGTAAGTAACCCCTTTAATTATGGATATTTCAGAAGTTTTAGCAGCCTTTTTATTTATTTATGTCTAGAAAGCTAAGACATTATTTTTATTTGATGCCATACTTTTCACTTAAAAGGGCTAGAGCTATTGCAACACAATTATGTGCCAATATCTTAATGAGATTGAGATTTTAGTTTTGTTTTTGTTTTGTTTTTTATGTATGAGATACTAGCTCAGCTTAAGAAACATAATTCAGATATTTGAAATTTCAAATGAACTGCACTCACTGAAAGATTTCCAAGAGAGAGAAACCAACTCTACTTTCTATCTTAGTAACAAAATGAGTGTGCTCATCCTGCAAGAGGAAGAAAGCATTGAAATGACCTGAGCTTCGAAGTCCCTGTTAATGGACAGCCACCCAGGATTGACCAGAAAATCCTGGTCCTCCCAATCTCTATAAAAGACTAAATGCATTCTGAATATTGCATTGCTATTATGTCATTATTATTCTTATTTTTATCTTGTGTGAGATTTCTAGAGAATTTATTGATTTGATATGAATTTTGTATCCTGGTAAATGAAACACCTGAATTTCTTTCCCATAAGAATTTTGGATGTATTGAGGTGTGAAATAGTTTTAAAATATTATATATTTTTAGAAAAAAATATAGAGTTACATTTTATATCCTAAGTATGATTGATCCAACATGTAACAAGTCAAATTTCTCTTTGTCTTCCTATCCTAAATTGTTTAATCTCAGCTCAGGAGCTACTTATTCTACAGTCATAATATTCAGTCATTTTAATGAATATCAACACTCATTTTTTGAAACACTATTTTGGATCTAATCATTTTATATGATATCATAAGTTTCTTTTAAATTTGGGGTGGTATTCTGAAAACATGTCCAAAACACTATGCTTAATATTGTGTTAAAAAATGAAAAAGGAGGAGGAGAGGGAAAGACTTGAAAGAAATTTCCTGACTACCCACAGGGGCTGGCATTTCGTGGTGGTAATTGTGTAATGTGGTTCTCTGAATGGACACCATGGTCTTAGTTGTTTGTTTTGTACGAACACTTAACATCCTCTTAACTTCTTAAGGGTACAGTACATTATTGTTTATTATAGATACATTGTTGTAAGCAGATTTCTAGAGCTTACTCCTCTTCCTTGGGGCTCAGAACACGATATCCCAAAATACGGCATCATGGTGCACGATCTCTAAGCTGAAGAAAACTGAGAAAACTGCAGAAGCAGAAAGTCAGTCTCTAATTTTCTCCCACCATTCTCCCCTGAGCACTTAAAAAGAATTTTGTGACCTACCTCACCTGAAAGTAGATCTTACCATGCTCATTCTGGCAGCACCCTGCTCTAGCCCCAGAAGCCAAGAAGAATCTGAGCAAACAGGCCTTGCTAAGTTCCCTTCAGTTTATCAGCATCGTTGTATGCACCCTTTCTGTACACCGGTGTTTCTCCACAACTGTCCACTTCTTGTATAAAAATGCAGTTTTCCCTGTGCCTTTGGGTCTTCATTTCTGGAGGCTGCCATGTCGTGTAAAACTTTGGTTAAATAAATGTGTTCGGCTTTTCTCTTGTTTATCTGTCTTTTGTCATAGGGGTGTCAACCATGAACCTTGAGATGGATGAAGAAAAAATACTATCTTTTCTTTCCTACATCTTTCTCGATTGAAACTCTCTGCCTGCTAATTATTAACTTCCCACTTACACATCGCCCAGCCCCTGGTAATCACCAGCCCACTTTTTGCTTCTATGAATTTGACTATTTTAAAGACCTCACCTAAGTAGAATCATGCAGCATTTGTCTTTATCTGACTGGCTTATTTCACTAGCATAATGCCCTCAATTTTATCCATGTTGTCACATATTGCAAAATTTCCTTTAAAAAAAAATCTGAAGAGTATTCCAGTTTATGTATCTTGTTTTTATTTATATTTCCTTGATGATTAGTGACCTTCAGCAGTTTTTCATACACCTGTTGGCCATTTTCATGACTTCTTTGGAGAAATGTCTATTCCAGTTCTTTGTCCATTTTTTAAATTGGGGTTTATTTTGTTTACTATTGAGTTGCAGGGGTTCCTTATATATTTCAGAGATAAACCTCTTATCACATACGTGGTTTGCAAATATTTTCTCCCATCCATAGGTTCCCTTTTCATTTTGTTGATTGTTTTCTTTGCTGTGTAGAAGCTTTTTGGTTTGATGTAGTCTCACTTCTTTATTTTTGTTTTTGTTGCCTGTGCTTTGTGGTGTCATATCTATGAAAACATTGCCAAGACCGATGTCAAAAAACTTTTCCCCTATGCTTTCTTCTAGGGATTTTATAGTTTCAGGTTTTATGTGTAAATTTTAATCCATTTGAGCTAATTTTTGTGTATGGTGTAAGATAAAGGCCTAATTTCTTTCTTTTGTGTGTTGATATCCAATTTTCCCAGCATCATTTGTTGAAGAAAATGTCCTTTCCCCATTGTGTATTCTTGGTACTCTTGTCAAAGATCAGTTGACCTTACATTTGTGGATCTATTTCTGGGCTTTCTATTCTGCTGCATTGGTCTACACATCTGGTTTTATGCCAGGACCATATTGTTTTCATTACTATAGCCTTGTAATATGATATGAAATAAAAAATGTGATGGCTCTAGCTTTGTTCTTCTTCTTCTTTTTTTTTTTTTTTTTTTTTTTGAGACAGTCTCATTCTGTTTCTCAGGCTAGAGTGCCGTGGCATCAGCCTAGCTCACAGCAACCTCAAACTCCTGGGCTCAAGCAATCCTCCTGCCTCAGCCTCCCAGTAGCTGGGACTACAGGCATGTGCCACTATGCCTGGCTAATTTTTTCTATATATGTTTTTAGTTGTCCAGCTATTTTCTTTCTATTTTAGTAGAGACGGGGTCTCGCTCCTGCTCAGGCTGGTCTCGAACTCCTGAGTTCAAACAATCCTCCTGCCTCAGCCTCCCAGAGTGCTAGGGTTACAGGCATGAGCCACCTCACCCGGCCTAGCTTTGTTCTTTCTCAAGTTTGATTTGAGTATTCCTGGTCTTTTATGGTTCTAGCTGCAGATTCAGTGCAATCCCTATCCAAATTCTAATGGCATTCTTAGCAAAGGTAGAAAAAAAATTTTAATTTTATATGAAAACACCATAGTCTTCATTTGGACCTCTTCACTACCACTGATGTGGAAGAACACCTGGGGTGAAAACTGCCGCTCTCTGACAGGTGGCAGAGCATGTGCTCCTGTCACTGTGCATGCCCCCACCCACTCTCAGAGGTCCACACTGACCATGCCTGAGTCCCCCACACTAGTTCAGAATTAAACCCAGGGGACTGCAGAGCCAGGAGACACGTCCACATAGAATCTCTGCACACAATTGGTTTTTGTTGACTGCTTACTTTTTGCCAAGCCTGGTACCAGGCATTTCCCAGCTAAGACTAAAATTTGGTGCTGGATCAAGCCGGTGTGTCTGACTTTCTCTTTCTTGAAAATACATACTCTCCAAGAAGTCTCCATAGCCGTAGTTTACGGATGTACATGCACTTATATTATTTCCAACTATGGGTGCTCTTTATAATTCAGGTGAAAATCTTGCTAGATTTGCATGTAAATGCTAACTAGTAAGCATTACTCATGAATTAATTGATCATTTGTAAAATGAACCAAAAATACATATATTTTTAAGACTGATTTCCGTACCTTCTGTTTTGTAAGGTTTTGAAGGTGGTGGTGGTTTACAAAATTCTGTGAACTAAAATAAAATCTTAAGTCTCCCCTGCACCGACTGACTGAATGGACCTCCTCTTGGCCAAGGGGATACCCTAAAACTGAGCTGCGGCCATGAGAAGGGAGGTCCAACACGCCTTACACCCCCTCCCTTCTTGGAGACATCCTCTGTAACTCAGCACCAGGCCTAAGTAAGGCCATGCAAGACAAACCTGCAGGTCCTCAACATACAGAACAAATCACTTGAGTCTGGGTATATATCAGGTGGCTTGTCTCTGATCTTAACTTAAAACATTCCAAGCCTTTAGACAAAGCCTCATTTCTTTAACCAATTACAAATCAAAGATTCTGTAAACCCACCTATAACCTGTAAACCCCTCCTTGACATGTCCCACTTTTTCAGGCGACACCAATGTATGCCTTCCATGTATTGATTTATGACTTTGCATGTAATTCCTGTCTCCCTGAAATGTATACAACCAAACTGTAAACAACCCAACCACAGAGAGTCCACTTGCTCAAGGCTTCTTGGGCGTGGCTCTGGGCTGTGGTCCTCAAACTTGGCTCAGAATAAACATCTTTAAACTATTTTACAGAGTTTGGCTTCTTTTTCATTGACAAAACTTGCTCTCAACTAAATGGCATTTCCTTCCACTTGCAGAGACTTGAGAATGAGGAAAGATTATGAAAGTTTCATATTTCAAAGCTACTGACATTCTTTGCTGCTCAAAAGTGAGGCCTAGAACCCATAGCCCTTTATTTCAGAAGGAACTTTAAAGAATCTTTTGATATACAAAGGCAGACATAATACAAGTACAAAATAAAGAGTTAATTTCTCTGCATAATAAAGAAAATTGACAGCCAAGTGAAATAAAGAAAGAGTGAGATTACTTTAAGAGGTCAGCTGGAGCAGGAATGGTGGAGAGTCAGAAAGGACCATGAAATATACAAGCCCCATAGGAGCTGGGTAATAGAGCCAATTTGATTTAAACTGCAAAGAACATGGTGACCTTAGCTAACATTTGGGTTATACAATTGAACTATCTTATCATGACATGTGTAGGCTAAGCAAAACTTTCTCTCCAGAGTCTAAAAAACTGGGAATTGAGTCAATTTGTCTTGATGTTTAGTAGAAATAGATTATTTATTTTCCTTTACATGTTCATATATATAGGCAAGACAAATAAAAAGCAGCATATTAATGACAATCAACTTAGTATATAATTTAATATAGTAACATTATAGCACTGTTATAATTCTACTCCCGTTAAGAATTTATTTTTAAATTAAGGTTTAAAATATTTTCTAGTTAATAAAAAATACATTTTAGGAATATTTTTAAATCAACCATATTTCCACTTCCTGGAGAAAAATTAATTTTCACATATTTTCGTTTTGTTTTGGTGCTCTTTTGACTTTCCCTGACACTGTTACTGTAACTTTAAATACTATGTTTAAATATTTATTACTTAATAAACCACTCTTTTTAATAATACTCTTTGAACTTGTTTTTATTAAAAAAAAATCACGTTCTTGTCACTTTGTTTCTATTCTGTTAACTATATGCTTTGTAAGTCACCCTACCATTTTGACATTACCTAGATTAAAATAAGGTTCTTTTTTAATAGTAATAGTCTTTTTTTCTTTTTGGTTAATTATATTGCTATAGCTTAATTAACAAGCATATGCAGTATTTTTATTGTGTCAGTAGTAAACATTGCAGAGGCAGGAATGTGACTGAACAGGTGGAGAGCAATGCAAGCCTGTGCTCTCCGTCCTGCGCCGGGAGAAAGCAGGGCAAGGCGCAAAGTCCAAACAGTTTCTGATTTGTTCATGTGGCTCATGAAATAGTCTTTTCCTATGTTTCTGTCTGATTTTGGTGGAATCCTGAACACATACACACAAACATGCTTACCCTATACATACATATATACATACATTATAAAAAATCCTAAGAATCTGCATGTATAAAATACATATATTTACCTCACACTTAATTGCTGATTTGAGTTGGAATATTAAAAATTATTTTCCCTCAGAATTTTGAAGGAGTCATTGCATTGATATCTTCTGTCCAACACTACTGGCAAGAATTCATATATGAGTTGATATTTCTCTACTATTTACGTAAGCAGCCTAGTGCTTTTGGGAGTGCTTAGGACTCCCAGAGGTGTTTGGAGAAGCATAATTCCAGAAAGCTGTGCCTGGCCTGGGTTTCCATCATCATCCTTCCCTGTTGGGGGCCGTTCCGATCTGTGCCATGCTATATGTAGCATAGGGCAGTGGGCTACTCTTGGATCTTTATTTATTCCTCTGCAGTTCAAGTTTCTCTTTCTAAAACTATATTTTCCTTACTATTTCTCAAAACATGTCCATTTCTTTCCTTCTCTATGTTGGAGTAGGAGGGGTTCTTTAACTTGATTTTCTAAACCAGCAGTTTATTTAGCTCTATCTATTCTATTATTGAATTCATCCATTTATTTCTTCTTTTAATTTGGATGAAAAATATATTTGTTTTCTTTACCAAAAACTGTTTTGTGATGTTCGATTGATCCCTTTTCAGAACAACATATCTATGTTTTATTGATTTAATAACGTTTTTAATCATTCCAATTCCTGGTCAATTCCTCTGCTTGTGAAAGACTGATTTTTTGTTAGGCTCCTTCACTGACTTGGGAGTTTGAGGGCTGGCTTGGAAAACGGGAGGGTGTAAACAGAGCCACCTCATGTGAAGGCCTGTGGGCACAGAGAAGCAGGCCGGGGACACCCAGGCTCGCCACAGGCCAAATCATTCATGTCTGTCCTAAACATTTGCTACTCTTGGTTTGTAGGAGGGTGTTCTGTGGAAGAGATAGACTTTGTTCCCAGGGTACCTGTTTCTAGGATTGGCTGTCCATGCCCAGACTTGAGCCAGTTTACAGACTCAGAACCCCTGAGTGAAGGGGAGGCCTGGTCCTCTGGAGGCAGACCCTGGTACACTACTGAAAATGTCCACTACTCGTCTTCCCAGCCTCCCCCAGGGGCCTATGGCCTTTTCCAAGGTGGCTGTGCATGGGGGAGAAGGAAAAAATCATATCTTTTGGGAATTACTAGACACTACACTAATTCCAGAAGACCCTAAATGTACCTGTGGCTCACCAGTCAGAGCAGGGGCTTTTGGAGGTCAGGTAATCAGTATAGGTTTGGCTCTGCTGCATCTCGTAGTGGTCCAGTGGGTTCTTACACCTATCCTATGGTTATTTCTCCAGTTCCAACATGCAAAATTCAAAAAGACATGCTTAGCAGATGGCAGAATCCCTGCCTTGGTTCTCTGACCTATGCAGTGAGGACGGTTATGGTGGGAAAGGCCCAGTGAAAGCCACTAGAACTGCCTCAACCTAGAAAAACAATAAATCAAAGCAGCACTGCATCCCCTGGAAGAACTGCAAGATCAGTGCCACCGTCAAGGACTTGGAGGACGCAGGGGTGGGGACTCCCACCACATGCCCATTCAACCCTCTTTGGCCTCTGCACAAGACAGATGGACCTGGGGGAATGACAGCGGGTTATCGTAAGTTCACCCACGTGAACTTGCAGTGGTTGCTGTGAAGTTGCATGGGTTGACCGGTGACTTCCATTTAATTGAATTTCAGTACTTTATGGGTTTTGAGGAATCAGCCCATTTTTCTAAGTTATCAAATTTATAAGCATATAGTTGTTTATATACTATTTCCTTATTATCCTTTTAGTAGCTGCACGATATAGGTTAGCCTACATTTCATTTCTGAAAATGGTTATTTATGTCTCCTTTTTATCTCTGTCAATCTTACTAGATTGCTCTGGGTGAGCTGAAGTCCACATAACTAACTGAGTCTATGAATAACTTCTGCCCCTGTCATCACCGTCACTTTGTTCATGGCTTATTTGGTGATTAACTGAGTTGTGCTCCCCCTAAATGTGTATGTTGAAGCTCTAACCCCAATGGAAATAGGGCCTCTGGGAGGCAATTAAGATTAAATAGCGTCCTAAGTGTGGGGCCTTATCCAGCAGGACGGATGCTCTCCCAGGGAGAGACACCAGAGCGCTGGCTGGGTCTTGCTCTCCACACACTCACCACCCAAGGGCCGGGTGAGAACACAGGGAGAAGGTGGCTGTTCCCAAGCCAGGAAGGGAGCTCTTGTCAGAAACTGTCGTGGCTGGAACTGTGATCTTGGACTTTCCAGCCTCCAGAACTCAGAAATAAATCTCTGTTTTATAAACCACGCAATCCGTAGTGTTTTGTTATGACAACCCAAACAGACTAATACACTGACAAAGTCAAATATTTAATTATAAAACATCGATAATATCAAAAGTTGTTAAGCACTAGAGGAAAATGTGTACACATAAGTCATTTTGATCATTTTATTTTAACCAAATTGAAAGGATATTACAGCTAAATATTGTATTCATATCAAAGGATAACTAAGAATTCAGGAAGCACTACTAAGGGTAAAGATCTTATAAGGAGTATAGTTAAAACATAAGCAGTGTTTGTTTATAAACCAGAACCTTGTATCAGTAAAGATTAAAGAAAATAGTTAACAAAATAAAAACAGCATGAAAAATGAAAAACAAAAATGAGAAAAACACAGATGACAGTGTTTGGCTCTGGCCCTCTAGGTCCTGTTCCACACGTTCCAGGTGGAAGCTGTTTGTGTCCTGGAGCTTCCTGACCTGAAGCTCATGGTGACAGCTGTCTTCTCCTGGAGATTGTCTGCTGTTGAAGGATTCTTAGAATTTTTTAGTTGTACATGTCCAAAAATGGCCCTCCAGGTGTTGAAGGTTATGGCATTGTGAGACAGGACCCCAGGAGTCTATGGCTGCGCTGAGGGTAAAAGTGAGTCCCAAGGTCTCTTTCAGCGTGACGCCAGGCGTGAGCTCGCTGGAGAGCTGTGAAGGAAGACTGCTTGTGCTTGTTGGCGGCAGGACTGAGCGTGTTCCACGAGTTAGTTGCAGGAACTGCACGTCTGCCTGAAACGAGGTACAGTGAAAGTCGGGAGAGAAATCTCTCACCTTACAGGGTGACCTGACACAAGTTCACATGATGAGAGTCAAGGAGGGCTGGAGCGTTTTCCTCCTGGTACTGAGAGCAGGAAGTTCCATTCTCAGTCAACAAAGCACAGGAGTTTCAGATCACTTTGTCATTTTGCTAGTTTGAGTTTTAAAATGACCTTGACTATCTGTACTTGGGAGGATTGAGAGTGATGGGGCCATAGTAGCAATAAAGTTTCTGAGGAAGTGACAAGGCTTTGCAAAGTTCTTTAATGCCAGTGCCAGCAAAACCAGTAGCTGTGTCACCAGAGAGAGGTTGCAATTCCCCATGTTAGAAACAAAATATAAAGGTTTTTGCTCTTCTTCTTTCTTTCCTAATGTCAGAACTGTATCTCTCTAGCAAAGAAAAGCTTTAATCCAGCCTGAGAAGAAGCCAGCAAGAGTCAAATCCATGGAGAGAAGTACTGTGGAGGTGCGCACAGGGGCAGCTGAGGCTGGGTTCTGTCCACCTCCCCCTTTCCTAGTTTGTCACATGCTGGTGACAGATGCGCTGTGGAACAGGGACACTCTCAGCAATCTTTGTAAAATTTCCCCATTAGTGCTGATAATAGTAGCCAATTCCTCCTTGCTTGGTTAGCTTATTTCATGAACAATTTTTGCCCCGGTTTGTTTGGGATTCTCTGGCACAAGCTGGTAGCTTTTGTGAAAGTTTCAGAGATTATTGTCATATAGCACATAACCAAAAGAGTTCCAGGTATTCTCTTCGGGTGCCAGGGTCAATAACTGTTATTTTTTGGCCGGGCGTGGTGGCTCACGCCTGTAATCCTAGCACTTGGGAGGACGAGCCGGGCGGATTGTTTGAGCTCAGGAGTTCAAGACCAGCCTGAGCAAGAGCGAGACCCGTCTCTACTAAAAATAGAAAGAAATTATCTGGCCAACTAAAAA
>CM052437.1:98230312-98264882 GCA_028533085.1 Varecia variegata
CCAGACTCTGTCTCAAAAAAAAAAAAAAATAACAATAACTGGTATTTTTAATAGCATCTTCACACCTCTCTGAAGATCTGACTTCTTGAGATGGGGGATCCCGTGTCTCGTTAGGACTCTCCTACTTGCCGAGTGCTAAACTGGGTATTTTCTTTTACCTCCATGTTTCCTTTTTGTTTGGGCTTTTACAATAGTCACCATCTTAGAAACATTACAGCACTTAACAGTTCTTTAATATGTTGACCATTTTTAAGTTGTTTCCTGCTGAGGCTTAAAACTCTTGTTTCCTCAGTGTTACAAAACCTTGGACTACTTCAAAGGCACACTGTCACCTGTGTATATAATAGCTCTCTTGTCTCTGATTCAGCAGTCTGTGGCACGTGAAATACGGATGCCATATGGGCAAATTTTGCCCAGGTTGAGGCAGTCTGTGTTTTAGGAATGAACTGAAATTTGTTAAGGCATATCATGCCTGAGCATTCTCCATTTCAATCTTAAGATACAACCTGCCAACAAAGAAGATTAAATCTGGAATTTTTAGAGACTGCCTAAATAAATCATTTTTTAAGACAGTCGATTCTCAGTCGAAGGAAAGAGTCACCGATTTCCTTTCTTGGGGTAAAAGAAGAAGAGTATCAGGATTTGAAGTGTTGTTACAATGGGTAGAAATGTACAGAGAATAAAGTGATTAAATTCCATAAGGGCTAAGCCTGCATACTGAGGACTGCAAGCAAGAAAAAGCGCCACAGTGTCAAAGAGGCATCTCGGTATTAAGTCACTGGAAGTTTTCATTCCCTTGGCTGCGGCACCTATGGCCTCTAGCAAGGTGCGTAGGATTTGGCCTTTGATCTAAAGAAAGTCTGAAGTAAGAAGCTGTTCTACCAATATTCCTTCCAAGTGGAGTCGGAACATCAGGGGTGTGTTCAGGTGGATCAGATACAAACAGGTGCACAGACTTATGATAATCAGGGAGGTCCACAGTGGGAGGATGATGGAGGCCTGATTGCAAGTCACCAAGTACCGTTCGTACTTAGGCTCTGGGGGGAGGTTCAACTACTGAGAATTCATAGTGTCATTCGTATGTCATGCTTATAGAGAAATTATGAACCCATTGCCAGTGAAACTTAGAAAAGCTCTAAATTGTCTCTTCATGAACATTCTAGAAAAATTTTGAGTGACATAATCTATCAGGATTAAGGTATTTAATTCTTTCAGATCAATCATGACCCATATATTTTGTTTTGACAAAATTGTAAATTTTGTAATTACAATTGTAAATTTTGCAATTGTAATTTGTAATTACAATTGTAAAATTGTAAATTTTAATATAATTTTAACATTATATTAAAACATGAGCAGGTAGAGGGAGTCAATCTCAGCGGTCACTTTGTCTTTGGACTAAGGCAGCGTTTCACCCACATGCTACTCAAGGTAGATTCACAGAGGAATCAAAGGTCCTCGTAGTTCTAATTAACAGCCTGTGCCTCAGTAAGCCTCCGCGGCACTGCTGCTTAAGTCAAGTGTTGAATTTCATAGAAAAAGTTAAATGAGTGCTGATCATCTTAATGTAAAGCAACACTGAAGAAATCAGACCAAAGATCTATAACAATAAAATATGTAGGGTTAGGTAGCACTAAATAAATAGATTTTTTCCCCCATAGAGTATGTCATGTTTCATGAAGATCTTTAAATTGTGCTTAATCTGAACACAAATATATTGGAAACTCAATGGCCAAATTAGCTGTAAGCTAATAATTAATTGAGAGTTTGCAAGGATTTCAAAAATGCCCCTGGGAGAGCATGTGTTTTGGAGACTGCGTCTGCATCGTAAACCCCAAACCGTGAAGCCAGCAGGTGTGGGTTCTCAGAGGGAGTCCCAGATGGTGACAGTCATGGGCTCTGAAGGACAGGTTATGTGACGATGTCAGGATTAGTATAGCACTCCTAGCAATAAATATTTTGTAAGGTTTTCTTTTAATATTTAAGGAAATTTCTCCTTGTGACTTTAAGGGTAAAATATGAAATTGGACTTTGTTTCCCCCTCAGAGGATGATAAGCCATCATTAGTCACCCACTCTTATTTTTCTCTTTAATTTTTTTTTTTTTTATCTAGTGTGGGACAATTGATTTTCTAATGTTCTTTTTTATTTATAGTATTTACAGGTATTTTTATCAACCATTACTCTCCTCGGATGCTTAATGACTGGAGTTGGAGCACCTAGTTGCCATCTGTAAGGCCATGAATATATTGTGACATTTTGTTTGTTTATTTGCTTTAAAATTCCATCAAAGGTTTCATCAGGAGATTGGCAACAGGGCTCTTTCATATTCCAGTAGTTGTTAATACACTAAATTGCCTATTACTAGCATAAGATTATTCGTAAAAAGTAAGCAAAGAGCTGAGGTCACATTTGCTTCAGGATTTACTCTTGAATGTTGCGTAAAGTTGTTACAGATCCTATCCTCAAAGTCTCCCTTGGATTTGGATTCCGTCCAATCTATTTGTACAAGGCGGCTTTGGAAATAGCCTCCACAGTATGCTATGCCACTATCTGAAGCTTCTCTAAGTCTCTCTGGCTCTCTGATTTCTCTGTAATTCCCAGTATCTTCTCCCTCAGATTCTCAGATTTTCTATTCTTTCCTTTTTCTATTTTTTGTTCTTTTTTTGCATCTGAGGTATCTACCTACATCTAAAACCATCAATAAAGCTCTGTTAGCCATACATTATTATTCCTAAGGATATTCCACATTCGTCTGTAAATGTTTGTTTATCTGGTTTGTGCTGCAGAAAGGCTTTGACATAAGCTTTCAGCTCAGAAAGCCACTAATTTCAAGTTGTTATATGGGATGATCTCAAAGAAAAATATATTTAGAAATTTTACATTTTTATTTCCTTTGGCTAAATAATTTTTGTATCTGAGGTTTGTTTGGGAGTCTTGCTCCAATAAAAAAATTCAGATCAATGAATGGAATTCTACTTCCATTTTGTCCTACAGTACCTCTCATCTGAACAATTTTATTCTTATCAAAAGGTTTCCAAAGTAGCACTTTGATATTAAATTTTTCTTGGTGAACCTAAGCTCCGTAGAAAGACAGTCACCTAAATTGAAGTTATAGTGTAAATACATGTGAATTTGAGGCAAGGGTCCAGCCCAAAGGACTATGGACTTAGGTTTAGACTGAGAACAGTTTGAGGAAAATGTTGTTTAAGAATCTTGTGTTTCATGCCTGAAGTTCTGACTCGGGGTGATGGGGGTGGAGGAGTGCAATGTGCACTGTCTGGGGAATGGACACGCTTGAAGTTCAGACTCGGGGGGATGGGAGGGACATGGGCAATATATCTAACCAGAACTTTTGTATCCCCATAATAAGCATAAATAAAAAAAAAAAAAAGAATCTTGTGTTTCAGACCCCAGCCTATTGTCAGCTTTCATCAGTCACAGATTCAACAGTCTGTGGTTCCGAGTAGACGATGCTCAGGGAGGAGAGCTGACTCAGTGGCGGGCGGGCATGGACAGCGCCATACCAGGCTGTCCTCGCAAGGTCTTGCTAACTGACTCAAGGCAAAGTTCATCCAAAGGAATCCAACCAGGGGGAAACTTTGTGCACGCCCGAGGCTCATGGAGGGACCATGATTCTCCGTTTTTATGATTCAAGTTAGGCTTTTGTTCAGTTGACCTGGAACATTTCTGCTTATAAAAATCAGTAACAATTTAGTACGCTTCCTATCATTTCACTTCTAGGAACACCAGGACCAACTAGACAATGCCATGGATCTGTGTGAATCAGACTGTTCAGACTGATACTTTGCTGTTGCCTGAGGTGATGCATCCACCTTGCCATCACTGGCCCTACCACCCTGGGGTCCAATTACTACCACTGCATTTGGGTTTTCCACATGAGTGACTGGTTTCCGCTGTGAGCTCTGATCCACAGAGAAGAGTAGTCAGGATCTTCAAGGACGCTGGGGCTCCCCTCACAAATTTATTTCTCATGATATGGTGAAAGGTGTGACTTCTGGACCTTCCCAGCATGGCTGACTAGGTAATAAATTACAAATGCACTCTACCAGACCAGTCTCCTGCCTAAACCTTTCCATCACTTCCTCTCCATTAAACCAACAGAGGTCAGGCGTTTCCAATTCGCCCACAGTGCACCATCCTTTGGTCCACATTTCAGTCAACCAACCAAACAAGCCGGCAGGGCCCTTTCTGACTTCCTGAGCTGCAACACTAAATGGGAATTTCTCCTTAGTTAGCTCTTATCAATAAATTCAACCTGATCCAACTTGTTCCTTCCACCATTATCCCTCACTGAACCTATTCATTCCCACACACTTTCCAGATTTCTGCTTGTGCACATTAGAAACTCCAGTAGTTCTTTTGGAGTGCAGCACACCTCCTCTTGGTTCATACATTGTACCTCACCTTTAGGGGCCTGCTGGGACTATAGTTCAGTTACAGGTCTGGAAGCAAAGAGGGGTGGTGGGGTGGGTCTTAAGGAGAATCGAACTTGTCTTGTAAGACAAACTCCCCAGGGCAGGCCATCAACCTTTCCTTAGGCCGTGCAGTGCTGATACCCTGAGATGGACGTGCAAAGGCCAATCATGGGGTGGAGGAGCCATTTTTGCTGGGGGGGATGGCGGTGAGGGGCCTCTTCTGCTGGCAAAGACACATTAGAATTTAGGGGCTCTTATCGCCAGCTTTACCTGGGTCTTCTCACACATCCCCATTCCAACCTATAGGTTCACTCTTTTTATTTTTATTCAGTCAATGACCTCACTTTGACAGTAGACACCTGCGAGGCTGGGAATTCAACTTGCATGTAATTTAGCCAATCACAAGATGAGATCTTCTATTGGACTTTCTTTCCAGCAACTTTACCCCATGGCTACAGGAGATAAGGCTCCCCATCAAAACACACCTAGAAGCTCTTAGGTTATTTATGTGGGAATTGAGCTGAGAATTCGAAGCCTTAAGTTCATTCTTTTCTTTCACCACTTTATCTGGTGACATTAGGAGCAGCCAAGCAATGTCATCCTCATTACACTCATTAGTTTTCCAAAAATATTCAAAAGTGTCATGCATAGAGTCACTTAGCTCTCTGCGCATGTAAGTGGTTGATTAGAGTATGTAATGCATGTATTTTGCATATCTCTATAAATAGTTCACACCATGGACTATTAGTGTTCTCTTTACTGCTAGAAACAATAATCAGATTGGGAAGCCAACTCCAGAAACCCTAGAACTACCCTTAAAATTCTGTTCCTCTGTAACCATTCTTGGTATCAAAATCTGTATTAGCAAGGGTTCTGCAGAGAAACAGAATCCACTGTAAATATATATGTATATTTATTTATTTACTTATAATAGGAATTGGTTCACATGGTTATGGAGGCAGAGAAGTCCCAAGATCTGCCCTCTTTAAGCTGGAGTCAGGAAAGTCAGTGATATAATTCAGTCTAAAGCCCCAAGTTTAGGTCTGAAAGACTGGGCCCAGGAGAGCTGGTCGTGTTATTCAGTCTGAGTCCAGAGACCTGAGATCCAGTAGCACCAGGCCAGGGTAAGAAGGATGTTCCAGCTCACACGGAGGGAGTGAATTCACCCTTTCTCCCAGCCTTTTAGTTCTGTTTGTGTCCTCAACAAATTGGATGAGGCCTGCCCCCACTGGTGAGGACAGTCTTCTCCACTTGTTTACTGATTGAAATGCTAATGTCTTTTGGAAACACCCTCACACACACAGACTCAGAAATAGTATTTTACAGCTCTGTGGGCATTCCTTGGCCCAGACGAGTTGACACACAAACATAACCGTCATAGTGGGTTAAAGACATGAAGGGCATTTCGCTGAAGTGTATATCCAGATGACACTTGAAAAAAGTTCAACATTAAAGAAATCATTAAAGAAAGGCAAATTAAAACCACCATAAAATATTACTGCATACCTATCAAAATGGTAAAATATAAAATAGTGATTAATACCACATTCTGATTAGGGTGTGGAAAAGCTAGGTCACTTATACATCGCTGGTAGAAACAGTAAAGCCACTCTTAAAAAAGAGTCGGGTAGTGTTATATTTTTAACAAAACTAAATGTGTGTTTATTATAGGGCCCATAAATGTGGGCATCTTCTCAGAGAAATAAAGTTTATTTTTAAAAATATGTGTGTGAATGTCCATAGGGCCTTTATTTGTAATAGCCAAAAAGTGTAAATGACAATATTTTTCAATAGGTGAATAATTAAACAGACTGTACATCCATTTCATGAATCAGGGTCCAGCAATACAGCGCACTGGACCACCCACACCCATGACGACCCGGGTGGATCCCAGAGGAATTATTCTGAGTGAAAAGATTCAAAATCAAAAGCTTGCCTGCTGCATGACTGCACCTACCCTGCATTTTTGAAATGACAAAATTATAGAGTTGAAGAACAATTTAGTGGTTGCCGCAGGCTAGGGAAGGGACGAAGCTAGGAGGAAGGAAGAAAGAAGAAAGACGGCAGGAAGGGAGGACAGGGGACGGAGGGAGGGAGCTGTGACTTTTTTTTTTGCGACAGACTCTTCTGCGTCTTGACTATGTCGGTGGTCGCATGAATCTACACACATATGAACACATGTAAAACTGGAAAAATCTAAAGAATGTAAGTAAATTTTATTAAATCAATTTCCCAGTTATGATACTGTACATTAAGCAAGATGTTACTATTTGGGGAAATTGGGTGAAAGACACGTAGGATCCCCTTGTACTATTGCTTACAGCTACATGTGAATCTATAATTATTTAAAAAACCTTTCCATTAAATAGTAAATCAAGATTTGACTGACATCCAGTGTTAAATTCTCTGTATGACTAAAGCTGTTACAGAAAAAAGACCTAAATACCTTGCTGCATTTCTTAGATTTCTATTTCATTTCATTAGTCATCGATGGTATACACAGCCATGCCTAACTACTGGGAATTTAGGGAGGAGAGAATGCTTTATCTGGGCTTATTGACACTCACCAAGTAAATAAATAAATAAATTATGAAAATCTATTTCATAATTCTCATTAGAAACACTATATTTGAAAATCAACCCTGTTATTAATGAATACAGCCATCAAAGCAACATTAATAATAATAAACTAGAATTCATTAAACAAAGCAATTATATTCTAACTATAGTTTTCAGTGATTGTGTGCTACTACTTAGTATGGGTTTTAGTCATATAAAAGACAGTACCTCCCAATGCACCTGATACATTTGTAATCTATATATAATATATCTAGACATTCGCTTTTAATCAACCAAATGGAAGTTTGTAGAAAAAGGCTATCTGATGGTAAAGTTTAATTTTTAAAAACATATTTTTTAACTTGATAAATTAGATACTTAAAACCTACTTCACAAAGAACTCTATCCTATGAACTTTAGAAATGCTATCATTAAGTGAAATACTAGTAAGTATTCTCTAAACAGTAAGAAATCAAAAAATAAAAATAAAAACAATACAATTAGAAAATTGGCAAAAAACATGATGGGACATTTCACCAAAGTGGATACGCAGAAGGGAAACAAACAAGGAAATATATTCATAGTCACTATTAAGAAAATCAAAACTAAAATCATTTGTTTGAAACAAATTAAAATTGTGTTAGCTATCATGACATACCCATGAAAACGACTAACATACAAAATATTTTGGTGACATTACCAAAGTGTTGGCAGGATGCTGAGAAACTTTGTGACTCGTGTGCGTACGGCCACTATGAAAGCAGAAGGCCCTCTCTCACAAAGCAGGCGTGAAACCCGGAAATCGCCCACTGGTCATTTATTACAGTGAAATGAAAAGTTATATATACACAAAAACCTCCTCATAATATTCATAATATTGTTGTGTTTGATAGCCACAAACTGGAAACCACTCACCTATCCTACAACAGATGAAAGCTTAAACAACCAGTGGTCCCTCCATGCCATGAAAACCTATTTGACAATAAAAGGAAATAACAGTTGATAGACACAGAAATTTAGATGTATCTCAAGGGAATTACAGCAAGTTTTTTAAAAAAGATCCAATCTCAAAAAGGTTACATGCTATGTGATTCCGTTTATTTAACATTCTGGAAATGACAAAATTATAGACACAGATGACAGATTATGGGTTCCAGCAAGGACAGCAAGGAGGAAAGGAGAGGAGAGAGTGGCTGGGGTATGAAGGGTTTTGCCGGTGATGGAAACGTTCTGTGCCTTGACTGTGGTGGTGGCCACAGGAATGTACATGTGGATTCTTCACACACACGTGATTCCTTGGATTTCCTGGTTTGCCTTCCCAGATTCCACGGCAGTCACACAACTTCCTGCAAAAGAAGAGAGGTCAGTACTAATCTAACAGTTTTCTTGAACTACATAGGGTTCAGGACAATTTTAAGAGTCACATATTTATTAAATAATAATCACATTCAATAATTCAGAACCTATGAATTAAAAATCCTAATAAGGGGGGGCGGGGAGAGAGTAAAAAAAATCCTAATAAAAGAAAAAATGAGTATATCTCCTTTGACTGAAAGCAAATATAATGAAAGCTTACAAATAGTAGATGATACATGTGTTTAGGAAAGACAGAGTGATTTTATTCTATTAATGATATCTGGTTGGTTTTTTTTTCAATGCCAAAATATAATAAGACATTACCAGTGGATAATTATTTATTGCTTTATGTGAAAAATCTACTTCACCCATAAGCAGGTAATGGAGAGAACAATGAAGAGCAGTGATTCTCAAACTTTACTGCAAGTTGAAAAGCATTTATTTGGCTTTCAAAAATCCTCAGGCCTTTTCACAGCCCAGATCAATTAAATCTGATTTTGGAGGGGTGAGATTCAGGCATCAGTATTTTTCAAAACTGTAAGGTGACTCTAAAGTGCAGCAATATTTTAGAAACAGTGAAATAAAGTACATTGTTTTAAAAAGTGATTTTAATTTCAGAGTAACCAGAAATCAGCTTTTTATTCAAATTAATGAGCAAAGAAAAGCAGGAGTGATATCATACTGGAAATTCAAGGGAAGAGACTTGGCCAGGAGCGACCAGTAATTGAAAAACTCAATAAAGCATTAAATGTAATTAATTTCAAAGTTGAGGAGATTGAGACTCTGGACTGGAAAGTATTCTGTATGCCAGAGGCGGATATAATTCAATGTTGGTGCCCTTGGGCTTCCGAACTTGCAAGAAGCAGGTTTGCCCAGGGTACTTCTGTGGAAATACAGGGCTCTTTTAATTGTGGAACCCCCGTCCCTTTTTTGCCTTCTTACTAGTATGATAATATGAAATGTGTTAATTTAGATAGTTCTTACTTGAGAGACTTATGGACTATGTAGGAAAAAATAATTGTTCTACTGAAAGATAGGACAGATGTTTTCAGATGCTGATAGCCAAAAGCAAAGAAACAAAAACAATCCTCTTAAATTTTATTTTCATACTAACTTTAAATATGATTGTATTGTTTTGTCCACTTTTGTCACTAAACTTTTCTCTCAATGTGTTTTTTGTTTAAAAAAATCTGGCTTATTATGACATGTAGCCCATATACTATATAAAGTAATCAAATATGTGATTAAGAGAAAAACACACAGCCATTCAGTTCGAGATATAGATTAGGATCAATATCTTAATTGATTCCTGTTTTACATTCTGCTATTGCTGCTCCCTTTCATCTCCCCAGCAATAATCAGTTTTCTAAAATCTGTGATAATTATTTCCTTCATTTTCTTGACAGTGTTTTTGTAGCTCTAAATATTTTTCTAAGTTTTGCTTGCTCTAGAAACTTGTATAAATGACACTATAATGTGTGCTCTTCTCTGTGACTAGTTTCTGGGTTCTTCCACTCAGTACTCTATTTATGATATTTACCTACTGACGCTTGTAGTGGCAGTTCCTCAGTTGGCACTTCGTACAGTATTTTATTTTATAAACAGCAAAATTTATTTTTACCATTAATAAATGGATTGTCATTGTTTTGCCATTATGAAAAATCCTACTCTGTACCATACACACACAGAAATAATTAGAGGTATTATTAATATTATTAATACCATCCCCAACATGGAGTTAGGGATAGTGTTTCCGGTAGCCTAAGGATTGGTCTCTTTCAAAATGCATGTTTCACAATAATATGATATCTATATCACAGATCCATAAATAAATTTCCACATTAATTGTGACATATAAAGTTGCGTTTTGTTAATTTTATAAAGTATAATAAATTGGAGGAAGAGAAGTTAGATCATCTACTTCATGACTCATTACAAACACTCTGCAATACCTAATATATAATGCCACCAAACATAGCAATGGAATAGAGAAAATATAAATTCTCAAAAATACATGAAAATAAGAAAAGATAAAAAAAAATTGTTATGCAACAATTCACCACTATCCATGTAACATACAGTAAGTAGAAAAATATAAGTTGAATGTAGAAGATTTTAACATTCTTAAGTAGTTTTAATTACTAAGTAGTTGGAAGTCATTAGGTAGAAAATACATGTAATTCATTGCTAATGAAAATGGAATATTTATGAAAATTGGACATTTAGCAAACCAAATTAAAATTTAAAAATTTATATCATTAAAAATAACGTGCTAAAAGTCCAACACAATTAACAATTATTAAACCACTAATAACTACAAATCAAATTATAGATTGTATAGTTAGTATTTAAATTAAATTGCATTTAATTATAACATTGAATAAAATAACATTAATAATTAACTGCTAATTAATATTCAATTAATGTATAATGAAAAAAATCCACTCTTCTGAGCCAAAATGTTTATATAAGTGACCATTGGTGAAGCAAGGAACCGAAAATGTAACAGTAAGCACAGTAGTGGCACATAAGACAGTAGTGACGGCGTCACTACTTACTAGTTTCTAAAAACTGAAACCTGAACAATTTTGAAAATAAGTCAAAGAATTAAATATTTTTCCTTAAGAAGAAAAAAAGATGAATAGTTTAGTACTCCTAAACAAAGGAACAATATATTTTAAAGAAATACTAAGTTTGAAAAAAATGCAAAAATAAGAAATAAATTAGAAAAATAGAAACAGTGGAATTTATAAAGAAAAGTAAGAGCCAGGTCTTTGAAAGTATTATCAAATAGATAAGGCACAATGAACATGATAAAAAATAATAGCCATGATATGTATGAGATTTATATATGTAATATATTCCTAGAGAAGCTAAAATATGAAACAAATTGAAGACTAATTATGAGAAGTGCTATTTATATGGAACTATCTTCAAAAGTCTAAATCGGCAAATACATTTTAAAATTTCTGGAATCATTTTAAAGAATTATGAAGATGTAGTATTAGGTGGATAGGTAAGCTATTTCAAAATTCCAAGTTAAAAAATATCCTGAACATACAAAAAGAAATGCCTCCTATGTCATTATATGTTAAAGATAGCTATGATTTTTTAAATCTGATAAACATGCCACAGAAAGAAAATTATTTGTCAGAAAAATAGTAAAGAAAAATATCAAGAGCTAATAGAAAACATTTAATTTAATTAATGATTCATTATAACCAAAGTGGCTCAATTTTAGGGATGCAGGGACAGAGTTCAAGGTAACTCCGTGGGCCACTCTGAGCAGGAGGGTGGGAGGGTGAGCAAAAGGGACCTCGGTAGCGGTAGCGACTGTGGGGTGTGTGACCCGTGGGCGGACAGGTTAGAGAAGGAGCAAGGAAACCGCCTTGGCGGCTGCTGCGTTTCACAGCCGCTGCAGGAAACGGGTTAGGAGACAAAGGCAGCTTCAGGTCAGCACGCGGCTCTGCTCTGCAGTGTCCTGAGACGGTTTCAGGTATACCAGAATCAAATATTTTTCAAAGAATTATGTGAAAATTTACACAGAATTTAAAAATTTATTCTAGACCCTAACTTGCAAAGAATCAGAACTTTTAAATACAACTATGCTGAGATTTTCAAAATTTCCCAGGCTTGCTATTTATTTTAAAACTCTCTGTTTTTACAAGCTTTTGTGAAGTAAGCCTTTCCTTTATTTTAACTCATAAACTAAAAAAAAAAAAAAACAAAAAAAAACAATAAAACAAAAACAAACAAACAAAAAAACATCTTATATACCACCTTCCCTATAAGCTGTCCCTTTTCTGGAATCCCACTGTAGTTTGTCATCTAAAAACATGTCATTAAAAACAAAGAAATAACAACAACAAGAACACACCATGTTGTTATAAAACATGGTCTGGGTATACACCTTCCTGGAAAATTCAGGCATTAAATTTGGATGTTCTCACCACAGAGAAACAATACATGTTTGAGACGGTGACTATGCTAGTTACCCTGATTTGATCACTGCACAATGTATAGATGTATCAAGATATCACATTGTACCCAATAAATATGTACAACTATTATGTCTGAATTAAAAATAAAATTAAACTTAGAAAAGAAATATAGGCATTAAGTAGAAAATTCTTTTTGGTTTATTGCAAGCATGAAAATCCATGATGGTCTATTGTAACTTAAAAGAATACAAGAAGATATAACTTCTCCCAAATTAAGTTACAGATTTAACACATTTCCAATTAAAAGTCTAATGAGATACTTTATGAAAGCTGACAAAATGATTTTAAAATTCATTAAAAAATAAATGAGTAAGGCTGTTTAATATATTCTGAAATAAAAAGAATAGTAATGAAGAACTAAAGATCATACCAGATATTAGAACCTATCATATATCAAGAATAATTAAACTTACATCAAAAAGACATAAAACTCATAGAAAAAAATCGTTGAAATACTGTGTTAAGAAAATATAAACTGAAGAAAGTGTGTATACAAAAGACTTTAAATAAATCTTAAACTGAGCAAACAGTTCAAAACAGAAACAATTCCAGTGATTGTTCTTTGTATAGCTGCATAGCTATACAATTCAAAACTACAGTACAACACAGAATGTAAAACTAGTAGGCTTCTTTTCCCTCTCTGAAGCTATAAAGTAGAGTCTGATGTTGTTTATTACTTTAACAGGACTAGCTAGGGATTGTGGTCCTGGGAAGATAGTCAGAAATACGTGAATTGTAACCAGAACTGAGCCATCTCTCTCTGTCTCTCTCTCTCTCTCTCTGAAAACGTCATTATGATCTACAATAACCGATAGTACTGGTATTAATGTCCTAACTAATGGAAATAAGAAAATGCAGTTTTTGGGGGAGAGTTTAATACCATACCAGAGTCAGTAGTCTTTACGTACGGGAATTATATCAGGAGGCAACGCATGCACCGCAAAAGCAATCTGTGTGTATTTAATCATAGCTTCAAGGCCAATGGTACCTGCTACTATAAGATATTATGTTTTCACTGGACTTTATATATACTACATCATTCTTAATGTTTACATTTTTTCCCTCAGGTAATAGCCAAATAGAAGGATGTATGCAAATATATAAACAATGGTCATTGTATAATTCCTGGCACCACAAAGTTTTCTAAGTGCAGCCAAAGTGAAGAGACGGTTGTGAAAATCTATGAATATGGACCCAGGAAAATGAAGCAGTCCAAAAATTACTTAGGGCTACAGAATAGTAAGAACACTCAGATGTGAGGCCACTGATCGCATACCTGCTGAACCAAGCAACTGGCACTGAGACCTCTTAATTCCTCTTCCCAAGGGTTCACCTGCAGATCATGTAGGTCCCAGCCCTACCTCTCCTCCTGCCTCATGGGAGGCTCTGGATGGACTGGAGGCCACAGTCTCTTGGGCCTGTTTTATGCTTTAAGTCCATCCAAGGCCGAGTCTGTCCAGGGAGACTGAGATCTCGAGACTGAATACCTGTAGTTATTAATGCAGCGCGCATGTTCTAGGCTCCTGCCATTTCCCTTATGTTGTGCATTTGCTTTACATCATCTCTATGTCATTTCCGTGTGATTTATGCCTCACACAAAGTGCATGTGAATCATGGATAGAATGATCTCAAGAAATACTGAAAGTGCTGGGCCAGTTGAGCACATGTGAAAAGAAAACAGTTTATAAGAAAGAATGAAAATAGTCAAGAAGGGTGAAGGCAAGCAAGATCATTTTATTTTATTTCACAAAAACCTGTTATGGCAGGTAGGTCTTTGAAAAGTATTTTGTGTATTAGTGCACGTATGAAAACAGAATGCAGAAGGCTCTGCCGGCTCCCAGTTAGGAGACAATACAGGTAGACATGCTAAGCAAAACCACAGCAGCACCTGGACTGCAAGAAATCCTACACCAGTGCTGCTTACTGTGGGGAAGGACTAGTTTAATTTGTTTGGGTGCCTAGTTTTAATTTCTAATCAGTCTTTAATTTCCAGTCATTGTTAAAAAATATCAAATCACATACTTAGATTTTCAAATAGCTAAAAAAAAAATCTTTAAATTCTTATTATTTTCCACTGTATTTTATTTTTGAAATTTTCCATAGTGCAATTCTAAATATTCCATGGAGATAATGGAACAATATTTTAAATTTATGCAAAATTTGAATTGGTCAGGACCATTAAAAACAAAATGAATCCATATGCTAAAAAGTATCAAAAAGGCCTTGTATACAATATATAATGCCAATTTAATATTGTTTCTTAAAGAAATAATATTCATTTTAATATATTAAATACATTAATATAAAAATTTTAAAATATATACAATAGTCAATTAATATTTTCCAAAAGAAAATGTACTTGTTTTTATAATATTCCTACCTTTTCATTGACATGGATGTAGCAACATTAATCAAAGATATTATCATAAAATTTCACAGATGTTTCTATAATACTATAATTTTGGTTCTTTATTTTTGATCTATTGAAAAAATATCCTGAGATAAATTCCTTTGAGTAGGATTACTGGAAAAAAGGAAATGACTTTTTTCTTTGAATTTGGAAATGTGAGTTCTACACTGTTCTCTGAAGGAATTGGAACATTTTATGACACTGACAGTTGGCCCATTTACCTGTATCTTGACCAACAATGGAATTTATAACACTTTTAAAAATTTAGTTAATTAAGGATTTAATTCAAGAAAAACTTATTTTGAATCCTTATGTACAAAGAAATGAGGTAGCTGTTTAGAAAGTGCCTCCACCCCATACATACATCACAAGCACACCCGTGGGGCACCTTCTTGACCAAAGTATAAAAGATCTTTATACTTTGAAATTCTTTGACCCCAGATCTCACTTCCCTGATCACTGTAGAAGCTCCCTCAGTGCAAATCTGTCTGTGCACATGGACTCTTTGGCATGTATACATATATAGTCTATTCTTTTTTTTTTTTTTTGCAGTACTTATGTTCTATAAAGTTGCCACAAACACTGAATTAGCGAATATTGAAACATCGCTCCTAGGGGCAACACAGGGTTAAGTATCTGTGAACCTCTGGTCACAATCAATACAAAAACCTTATTTTCTGTCTGTATCTGTGTTAGACACCGTATTTAATGGGTATTGTTTACTCATTAACATGGAACTCACAGCCAACAGCACCGTAACTCACGCCTCACAGAGCTCATCTAACATTTGCTCTTTCTCCATAAGGCACATTTTAAAATACCTGGGTGGCATTTTAAATAGCAAAACCAACAACAAAAAGCACAAAAATACAAAAACGTGGCCGTAAATAGACTGCTGAAAGGACACTAGCAGCATAAGAGCTGAAACAAGAAGGCAGAGTGTGGAATTGTCTGACTCCAGCTGGGAACATGTGGACCCGGAGAGTCAATTTTTTTGCACTCTGGGCATGTCCATGAGTGATCACAAAAGTGTCCCAGATGCTGATTTGGGGTTAGAAGCAAATTTTAGCTAATAGGTAAAATGACAAATATGAATGTGCAAATAATGAGATCGACTATGTTGAAAAATATAAAACCTCCATCCCGTGGGTATTTTATGAGTATATAACATTCAGTTGTGTAAAACTGAAGTCATGGCTTTCCACCAAACACATTCCTATTGTAAGTGACTGGTAACATCGTCCACCCCGCATGGCAAGCAGAAAACCTGGTAATCATCCTGACACTCCCCACCCTGACCTCCACTTATCCAGTCACTCCCCCAGGACGCTGGATTATAACTCCTAAATACTCCCAGAAACCGTCTGCTCTCCATCGCCACTGCTGACACCAAGACGTCTCACCTGGTTACCTTCAATGACCATATTGACCTTTGCAATTTGTTATCTACACTAATAATAGAGTAATATTTTAAAGCCCACGTTAGAGATCTCACCTGCTTTAAACTCTTCAAAAGGTTTTCATTACTTTTCACCATAAAAATTCACATCAATAGCATGGATTTTAAAATCATGTACATTCTAGAAAGTACTCAATCACTTTAGACATTGTTGGGTGAGGATGAGATGCTTGGAGCTGCTACAATAATTATGCAAACATGAAAGAAAGAAAATTGAAAATTAAAGTCAAAACTCTGAGGATGGCAAAGCAAAAAGATGGCTAATTAGGTGTGAGTGCGTGCATGTGTGTATTATGTGTAGGTGTGTGTGCTTTGCAGATTTACTGATTTATTCACATACTACTAAAAGGCACCTTGATTCTTTATTCCAAGAGTGATGACTGTTTCCTGTTTCTTGGGTTCTTTCCAGGAGTATTCTGAGTTGATATATAAAGACATCCTCCTTTCAGTTGACGATATGAGCATTGTAATACATCTTGTTTTGTTCCCTTGATATTTAACTTCTGGAGTTTTTCCATCTTGGAACAATTAGTTCTGTCTATTCTTTTTATTTGAACACATAGCATTTCACAGAATGACTGTGACACCATTTATTTAACCAATCCTTTACTGAAAGACATTTGTATTGTTTACAAAATTTTGCCATTACAAATAGCAAGGCAGTGAATATCCTTGTGCATACTCTCTTGTTTACCAGAGCAAATATATCTGTGGCAATGCTGGATCAATAAGGGCATGGGAATGTTTGATTTTGACAGGTACACAAAGATGTCTTCCAGAGTAGTCCTACCAGTGAATTAGCATGGGCATGAGCTTATGGTACTAAGTTCTTATTTTCCCACATTTCCTTTGACATTATACATTATCTGGCCCACCTCTGCCCAACACTGGCCACCCATAGGACAAGCATGGCAGCCAAGATGGAGAAGTCAACTCAACCATTAGCTGAAGTCACAGCCTCCTGCCCTATGAAATTATAGCCTGTTAGCCTCTCATGCATCAACTCAGCAATGTCCTCATGGGTCTATGTTCCAACTTCTCCAGCTTCTTTTACATGTCCCCCTTGGAGACCCAGCCAGTTTATAGGGGAGCCAACTGGGCCACATCTGCTTTCTTAATTCAGGGCTCCAGCCGGACAGCACCCAGCTGCACCTGTACCCTCTCTACTGTTGAGAATGGATCGGCCTGGGTACCCCCCTCTTTCAGGATGTGATTCTGCAGCCAGTTCACCCTGTGTTTCTCAGCTTCTGCTCTTCTTCCCTTAGATGCTAGATCTCCAGCTTCTCATTTTCCTTGTCCTTGCTCTCAATCTTTTTCCATGAAATCTTCATCCATGGCTCTTCTTCCTCCAACTTTGAGTTGATGAGTTCACTGGCCCTAAAACTCCTCTATCTCTGTCTCCTTGTTCTGAGACAATAACCCCCTCATTATTCAAAACAATTTTAATTGAGTTTTCTGATATTTGGAGTTGAAACTATCTTGAAGGCTATATCATGAAGTGACGACCTTCCTTGCTTAAAACAGTAGCTTTGTTTTTGGTGGGTAGGGGAGGTAGGATGTGGAGTGACAAGGCTCTATTCCTTACTTATGTGACTCAGAAATATACTCACAAAGCCAGAGGCTTTGTCTTCATATTAATATATGAACTATACCCCTTGCTTAGAACTCACTTAAATTTTTTAATGTTCTTTTTACACTGACCCACACCATCAACATTGCCCTCAAATCTAATTGCACTACAGGATATTCCATCATGTGGACTAAGTTCCTGGAAAGCTGGAACTCTTGATTCTTACTTTTTAAACTGCCAGAATAGGAGGGAGAGATAAAATATTCCTACCCTTTGATCACCAGTATGAGCAGGATCCAGAAGCCAGTTTGAGTGATCTACAGCTGTTCATATTCATTGGATTTGATAGATGGAAACCCAAGGTTATCCAAGGTTGGAAGGTTATTACTGTGAAGAAGTAGCTCAAAGGACTCTGGTTTCTCTCTACAAGTGTTGTGATGGCTCCATGAGGAAGACTTAGTATGGATCTGGGTGGGCAAGAAAGCAGTTAAATGCCCAAGAAAGGACATGATTAAAATTGACCTTTTTATACTGCAGTACTTTGCTGTTAAAGTAACCCTAATATTGTATCTGCATTTATCTTTTGTTTATCTACTTTTACTTATTAATACATATAGTATTATATAGTAGAGAAAAATGGGAAAATACAAGTGAATACAACTTTATTTTATACATTATATATATATATATATATGTACACCTACACTATTCATTTGAGTTTTGTTAAAGAGATTGTCACAAAAGGCTTATGAAAATCATTTTTGAACTGATAATTAGAATATTGAATAAGCAATCCTGTGATCCACTAATTTGCTTTATCTGTTAGGATTATGAATCAAGGAAAATTACTGTGTGTTCTAGTCAGTTTGATTTGACATAACTCCAAATATAAAATTATTACATGTAGTGATGTATCATAGCCTTACATGTGGATATTTTTTAAGTGGACTTGTATGCTGATAATTATAGACCAAAGTAAATATGGCAAAATACTTACACATGAAAAAATAATTTTACAAATATTTTCTATAATTGTATTATTCATTTAAAATGTTGATAGCTTGTGTTAGTTTCAGGGAGGGGTGTATATTTTGATAAAAAAAAAAACTTGACTTTGTAATTCTGTATATTCTATACAATTTATAACAGAACCATTTTAAGACAACCTTGTCACATTTTTTGTTAATTGTGAAAATTTTATTATGAGTGATATTTGAGTATGCATTGAGTACATAATGACCAACTAGAATTAAAGTAAGTGTAAAGGGTGAACATATTGCATGTTGTACAAGATATATTGTAATTCGCTGTTTTAGCATTTGTATTTTGATTAGAAGATATTAAATGCAAATGTTAAGGATTGGAAAAGTCTAATTTTATTTTTATAAATAATGAATATAAATTTGTTTTTGTTTGATTAAAATAGCTTATTCTTACATTTAAAAAAAAGAGAGTTGGAAACAGGGTTTTGAAAGATTGCTATCGCTTGAAATAAGTTATCATCAAAAGGAGGTCATGGTAACACAATGACCGTGAACTAATTAAGCTCTGGGGAAAATGGCTTCTGACTGAGCCAGTAGGGGTCAGTAGCCGTAACTGCCCTTGCTTGCTTGCTCTAGAGCTGTGTGCAGGACACCGGGCGGTGCCCATTGTGTGCAGACAAAATTCTTCTGAGAAAAATTAGATTTGAAGAGCAGCTTTCAAAACAACAACAAAGCGAGCTCCTGTGGGGTTGAAAGATTTCCTCTAAGGGAGGAGTCATGAGATTAAAAGACAGAACAAAACATAACTTGACACATTTGTGACTTGTAAAAAAAGAAGAGCTCACCGTTGACAGGGACTTTAGGAATGAGACAGAGTCTAGATCAGGAATGGTAAAGGCATAATTGGACCAGGGGATGTCCACCATTGGATGTGGTGATGTTGAGAGCAGGGAAGGAATAAATACTCCAGGAGAGGAAATAAAACTCTGCTGCAAGGGAAACCAAGCAGGTCTGGACACCCAATATCTCGTGGGTCATGTTCAAGCAATCTCATGGTGTTCAACTGGAGGACAGTTCTCATTCATAAAAATCTAGAAGAAAAGATCTCAAGTATTTGCATTATAATTACTTAATAGTTTTATTAATAATTTATTTTCTAGGGAATAGATGCTTTTATTATATATCAGATAATAGTTATGATATATTAAATTATTTCTTAATCTTCACTTGTCCAAAAATGTGCTTGTAAAATTTCTCTTTATGTAATATTTACCTCTGAAGAACTAATTCCTCATGGAAATTCTAAGATGGAAGTTATTAAATTATATAATATCATATAATCTTTCCCATTTAAGTATTTGGACCCTGGCAAGAGAAATTTTGTGATTTATTTGATAACTTTCCCAGCACCAGATGTTAGATTTTTAAATATTTGGCTAATTAAATTTATGTGAAAATTTAAACCCATTGCGCAGGGAAAAGGGGATACCTCACTGTAGTTTTACTGTGTAGTTCTTTATGAACAAGACTGAGTATTTTACATTGTCACTAGATATTTGTATTTCTGTCTATGAAATGTTTGATTATATCATTTGTGTATTTTTAAATTATTGAGTTAGAGTGATTTTTATAATCAATTTGAAGTGTTCTTAGTACATTAAGGGATTTAAACTTTTGACATTCTTATGAGTTGCCAATAATTTTCTCATTTTTGCATTTATCTTTAGAATCTGTATATATTTTTATAAAGTGTACTTAAATTTATCAACCTTTATTTTTCTAATTATGGCTTGAAGTTTTATTAATATAAAATTTGGAAGGATAATATCATGAGTTATTAATATTAATATATCAAGGAGTTTTTATGGAACTCCATGTGAATAACAATTTCCTTTTAAAATTTTATAAAAATTATACCTACTTCCTGGCAAGAAAAATTTGTGATTCACTCTGATTTATGATAGTATAAAATAGTAACAATAATAAATAATAAAAATGGTTTTCATTTATTTGTTGGTGAGTAAGTCTTGGTCTATGAGTATTATATAATGTATCATTTAACTAAAGAAATTACAGTAAGGTATATATTATGACACGATTATAGAAATTTAAGATAAAAATTTTTGCCAAAATTAATGGGGGGAGAACTAGTATTTAAAAAAACTACTTTATTGAACTTATTCTGTAAACCACCGTATTATACATAACTCTTATTATTTACTTAAATTTTTAATATGCTTATGTTTATTATAGATGTCTAAGGGGAGATATATACTGCAACTTGTTTCAAATTTATTTGGTAAACAGTATTTTAAATATTGAGAAATTTCCACAGAACACACAGATCTGAGTTCCACTGTTATCAGACACAAAGTGTGCTAAACGTTAATTCATTTAGTAAATATTTACTGAAGGCCAAACACTGGGCATATCGTGAAGGAAAAAAAGAAATATATTTTAAAATAAAATGGTGTAAGGGATAAAAAAGAAATGTCATCTTGGCACTGGGAAAACTTTTTCCATTTGTAGATGTTAAATACTGTACGGACTGGGAAAATAAAGGATTGTGAGTTACAGGGAAATTCATCTGTGGCTCTGTAGAGCAGGGTCTCCAGGGTAGCTGTTACTGGGACTGCCGCCATCTAGCCTTTGTCTCCACCCTGCATGCTAAAGACTGAACGCCTGGCCCCTTGTGGCTGCTAGGGGCTGTGGGACCCGTTCTGGCCAGAGAGCTGTGAACACACAGCAACTTATTTTCACCAAGCTTGGGAACGTGATTGCCGCCACTCTGATCCGAGACCCCACACGTCTGCTCCCCCATCACGGCCTGTGCCCCTAAGTGATCAGCCACAGAGGCTCCTGCTGACCTAGGCTGAACCTACAGAGATTGAACAGTATCTTTCTGTTTTGTTAATCAGCTGAGAAGTGGAAGTTACTTGTTACTGTAGCAAAGTCTGTCTCTTGTCTATCCTGGTGGATAAAATCCGCTAACTTCTTAAGAGTGTGAGATTATTGCCAGTTTCATCACTTTGCTCTTTTCCTTTTGTAACTCATTTCACTTGTAATCACTGGCCTTTGCCATGTGCATTGAAATACCCGAAAGCAGGAATCATAGCAGAGTATTTTGTTGCTGCGTCCTCAGCATGTATGTTGCATGAAGCTTAGCACAAAGTAATGTACACATTTATGAATGAATTAATGACTATATAAAATAAAGTGTTGCACTCTTTCTCTACTAAATGAAATCACATACCACATAATGAAATAACTCCTCAGGCATTCTCAGGGCCTAAATATTGATACAGAATACATAAATAATATTTTATATAACCATAAAAGTATAAACCACACCTGCCTTTTATTTTTCCAGGCTTTCTGAGAATACAGCATGAGGGGAGCTCTCCCTTCAGATGTGACTGAGAGAGGTAGACAGCCCGTGTTAGGGGAGTGTGTGATTCCTCGAGTCTGGAAGCCCTGTTCCCGCTGAAATACTGTTTTATTGAAAACAAAAATTATTGTCTAAATGCCCATGTTCACAACCACAACACTGAATGGTATTTTTCAATATGTATCCCTCCATCTCCATCACACCTTCCTTCCCACCAAACATCAATTTCCCAAACTAAATGTAAACAGCCTCATCCTGATCCACATTGTGAGGCTGAGGCTGCAGAGCTGCCTGCTGCGGCCGGTGGAGACCTTTGGAATACTAATCACGCCCCGCCCTGGGCTCTGCGGGAGCTGTTTCCCCTAATATTCTGGGAGAGAGGTAGTGCGTGTGCCTAGCCACAGGTGCAGAAAGCAAAGGAATAACGACACCAATTTGAAAGCTTTCCTGACTGAGACAGCACTGGGACATTTTCAGAGTCATGTTATCTCTGTATTAAAAATCTATCCTCATTCTATTATTTGGGCCAAGGCAGGGCAACTTGCCAATAACTTTGGGCCCGTGGCATGGGCTTTGTAAGGAAAAAGAAAAGCAGCATTGATCGCCTAATGGAAACTCAGGCTGACTCCACAGTCCCGCCTGCCAGTTTGTCAATTATTTTTCATGGTGAGCCTCTTCTTTCGGATAAGTAACCCTGTGCCTTTTCAGATAGGAAAGAAGAAAGATCATATGCTCTTAAAATAAACTGATATCCAGAAAACATGTTTAGCATCGTGATTTTGGCTGATCTGTACTCTTTTTCCTACAAAATAAAATAAATTGCTCTAGACCTAGTTTAGAAAAGGTTAATGTTTCTTGTAAAGAGTTTTAAAAATATATTTGTTTTCATATCTGTAACTCCATGTGTTTTGAGAGACTTTCTTTTTTTTTAAATTACCTAAACGTTATTTAAAAATACTTTCTACAAGGTTAAAATTATTTTGATTTTGATCAAGGTAAATTCAGCTATGTTGAGCTAAACTAAGAAACAGTGTAGATATGTTTTTCATTAAAGTAATAATTGGACCCATTGTGGGTAGAAATGTTAGCTCACATACTGTCTATTCTCTCAGAGCAGTTTTTATATATGTTCAACCACAAGATATTTCTGTTTAGTTGTATTTTATTAGACTAGTATATAAAACAAGGTGAAAAATAATAATCTTGTAATTTATCCCCCAATTTCCAGATATTTGTTGTGATTCAAAATTTATGTAGAGCCTGAATGAATAATGACATAGTAGAAGAAGCTAAAGGAATCATACTGAATGATCTGATGTGTTCTAAAATATATATAAAGCAAGTTGCTGTTAGAGTAGTATTTTTATTGGGAAAAAACTTCCTCATTCATTTATTTATTCAGCAACTATTTCTGCATTATTCCTGTACTCACCATTTTGCTAGCCCTAGAAAAGAAACACACCATATGATCGTTGCTCACTATAATGTTATGATATACACAGAACAAGTATATTCTCTTAACACTTTAGAATTTGGTCACAAAAATGCATAGTATAAAAACAGGATGCAATAAGCAGGAGAACAAATGCATGTATTTGGCAAATCTGGAGTAGTTACTGTCTGCTGCTAAGATTTGCACTATAGATGTAAGGAAAAAGTGCTTTTATGCTTTTTGTCTGTCTCGCCGTGTCAGCCAAGATTGAAAGGGGAATACAAAAGTAAAACATGATAATATGGGCAAAAATATGGAGAGAAAACTTTTGCAACTTAGATATAACCTTGTAACCAGGAAAATACCAACTACCACGTCCTACTGTTGAAAAAAAGTTTTCATATATCTTTGATAATGGTTGCAGTTCCAGAATCCATTTAGTTCTGCAATCTCATTCCTTGAGATAAAACATTTGTATCATATATACACGTTCATCACAAGCATAAAACATGCTACAAGGAAGATTTCCGAATCCTAAGAATCTAAATAGTGTGTGGATGTAACAGTAAAGATAAAATATAACTTTCCACAGCTTTTTCAGTAACGTATTCTGTGAAGTCCTGTTTCTAAACTATATAGATTTTTATTATTTAGAGTATGAAGAGAAAGTAAAACTTATTTTATTTGTTCAGATTTGTTTCTTTTCTTGGGGAGAATTTATGATGTTTGAAAGGATCAATAACCCTTGCAACAAAAGCCCTATATTTATCCAGAGAACGGGAACAGGACGACACAATAAATAAGCTCCCCTGTGAGGCGCAGCCCTCTCTGCCGCAGAGAGCCGCGGACAGGGTTCGCTTCGGTAAACTGAGGAGCGCTGCTTCTCCAGCTGAGGCTCGTGCCCTCCTGGTTTGTCCTCCTGGCTCACTGCTTGCCCTTGCCCTGCCACACACAGACTGACTCTCAGGAGACAGTCACTCCAAAGCAGCACATTATACTGCAAATACTCTTTCTTTTAGTTCATGCTCTGAGCCACTGCCCGACTCCTTGACTGTGTGACAATACCCTGGAAAACCTCTGAGAAGTTCTTACCTACTCTTCTCAGGGGAGTTTGCATTTGGCAGAAAAAATCCTAAAGCTCTATAAAGCAATGAGAAATGAATATCAACTGGTGATTTCCAGGGAGCTTCAGAAAGGAAATATTGAAAAGAATTGCTGTGACAAACCGGACCTGCCTCCGAACGCGGAGGGAGGTGGCGTGGGCGGAGACTCGGGCCTTGGCCCATGCTCTGTCCTCTTAGATGCTGCCGTATTCAATGCGACGTTTCCCGTGATGTGCTGTACTTGTTTTTATTGTAACTTGATAGGGATGCAGAAAGATTTTAAAACCTGTTCCCTCATCAGCACTCAAGTAAGTTTTGGAAACTAAATTAGATTAAATAGAATTGAACCAATTTCTTCACTGCAGAAATTTTCAGAGGATCCGAAAGAGTAAAGGAAATACATGATGAGACAGTTTCCAAAACTTGTTTACCATGGTACTTATTCGTGTGTGTGTATAAATGTATGTGGCATCAATTAATCTCTCAGAAATGATTTTCTGTGAAATAAGGAGCCATGGGCCAAGATCCAGGTAGATATAGATTTTTAAAAATTCTTATTCATCTTCATATTTACTTTGTGTGTCCTGTGCTGTCTTTGTATTTGCTCACTTACTGATGATGAAAGTGGTAGAAAAAACTTGTGGCTTTGAGCAATATCCCTGCTAGCAGAACCTCTGGAGGCCCTGATTCAAACACTGATTTCCAAATGCAGCTTTGGTGGAACGAAGAAGGCCAGAAAACCACAAGCTTACATGAGAATCACACAGGAGCTCTGAGAACAAACATTCCTGAATTGTGAGTGACACTCACGTTTGTAGAGGTACATTTGCCACCTTTCTTGATTATGGAGCCTCCTTTCTCATTGCAGAATATCGGGTGTCGTGGTGATGGATTCGGGGCTAGATGGGACAGGTGGAGTAACAGGGATGGGGATTTGTGCTGCGAATGTTCACCCTTTTGGATTGAGCTTGTAACGGCAAAACTGGGAACCAGTTTGCTGATACGAGTGCTGTAAACAAAAGAACTTCCTAAGATGATGTGCACCAGACTGGGTTCTGTCTTCATCTCATCACTTTGTATGCCCAGGGAGGTCGTGATTAGAAAGCCAAGCATCCCTCTACTAAGAGTAGAACACTGCACTGCAGGAAATCCAAAACAGCGAGAGAGATTTTGTTTGGCAGATGGGACAATTTTTCATTTCCCAAGTCACAGTCCATGGGCTGCATCACCAGTGTGACTCAACTACCATTCTTTTTTTACCTAGACTTGTGTTGCGCTGTGTGCTGATTATGTAAATTAAAGACAAGCATTACAATTTGTTGGCGACAAGGCATTCCAAGGGAATAGGCTGAGAGGGCTAATGAACTTCTTGAAATGTTAGAGATGAAGATATCTTTGAACTTCAAAAAATCCATTAAGTTTGACTTTGTTATATTTGGCTGCAGACAGGAAAAAGCTTCAGATAGAGTAATCAGAAATAACATCTACTTAACATTTAAATATATACTAAATTTGATTGGAGACAATTGGATGTCCTCTAAAAAAAGATCATAAGTATTTAAAGATTCTGTAGAGGTTAAAACCCTCTAGATAAATAACATCACAATTGTGATATTAATAATCTGCTATCTCTCCTTTAAGAAAAAATGAAATTAAAGATATTACAATTGTATAATTTACATATGCCAAATAAGTTCATCTAAATAGTAACAAAATCTTTACTAATTGAAGAATGTGTACAGAATTGCAAAATATAAACTTAATCTATAGCTTAAAAACATCTGTCCAGCTGAATAGCAGCATGCATTTTATCTCGTGACAACTGTGTTCAATGCATGTTAAAAGGAAAACAATGAACATTAATAAGATATGATTCCTATTCACAAGAAATTCACAGTTGGTGAAGTGAATAATACATATTCAGTTAATTACAGTACAGTAAGACCTATATGTAGCACGCTTTGTTGGAGAAAAAGAAAATAGACTTCACCACTTGCTATCTGGGTAGATTTTTTGATATTTTCTTTGTTCATCAAGACAATAGGAAGATTTTACTTGTTTTAAGTTACTGTGATGTTCAAGCAAGTGTAAAATACATTTATATATTTCAAAGTATTGATATATAAAGGTAGTTCCAACTATCAATTGCAACCACTTTGACTTAAATAAATGTTGATATGCAAAATGCCATGGGGGTGCCAATACTAGAATTCTTTGTTATCCAAGCGATTCAGAGGAACTGACTTAAAGAAAGCTTCATAGAAGAGGACATTTAAGCTAAGTCTAAAAAGATAAAAATAGAAGAATTTTACAAAGTAAGTAAGACATGTTGAGGAGACTCATATACACAAAATATGAATCATTACTCTCCAATATTATCCTATTTTGCTGATTCAAATTAAGTCAGTGCATGTAGAGAAGCTTACTAAGCATTCAAATGAAGAGTTTGGTGAGGAAACATCTGGCAGCAATATGTTTGACTGTGGCTGAGCTGGACCCAATAATATGGGAAAAGGAGATGAGCAATGAGTTGCTCCGTGTGATTTGTGAGGTGCATGCATGAGAACCAGTTCAGCTAAGGAGGAAGACGTCTGGCACAGGGGTTGCTGGAGTAATCCAAGCCTGCAAACTAAGCAAGTCTCAACCCTGCTCAGAACTCCAGTTGTCCTTGAACTATGCAACGGTCTGGGTAACTCACTCTCCAGTGGGGCTTCCACATGTTTCAGATTGGCTTGAAGGAACATGGCATGTTATAAGAGCATGTGACAACTCTGGTTGTATCTCTGCACATGCAAGAGTTGCTAGTGGTGGGACAGGGGGTTGGGAGAACACATTTAGATGCCACAAACAACTTTACTGAATGAATTCCTTTCCTAATTCTGTTTCTTGAAGATGTTTACTTCTTTTCAGACACATCTTGGATCAGGCATTTATGTGACTTACATCAGTGAAACTACCTGGCAGATCTGTTACTAGGGCTGACCTCCCCTTTCCTTGATGACCCTAATGTGTATCACCGTACTTAAGCAAGTTAGGTACAATGAAAATAATTGAATGCTTTGACCAACAAATTTTGTGATGTGAGTTTTAGAACAGCTTCCACAATTGCATATCCAGTCATTGATTCTGTGAAATCTGCAAACCTCCCAATCTTCAGGTTGATGGAAGAACCTGTCAAGTAACTACTTTCTTCTGGAATTTTCCAAGTGTGAGCCTATCGGATTTTTAAAGAATTTATTCTAACAGATGATCATTGAATAGTATTTCCAATCTCTATAGCTATTACCTTGTATTCCATCTTCTAACCAAGTTTTCTGAAAGACAATTACAGATTTTGTATAGAGCAATTGCTTCTAAAGTATGTTCATATTTTTAAAAGATGCATTGTCTCCTTATCATCATCTCCCTATTATTTGGCCCCAAAGACAATGCCATATATTTAAAATTTTTTGTAGTGCCACCCCAATTCCAGGGTTAGATTTCTGTGTTAGGTATCTATTGCATAAAAAATGACCCTGAAACTTGGTGGTTTAAAACAAGAGTGATTCACAATTTTTCATGATTTGGTGGATTAGCTGGTGATCTCACCTGAGCTCACCCTTGGGGGTACATCCAGGTACAGGGTCGACCAGATTTGAAGACCCAAGATGGCAATACTGACTCAGTTCTTCTTGAATAGCCTCAAGTCCTAGACACCTAATACACTAGACCTGCTGCCTTATAAGACTGGCTTAGAAGAGGGGAACAAGACAAGCTGCAAGGCGTCTGATATGGACTGAATTTTGTTCCCCTCAGATTCATATGTTGGAGCCCTTACCCTCAATGTGGGTGTATTTGGAAATGGGTCCTTGAAGAGGTAATTAAGGTTAAATGAGGTCATGAGCATGGGGCCCAAATCCAACAGGACTGGTGTCCTTATAAGAAGAGGAAGGGACACCAGGGGTTCCTGTGCACAGAGAAAGCCATGTGAGGACAGAGGGAGAAGGCAGCTGTCTGCAAGCCAAGGAGACAGGCCTCCAGAGAAACCAAACCTGCCAGCACCTTGATCTTGGACTTCAAGCTACCAGAACTGTGAGAAATAAAACTTTATTGTTTAAGCTACCCAGTCTGTGGCAGCTGTTATGGCAGGTATCTTTGTCTGTTTGTGCTGCTAAATCAAAACACCTGAGACTGGGTAATTTATAAAGAATAGAAATGTATTTCTCATGGTCCTGGAGGCTGGGAAGTCCAAGATCAAGGCACCAGCAAGTTTGGTGTCTGGTAGGGGCTGCTCTCTGCTTCAAAATGTCTCCTTGTTGCTCTGTCCTTGGAAGAGGGCAAATGCTGTCATATGGCAGAAGGGACAAAAGGGCCTCACTAGTTCCTTCCAGCCCTTTTATAAGGTTGCAATCCCATTCAGGAGGGCAGAGGCTTCAGGGCCTAATGACCTCCTAAAGGCCCCACCTCTTCAAACTGTTGCATTGGGGATTAAACGTCAACATAAATTTTAGAGAGAGCACAAGCATTCAAACCACAGCAGCGACCCCAACAGACTGATACAGCATCTTAAAGCTCAGATTCAGAAGTCACTTCTGCCGTATTCTTTTGATGAAAGCAAGTCACAGCCTAGCTTCAATTCAATGAGTTGGGGAATAACCCCACCTGGGAGTGCAGGAGCTTAAAGGTCACACTGCAAAGAAACATGGGAGACATTGTTGTGGCCACTTGTGTAAACAAGGCAGCACAGAGACTTAGAAAATTATAAAGTTTCTGCTTAACTTGTCCCCTCTCAGCTCCCAGAGTCAGTCCGTTTCCTTGAGTGAAAAGGCCAAAGACATTATTGTTTAACGGGCCCCACGGGCACTGCCCTGCCCCTGCAAGCTCTGTGGCTGAATCTTCTGCTATGCTTTCCCTGCTCCCCGTTCCAGCTGCACAACCTTCCCCTGCCGAGTTCTTTCCTGAGCGTGTGCGCATTTGCGCTCCTCTTTGCCGGCATCGCTGTCCCGTCACAATCCCCATGTGCCAGCTCCTCCCCTCCTTCCCTGATTTAGTTTCCTTTGCAATAGCATATATTTTATTATTACATGAATATGAAATCCACAAAAACAGATACTTTTATCCTGTGTGTTTACTGCTCAATCACCAGCATCTCTGTAATGACCTAACATAAAATAGGTACTCCATACATATTTTTAAAGGATTGACTTAAAGGAGCAATGCATTTAAAATGCAGCTCATTCAATCAGAAACAAGTATATATACTTTGAATTTTTGTAAATGTAATGAGTGGAATTTTCTGCTAAAAAAGTTTAAAGACAGGAGAGAGTCTCATGATAGTGTAGAGAATGAGTGTTTAAAAGTCAGGCATTTACACTAAAGCCATGTGTCTCCATCATCCGTATGCTATTTCAACAGGATGAGAATTAAGTGGAATCGATATCAACTCTTATCATCATTTTTTTTTCTTTTTTTATTGTGGTAAAATATGCATTATGAAATTTACCATTTTAACCACTCCTAAGTGTACAATTCAATGTCATTAGTTTCATTTACAGTGTTGTGCAACCATCACCACCATCCATTTCCAAAACTTTTTCCTCATCCCAAACAGAAACTGTATACCAAGAAAAAGATAACTCCCCATGTCCCCTTTCCTCCAGCCCCTGGCAACCTCTGTTCTGCTTTCTGTCATGTAAGCGGAATCATGCAGTGTTTGTGACTGGCTTATTTCACTTAGCGTGATATCCTCAAGGTGCATCCGTGTTGTACCACGTATCAGAATCTCCTCCCTTTTTAAGACTGAACAATATTCCCTTGTAGAGATATGCCACATGTCATTTATCCATTCATCTGTTGATGGACAATTGTTTTGTTTCTGCTTTCAGGTTATTGTGAATAATTCTGCTTTGAGCATTTGTTTGCAAGCTTTGAGTTCCTGCTTTCAGTACTCCTAGGCCACACATAGAAGCGGAACTGCTGGGTCATAGGGCATTTCTATGTTTGACTTTTTGAGGAACAGCCAAATTTTTTCCATGGTGACTGCACCATTTTATATTCCCACCAGCAAAGCAGGAGAGTTTCGATTTCTCCACGTACTCACCCCTTCTTTTGATTTTTCTTTTTCTGTTATCTCTTCATTTTTATTTTTTTTTCATTTATTTGATAACAGCCCTCCTAATGGGTGTGTATCATGACTTTTAAACAGAAGATTTGAATCACAGGGCCTAAGAGCCCTTGTCAGGAAGGCCCAGTTGTCACTCTGTTTCCGTTTGCTGCTGCTTCAGTTTGTCTCCCGTAAAGCCTTCCTAGATGAGCTCTTCTCTTTTCCCCAGAACACGCATTTGTCTCACCATGGTTCTTGGAGCCATCTACACAGCACCACACAGGGAATTAGAGAGGCCAAAGCAGCAGTGTGGCTACCACATTAGTGGGTCACAATGGGAAATCTGAAATCTATGTGACATTCCTAGAACACTATGGTACATGTGATTTCATACACAGCCTGTAAAAATACAAGAGTAATTTCCAGTAACTAAAGCAAGGCTAAGTACTTGAAACATCATAGTCAGACCAGGGAGAGAAACAAACAAACAAACAAACAAAGCAACAACCACCGCTTCCTTAGCTTTTGTCTCTCTGCACACTGGAGAAGCAGTGTGTGCACTGGTTAAAAGGCTGGAGAAATGCTCCGTGAACCAAGGCTCTTTGACCAAACCATCTTCCCCAATCGAATCATTTTTTCTTCATTTATTCCAAGCCCAAGTTTCACCACAATGCAACAATGCTGAGGAAGGAAGGGGACAGAGAACGTGACTTGCAGCAGAACGGGGCTGTGACCTGAGAAGTGTCTGGTCAGGAGCTCCAGGTGCTTGGCCCCTCCCTTTTGTGGCCTGTACTCCTCCTTCCTGGACAGACAAGGAGAGTATTAGAAAGGAATGACAATGACAAAGTGCCAAAGGTAAGTCAGAGAGAAATCACAGTCTTAAATATTTTATTATTAAATGAAAGAATAAATAAATGAAGCAAATTTTTAAAGAAAAATGTTATAAAAATTAAAATAAACACTAAAGGAAAGCAGGAGAAGTGAAAGAAACAAAAAAGAAAAACTTTCTTTCTAAAGAAAATAAATTTAAATTTAACTTAAAATTAAAATCAGATGCTAATCTTTAAAAACAAGATTAAGTAGATAAACATCAAATAAATCTAATCAGAAATTTAAGGAAATATACAAAACATTGACTGAGAAAGAAAATATAACCAAATATGGAGAGGGCATAAAAATTTAGATTGTTATGCAGAACTATTTGCCAATAAATTTAAAAACAGACCATTTTCTAGACAATTAATTTAGTTAAATTAGCAACAAAAAGAATATGCCTGATTAGACCAATAACCATGAAATGCATAAAACGTGTGGGCAACTTTATGTGGGCCCATTCTAAAACATTTCACAGCTAATGTCCATCGAGCAGAGATATCAGGAATAAAAGTGCTGACCAGTCCCTTTCCCAAAGGCTGATGGGATCCTGGCGTGGGATTCCCGCCCTGTGTGCACCAAGGTTCCTGCCGCAGAGCTGGCCGAGCGGTCAGGGCAGCTCCAGTGGGCGGTGCGGGGCTCGAGGTGCCGCAGAGAGGCAGGTCCTTGGCATTTCCTCCTCTCCTGTGGGGGACCAGGTTAGCACAGACCCGGCCCCTTTTGCTGACGGAAAATGGGGGCCAGGAGCAACTGGGGAGATGCTCTTCCTTTCGGATGCCCAGAGGAGGAGGGGGCTAACTCTATACCTCTAACCTGTGGTAAAGAACACTTTTAGTTTCCAGCAAACTCCTCACTTTGGTTGGCCGGAATTGGATCAAATGTCCACTTCAGATCTAATAATTCATAGAATTTGTAGGGATCTCCTTAGCTCTACTAGAGTCACACCTGGATGAGGTCATTGTGTTTGGGGTGTCAATTAAATAATATGACGGGGTTTCCTTAGCAAAGAAAAGAAGCAAATCTGATGCTCAGTGGGCAAGTAACCAACATTAACCACTGGGCTTTTTTTTTTTTCCCCAACAGTTGCCTGAATCCCGATACCAGCTGTTGACTCTGTGAGCTCTGATCAACCATTACATGGAAAAGAGCTCCCAAAAGTGCAACACAAGCTATCAAACAAAAATGACGTTCACATAGTACATTATGCAGTGGAGAGGGGTTGGAGTGAAACAAAATCCAAACCCAGCTGACACTGTGTGTTACATATAAACTTCCTTGAGTATTTCTTGACAGCAGGGACTTCTCATCTCATCTTCCTTAATGAAACCACACTTCTCTGCTACGTTGAAGTCCCTCCCTTCTACTCGCAAATCTGCATACAAAATTCAAGTGAGCAGCCCTGGAGGTGGGAGATGCGGGGTGCGCTGCTAAACAGCTACTCCCCTAAGAGGCTCAGCAGAGATGACTAAGAGTCTGTGCTGCTATTTTGTTTGTTTATTTGTTAACATGTAAAATACATGACTAAAGAGAGAAAAGTGCAATGAAGGATACCGACATGTCAACAGTGGTTGATGTGGCTGGCAGAATTAACAGCCCTGTTTATCTTCTTCTTTGAGCTCTTCTGCACAGAGTAGGTGTGAAACTCTGACAACTTGGATATAGAAAATGTGATTTTATTTTTCTAAGATTAAACTTTATTTATATTTTGAATTCCCAAAGAGCAGAGCCCCTCCATCCTCTTCCCATTGCACAGAATTTTACCTGATTTCCAGATTAGTATAGATGGAGGCCAAAACTCCTTCTCCAAAGTACAAGGCAACACAAGCCGCTGGCAATACTCGGTCACATGCCCGCAGTCCTATCTGATCTTTGACTCTCAGTTCTGGCCTGCCGGACCCTTTCAGGTGCAGCTCGCCCTCACCTGCTCCTGTGACACACAGAGGTTTGGGGGGACCGTCCTGCACAGTCGCACTAAGCAGCTGCTCCTCGCTCAGGGGGGCTCTCACCCTGCTGCACTTTCCCCTGGGGAATGAAGCATGCACCTTCAGCTCTGACAGCCAACAACTCTTTCCATTTGCTTGGTTGTCTCTTCTCCCTCTTCTTGGCCTGAAGTTTTAATTTACTCACTTATTTCCCAATTGGTAGGTGGAATATATTCTTATATGTGTGCTATTCAATCCCCAAGGATGGGACATTATGGATAATAAAAGCTGGGCAGAGATCCGAGGATTATGTGCACTCTACCTGCCATATACCTCACCTTTCTTGAGTAAGGGAGGACGTGGGGGCCTGTCCCCAAGAAGCTACAATTTATCTAGAGAAGTGGTTATATTTGCAATGTAGTTTGGTAAAGAGCTACATGTGACTAGAGACACTGAAATGGTGACCTAGTGAGGCACTACAGGTTCGTGAGGCAGGTCAGCTTTCCCTCAGGGCTAAACCTGCAGGGTCCTAGGACGGGAAGAAGAGACATTTTGCACATATTTGTTTGAAATTAACAGGCTCCGCAAATTATATGTTTTTTCTGTCTGTATGCCTTAGGCCATCCCTCGGACCAACTATTCTCCCTTACTTTTCTGTTTATTAGTACTCCTTTATTTTTATGTAATCACATTCTCTTAAGAAATATGTTAAGTATCCCTTCACAGTGCAACCCTAACTTAATTTAGTCTGTCCCTGAAATCCAGTGTGCATTTCCTGCCAGATTAATGGCTCCTAAACAGTTCAACCATTTCTAATGTCACTGGCAGTTCCCATGACCTCAAGAAAGTGTTCTATTAAATAGGTGATTAAACTTAAATATTGTCACCCTGATTTTAACGCCTTCTGCACAACACTGTCTTATGTCAAAAGACCAATGCTTCAAGGCAAATTGATTTGAGTGATGTTAGGAAGATTTACTAGAAGGAGAAAAAA
>CM052437.1:98265382-98287137 GCA_028533085.1 Varecia variegata
ATTTGACAGCAAGTACATGTGGAGGCTATTCCTCTGATCTTGTGATACCTCACTGCGGATAATGGGCTCAAGCTCAATCCAGGAAAGAGGTGCTAGATCACTGTCGTTTCTTATAATTGAGTAATATTCCATTGTATACATATACCAAATTTTAATAATCCACTCATGAATTAACAGAACTTGCATTGTTTCCACATGTTTGCTACCTTGAATTGTGCTGCCATAAACATTTGGGTGCAGATATCTTTGTTATAGAACGTCTTTTGCTCTTTTGGGTAGATGCCTAATAGTGCTATTGCTGGATCGAATGGTATTTCTATTTTTAGCTCTTTGAGGTATCTCCAGATTCTTTTCCACAGAGGTTGCACTAATTTGCAGTCCCACCAGCAGTTTAAGAGTGTTCCCGTCTCTCCACATCATCGCCGGCATTTGTTGTTTTGGGATTTCTTTGGTAGAAGCCAATCTCACTGGGGTTAGGTGATATCTCACTGTGGTTTTGATTTGCATTTCCCTAATGATTAGAGATGTTGAGCATGTTTTATGTTTGCTGGTCATTATTCTCTCATGCTGCAATTTAATAATCTCAGCCACCTCCCTAACAGCTCGTCATCACTGAACTGTTTTCCAACTTTGTGATTTTGCCATCTTAAGAATGCAATATAAGTGGAATCATATAGTATATAAACTTTTGATATCGTCTCTTTTTGCTCAGAGTAACTCCCTTGAGCTTTTGTATATCACCAATCCATCCCTTTTTGCCGCTAAGCGGTATGCCATAGCATAGGTGCACCACAGTTTGTCTAACTCTTCACTACTTGAAGGGAATGTGGTTTGTTTCCAGTTGTGGCTATCAAAAATAAATGTGCCAAAACATTTTTATATGTGTTTCCTGTGTGAATAAAAATATTTCCCTAGGATAAATGTTCAAGTGTACAATCACTAGGTCATTTGGTAAGCGTGTGCTTCTGTTTGTGAAAAACTGCCACAATCTTTTTCAGAGCTGCTGTCCCGTGTCATATCCCCATAAGAGATGTGTAAGTGATCCAGTTTCTCCCCATCTCGCCCGGCGTGTGGTGTGCGGAGCAGCCGTTCTGATAGGGGTGCGGCGATGCCTCAGTGTGGCTGCACTCTGTTCCTCTACGGGCTGACGACTGTAACCGCACTTCCTAGTGCTCCTTTGCCATCTGCACATCCTCTCCGGGGAAATATCGCCAAGTCTCTTGCCCATTCCCTACATGAATTTTTTTTTGCTATTGAATTTTGAGTATTAATGTATTCTAGATACAATTTCTTTGTCATCTATGTACTTTTCAAATACTTTGTTCTAATTTGTAGTTTGTCTTATCATCTGTTTCACACACACTTTCATGGAACCAAGTTTTTTTAATGAAATCCAATTGATCAATGTTTCCTCTTGTGGATTATGCTTCAGTGTCAATTCTAAAAAGTTTTCACTTAGGACTAGAAAAATCCCAGAGATTTTCTCTATTTTTTAATAAAAGTTTTATAGTTTTCTTTTTTACATTGAAGTCCCTAATCCATTTTAATTTTTTTAGTTAATTTTTATTTATGTCATTAAATTTAGGTTGAAGTTCATTATTTTGCCTGTGGATATTTAGTAACTCCAGCACCATTTGTATAAAGGGAAATCCAGACCTTTGCACCTTTATACCTTTGTCAAGAATCAACTTGGGACATTTGTGTGAGTCTGTGTGGGTTTTCTATTGATCTATGTTTTCATTTCTACTCAAATAAGATATCTTCCTGATAATTATATCTATATGTGAACCCTTAGTATACAGTAAAGTGATTTGTCCCACTTCACTGTTGTTTGTCAAGGTTTTTGTTTTTATTTTTATTTTTTTGCTATTTAGAGTGCATGTCTTTCCATGTCTTTGCTCATAAATTTTAGAATTAATGTGTCTATAAAAACCTTGCTAGGGTTTTGTTGTTGTTGTTGTTGTTGTTGTTGTTCGACCCTTTGTCTTTTATTTTATTATTTCAACATATTACAGGGGTACAAATATTTTGGCCACATGGGTCACTTTTGTAACGCTTAAGTCAGGGTTATAAGCGTGCCCATCACTCAGACAGTGTTCATTGTACCTGTTAAGTAGGTTTTCATTCATCCCCTCCTCCTCCCTCCTGTTTGATTTCCATTGAGTTATACTTCTCTCTATGCACATGTGTGCTCATCGGTTAGTTCTAATAGTGAATACATACGGCCTTTGTTTTTCCATTCTTTAGATAATTCACTTAGGGTAATGATCTCCAGTTGCATCCACATTGTTGCAGAAGGCATTAAGTCATGCTTCCTCATCACTGAGTAGTATTGCATGGTGTACATACAGTACATTGTGTTAATGCACTCATGAATTGATGGGCATTTGGGTTGATTCTATATCTTTGCAATTGCAAATTGTGCTGAAATAAACATTCAGGTGCAGGTGTCTTTTTGATAAAATTACTTCTTTTCCTTTGGGTAAATACCCAGTAGTGGGATCGCTGGATTTAGTGATAGGTCTACTTTTAGTTCTTAGAGAAATCTGCATACTGTTTTCCATAGAGGTTGTACTCATTTGTAGTCCCACCAACAATGTGTAAGTGTTCCTTTCTCTCTGCATGCACACCAACATCTATTGTTTTTGGACTTTTTAATAAAAAACATTCTAACTGGGATAAGGTGATATCTCATTGTGCTTTTAATTTGCATTTCCCTGATGGTTTGAGATACTGAGCATTTTTTCTTGTGTTTATTGACCATTTGTTTATCTTCTTTTGAAAAGCTTCTGTTCATTTCTTTTGCTCACTTTCTAATTTACTTTTTAGTTATTTTTTTTTAATTTAAGAGTATTACGGGGATACAAACCCTTTGGTTACATAAATTGTCTTTGCACTGTCCAACAAGTGTGCCCATCTCCCAGATAGCACACACCACATCCACTAAGTGTGGATTTACCCACCCCCTCCTCCTGCCTCCCACCTGCCCAACACCCTATGAATGTTACTTCCCATATGTGCACATTAGTGTTGATCAGTTAGTACCAATTTAATGGTGAGTACATGTGGTGTGTGTTTCTCCATTCTTGTGGTACTTCACATAGAAGAATGGGGTCCAGCTCCATCCAGGATAATGCACTAGGCAGTTCATCATTTTATATGGTTGAATAGTACTCCATGGTATACATATACCACATTTTAATAATCCACTCATATATTTATGGGCACTTGGTTTGATTCCACATCTTTGCAATTGTGAATTGTGTTGTTATAAACATTCGAGTGCAGATGTCTTTTTTATAGAATGTCTGTTTTTCCTTTGGTTAGATACTCAGTAGTGGAATTATTGCATCAAATGGTGGTTCTACTTTTAGTTCTTTGAGGTATCTCCATACTACTCTCCATAGACGTTGTACTAGTTTGTAGTCCCACCAGCAGTGTATGAGTGTTCTTATCTCTCTGTATCCACACTAACATTTGTTGTTTTGGGACTTTTTGATAAAAGCCATTCTCACTGAAGTTAAGTGATATCTCATTGTTTTGATCTGTTTTGCCCACTTTTTAATGGGGTTGTTTGAATTTTCTTGCTGATTTGCTTGAGTTCTTTGCAGATTCTGGTTATGAGCCCTTTAACTGCTGTACAGCTTGCAAATATTTTCTCCCATTCCATAGGTTGTCTATTTGCTCTGTTGATTATTCCCTTATCTGTGCAGAAGTTTTTTAATTTAATCAAGTCCCATTTTTTTTTTTCTTTTGGTTGTTGCTATGATTAACATTGGGGGTTTTCTCATAAATTCTTTGCCTTTTAATACAAGAGTTTTTCCAACATTTTCTCCTAGAGTTCTTATGGTTTCATACCTTAGGACTTAAGTTTTTTATCCATCTTGAATTAATTTTTGTGAATGGCAAAATTAAGGATCCTGTTTCATTCTTCTGCATGTGGCTATCCAGTTGTCCCAGCACCATTTATTGAATAGGGCTTCTAATCCCCAGTGTATATTGTTGCCTGCTTTGTCAAAGATCAGTTTACTGTATTTGGATGATTTTATGTCTGGGTTTTCTGTTCTGTTCCATTGATCTATGTCTCTATTCTTGTGCTAATACCATGCTGTTTTTGTTACTATAGCTTTGTAGTATAGTTTGAAGTCTGGTAATGTGATGCCTGCAGATTTGTTCTTTTTGCTTAAGATTGCTTTTGCCATTTGGGCTCTTTTCTGGTTCCAAACGAAGCATAGAGTTATTTTTTCTAGTTCTGTGAAATATGACAGTTTTAATAATAATTGTATTAAACTTATAGATAATTTGGAGAGAATTGATACCTTTACTGTGTTGTTTTCTAAACTTTATAAAAACAGTATGTCTCACCATTTATTTATGTCTTCTGTGATTTGTATCATTAGTCATTTATAATTCTTAGTATTAAATATATAAATAGTACAAATGGCATAATACATTTATACCTATGTATTTAATTTCCCTGGGAGCAATTATAATAAAATGATATTGTCTTTTTATTTCAGTGGCCACATGTTTGCTATTTATATATAGAATTGTCATTGCTTTTCATGTGTTAAGTTTGTAGCCAGTAAACATTAATTTTCTTATTAGTCCCAGGAGTTTTTTAGTAGATCTCTTGAAGGTTTTTATGTAGACAATAATGTTATCTACAAATGAGGATAATTTTGTTTCTTCCTTTCCAATCTATGAGACTTTTTTTCTTGCCTTAACATGCTGGTAATAATTTCAGTACTATATTGAGAGATAATGGTAACAACACACCTCCTTTTCTTTTTTCTAATCTTAGGGGAAAACATTGTCTTTCATTGTTAATCATATTTTCTATAGTTTTTTAGATTTTTTTTGTTAAGGAAATCCATTTTTCTAGCACATTGAGCATTTTTTTTTCATTTTATTATGGTTGGGTTTTGGATTTTGTCAATAACTTTCAGCATTGGTAGATATACTTACGTGGTTTTCCCTTTTCAGCCTGTTGACAAGACTGTTCAGATTGCCAGTTTTCTTGACTAGTTTTGGCAGTTTGTGGTTTTAAGGAATTGGTCTACGTATTTCTATTAAGTTGTCAAATTTATGAATAAAGGTATTTATTAGTATCCTCACTATTTTTTTGATAGCAGCAGTATCTGTAGCAATATCTCATATTTCATTTATGAAAATGATGGTTTCTCTACTCAGTTGTTGTATTTGTTAGTCTTGCTAGAGTTATCAATTTTATTGAAAAAACAGCTTTTGTAATACTGATTTTCTCAATTGTTTTCCTATTTGTTTTTTTTTAATTTCATTAATTCTGCCAACTTTCATTTTTTCCCCTTCTGCTTTATGTGGGTTTATTTTGCTTTTCTTTTGCTAATTTTCTCATGTGTGGAATGTAGATTATTGATTTGAGACTTTTTTTTAATATAAGCACCTAGTGCTATAAAAATCCCTCTCAGCATAACTATGGCTGCTTCCCATATGTGTGATATAATGTATTTTCATTTTAATTAAGTTCTGTTTTTTCAAAATTCCATTGAGAATATTTTCTGTAACCTATGGATAATTTGGATGTGTGTTGGTTAATTTCAAGTGTTAGGATTTTGCTATTCATTTTTCCTATTATTGATTTCTAGATTGATTCTATTATAACCACAGAACATAATCTGTATGATATCTGGTGTTTTGAAAGTTTTTGTGGAACAGGGTATGGTCTAGCTTGTTCCATGGGCTTTAAAAAAATGTATGTACTGCTGTGGCTGGGTGGACTATCCTGCATGTGTGTTAATACCTTACTGGCTGACTCTATTGCTCAAATGTTCTACATCCTTGCTAGCTTTCTGTTTAGTAGTTCCTTCAAATGCTGAGAAGCCCCTAACTATTAGCGTAGAATTGTCTATTTCTCTTCATCTTTCAGCTGAGGTTCATCTTTCTGTTGGGTGCTATAGATACCACTATGTGAAAGAATCGCCTGCCAACTATTCTATGGGACAGAGGCCTGAAGTGAAAACTCAGCTCTCCATTTGGTCAAAAACTTCAGCATGGACAGGTTTTTTTCCATTGTTGTTTGGTTTGAGTTAATTAGATATTGCAAAAAATGACTTCTGTTCTTTTATTCCACCATTTTCCCAATCCTTTGGATAGAGGAACAGGCTTTCTTGGAACATTGTTTGTATGTGTCTATTGGCTGTTCTAGGTTGGAGGCTTTGATTGGCTGTTCTAGGTTGGAGGCTTTGGCAGCACCTTGCGTGAGATACCTGGGAGGTGAATAGGAAACCCAAGAATCACCAGCCGGCCATTTCTCAAAATACAAGACCCTCAGACCTTCTTCTCCCCACTTTTCAGAGTCTTTCTGTGGTGGCTTATTGCATTATCTTCAGGGAGTTTTTATTTGTAAGGGTGAAGACTTGGAAGGAATGAAGCTACTCCATCTTGGACTGAAAAACAATTTTTTTAATTGTCCTTTGCCACTCAACATTCTCCTTAGCTTTTTTTTTTTTTTTTTATGTTAAGACTTAAGCTATAATTGCCATGTGGTGCCTTGTAATTCTGCATATTTGACTTGCCCTATTCCTTTTCAGTCTTTCTTACAAACAAGCTTTCTCTCCTCTAAGCTCATTTATTGTGTTTCTTTTCAATTGCAACTCATAGTAATCAACTCACACCATGTATGTTGTTTATTAAATCTCTCACTTTAAAGATATGAATTAATGGAGTTATATTATCTTCCTTCCAAGATATTATAGAAAAGAGTTTTAGCAAGTATTTTCCTCTGCAGAAAAGGATCACCATCAGACCAGTCTCCAGTATAGTTTTCTTCATCACCTTCCAATGAGCCTGAAGCCAGAACCTCATAGATTATAACAGGTTTCTATTACTGGAACACAAGTTTTCAAAAGCCAACTTTTAAATTAATCAGGTAACAAAAAATTTCCCAAAACTCTGTGGCTAAAAAACAACACAAATTATTTCTTGTTTTTAAATTTCAAAATATTAAGGGAGTACCAATGTTTTGGGTTACATGGATAATTTCTGTAATGCTTAAGTCATGGCTATATGTGTGCCCATCACCAAAATAGCGTTCATTGTACCCATTAGGTAAGTTTTTGCCTCTACCCTCCTCCTCTCTCCCCTCTGCTTGATTTCCATTGAGTTTTACTTCCCTCTGTATATATGCGGGCATTGGTTAGTTCCAATTTAATAATCAGTACATGTGGTATTTGTTTTTCCAATCTTGAGATATTTCACTTAGGAGAATGGTTTTTAGGTCCATCCAAATTGTTGCAAAAGGCATTACTTCATCCATTTTATGGCTTAGTAGTACTCCATGGTATACATATACCACATTTTATTAATCCACTCATGAGTTGATGGGAAATTGGCTTGCTTCCATATCTTTGCAATTGTGAATTGTGCTACAATAAACATTCGAGTGCTGGTGTCTCTTTGATAGAAAGACTTTTTTTTCCTTGGGTAGATAGTGGGATTGCTAGATAGAATGGCAGGTCTACTTTTAGTTCTTTGAGGAATCTCCCTACTGTTTCCATAGATGTTATACTAATTTGCAGTCCCCCACCAACATTGTATAAGTGTTCCTTTCTCTCTGCATCCATGCCAGAATCTACTGTTTTGGGGCTTTTTAATAAAAGCCATTCTAACTGGGGTAAGGTGATATCTCATTGTGGTTTTAATTTGCATTTCCCTGATGATCAGTGATGTTGAACATTTTTCATGTCTTTTAGCCATTTGTCTATCTTTTTTTGAAAAGCTTCTGTTCATTTCTTTTGCCCACCATATGATCATCTCAATAGATTCAGAAAAAGCATTCAACAAAATTCAGCACTCTTTCATGATAAAAACCTTCAACAAGCTAGGAATAGAAGGCACATATCTCAAGATTATAAAAGCCCATAGATGACAAACCCAAAGCCAAGATCATGCTGAATGGGGAAGAGCTGAAAATATTCCCCTAAGAACTGTAACAAGGCAAGGGTGCCCACTGTCAGCACTCTATTCAATATAGAGCTAGAAGTCCTAGCCAGAGCAATCAGACAATAGAAAGAAACAAAGGGTATCCAAATTGGGAAAGAGGAGGTAAAACCATCACTCTTCACTGATGACATGACCTTGTACCTAGAAAACCCCCGAAGATTCCACCAAGAGACTCCTGGAATTGATAAATAAATTCAGCAAAGTCTCAGGTTAAAGAATCAATGTACATAAATCAATAACATTTTTATACACCAATAACAGTTAAGCTGAAAGCAAATCAAAGACTCAATGCCATTCAAAATAGCTACAAAGACCTAGGAATACACTTAACCAAGGAGGTGAAAGAGCTCTACAAGGAGAACTATGAAACACTGAGGGAAAAAAATCACAGATGACACAAACATATGTAAAAACATATTATGCTCATGGATGGACAGAATCAACATTGTTAAAATGTCCATACTACCCAAATGATTTACAGATTCCATGCAATCTCCATCAAAATAACAATATAATACTTCATAGACCTAAGGAAAATAATTCTATATTCCATTTGAAACAAGAAAAGAGCCCAAATTGCCAAAGCAATCTTAAACAAAAGGATCAAATCTGGAGGCATCACTTTATCAGACTTTAAGCTATACTACGAGGCTATAATAACCATAACAGCATGGTGTTGGTACAAAAATAGACATAGACTAATGGAACAAAAAATAGAGAACCCAGATGTAAAACCACCTACCTACAGCCAACTGATCTTTATCAAAACAGACAATAACATACACTGGGGAAAAGAAGCTCTATTCAATAAATGTTGCTGGGAAAATTAGATAGCCACATGCAGAAGAATGAAACAGGACCCCTATCTCTCACCACTCACAAAACGTAATTCAAGATGGATAAAAGACTTAAACATAAGGCATGAAACCATAAGAATGCTAAACGAAAATGTAGGAAAAACTCTTCTATTAATAGATATTGGCTTAGGCAAAAATTTATAAAAAAGACCCCAATGACAATCATAAAAACAAAAACAAATAAATAGAATTTGATTAAACTAAAAAGCTTCTGCACAGCTAAGGAAACAATCAACAGAGCATATAGACAACTTACATAATGGAAGAAAACATTCACAAGCTATACATCCGATAAAGGGCTAATAACCAGAATCTACAAAGAACTCATGCAAATCAGCAAGAAAAAAACAAATGATTTCTTTTTGTTGTTACATATCCAGTGCAACCAGCAAGGAACTCTGTTCCATGTCATCTTCCTTTTAGACCCAAGTGGATGCACTAAACACCCTCTTGAGAGTCCCTTCTCTTTTGGGGACAAAGGGGTAGGAGTGCAAGGGGAAGCATGTGCTGGCTCTTTGGGCTTTAACTCAGAAGGGACACATGTATCATCTCCTCAAATGCCATCAGTCACACTGAGTTTGAGTGAGAAAGTTCAATCCTACTACATGTCTATCAGAGGAAAAAGTAAATTATTATGACAAGGATTAGTGATTTGACTTTTTCAATAATGGAAAGAAAGGGCTCCTGTTATCCAGCGATGTTGTATTTCAAGCTATATGCAGTATGTAAATGAGACTTAAGAGTTTTTGTCTTTGGGGTTGGAATGACTTTGTACTATGTATGGGAAGAAGAGTGATTGTGGGCATTGGCTAAGCACAAGGGTTGAGGAGGGGCTTAAACACCGCTAGCTGTTTGAAAATAAGTATTCTCTTCTGGTGTCTCAAACACAATTTCAATCTGAGTTAGAGAAGTACAGTCCTAGTTAATAATAAGAGAAGGGGGGGAGTTGTCCTGGAAGAATATAGACTGACCACTCATTTTGAACAGCAGCAATTTATCTGATCCTATAAATTTCCTACATAAACAATCATATCATTGGCCAATAATGGCAGTTATTATTCATACTCATTTTAGATTTCATTTCTTTTCTTTTCTTTTTTTTCCCCATTCCTTGAATAAAAGGTGTGGGGAAGATAGCTTCTTTATGAGGGTTGACCATCCCTAAAGGAACGCTTTTAACATTTCCCCTGTAAATATCGTGCTTATTATTAGTATTTTTAATACTGTTTATCCACTAAAGAAAATTCTTATCTATTCTAGATTGCTAAGTGTATGTTATTTTTCTTTAATTTATAAAATTTATTTTTAGAGTAGCTTTAGGTTCACAAAGAGCAAAATTGAATGGAAATTAATGTTCATGTATATGCTCATAGTTTCCTTTATATTTTTTATTTTTATTTTTTATCTTTTTTGTGACTGGGTCTTGCTCTGTTGCCTGGGCTAGAGTGCCGTGGCATCAACCTAGGTCACAGCAACCTCAAACTCCTGGGCTCAAGCAATCCTACTGCCTCAGGCTCCCGAGTAGCTGGGACTACAGGCATGCACCACCATGCCCGGCTAATTTTTTCTATATATATTTTTAACTGTCCAGATAATTTATTTCTATTTTTTGGTAGAGATGGGGTCTTGCTTTTGCTCAGGCTGGTCTCGAACTCCTGAGCTCAAACGATCTGCCTGCCTCGGTCTCCCAGAGTGCTAGGATTAATAGTTTCTTTATTATCCTTTTAATAATTTCCCTTCTGCTGCTTACTTTGGATTTAATTTGTTCTTCTTTTTCTAGTTTGCTAAGGTGGAAACTTAGATATTGATTTAAGATCTTTCAATCTTGTAGATCTTTCTTTAGCATCTTTACTAAATAAATAAATTTTCCTCTAAGCACTGGTTTTGCTACATCCCACAAAATTTGGTAAGTTTTATTTTTCATTTCCACTTATTTCAAAATACTTATATTTTAGCCCAAGTGTTGCTGAGAAGTATGTTGTACAATATGCAAGTATTTGAGGATTTCCCAGCTACCTTTCTGCTATTAATTTCTAGTTTAATTTCATTGTGGTCTGAGAGTAGATTTTTTATGGTTTCTATAATTTTTAATTTGCTGATCTGTCTTTTGTGCCCCAGAATGTGGTCTATTTTAGTGAATGTTCTATGTGAGCTTGAAAATAATGTGCAATCTTCTGTTTTTGGATGAAATAGTTTGTAGATGTCAATCATAACCAGTCGTTGATGGCGATGTTGAGTTCAAATGCATCTGTACTGATTTTCTGCCTTCTGGATCTGTCCCTTTTTGGTAGAGGGGTGTTGAAGTCTCCAGGTATTCTGGTAGATTCATCTATTTCTTATTGCAGTTCTATCAATTTTTGTCTCATGCATTTTGATATTCTATTTTCAGGCACACGCACATGAAGGATTGTTACATCTTCTTGGAAATATTTACCCTTTATTATTATGTAATGCCCCTCTATATCCCTAATAAGTAATATCCTTTGCTATAAAGTTTTCTCTATCTGAAATAATTAGCATGGTATATCTTTCTGTATCTTTCTGTAATTTGTTTTCAATCCATATGTGTCTTTATATATAAAGTTTCCTATGGACAAGATACAATTGAATCTTGTTTTTCAATCCACTCTGTCTTATGATTAATATATTTAGACCATTGATGTTTGAAATGATTACTGATACAGTTAGAATTACACGTCCCATAATTGCTATGGTTTTCTCTTTGTTGCCCTGTATACTGGTTGCCCTAGTGTTTGCCATATACATTTACAACTGATCCAAGTCCACTTTCAAATAACTCTATACCACTTTACAGTTAGTGCAAGTACCTTATTATAATAAAATATACCGAATTTCTCCCTTTGCCCACCTTCATCATTTTTGTCATTCATTTCACTTACATACAAACATTTATATATGAAATCAAATAAATTATTGGTATTATTTTGAACAAACTGTTATCTTTAGATCAATTAAGAGTAAGAAGAATAAAAGTTTTCCTTTTACATTCCCTTATTTCATTCTCTGATACTCTTCCTTTCTTCATGTAGGTCTGAGTTTCTGACCTATATCATTTTCCTCCTGTCTGAAGAACTTTTTAACATTTCTTATAAGACAGGTCTGCTGGCCAAAAATTCCCTCAATTTTTGTTTGTCCAAGAAAGTGTTTCTCCTTCACTATCAAAGGATAATTTTGCAAAGCAAAGAATTTTTTTTTTTTTTTTGTGCTCTCAATGCTTAAAATATTTCAGTCCACTCTGCTTGCTTGCATTGTTTCTGGGAAGACATCAGATTGCTCCTATACAGATAAGGTGTTCATTTTTCTCTGGCTTCTTTAAAGACTTTTTTCTTTATCTTTGTTTTCTGAAGTTTAAATATGATATATGTAGGTGCAGGTTTTTGACACTTATCCTGCTCAGTGGTTTGGTCTTTTGGTGTCTGATATTAAATTGGGGAAATTCTCAGTCATAATTTCTTCTAATATTGCTTCTATTCCTTTCTCTCTTTATACTGTATTCCAATTGTGTGTATGTTACAATTTTTATGGTTATGCCACAGTGCTTGGATATTTTGGACTGTTTTTTCTCTCAGTTTTCTTTTTATGTCTGCCTGCCAGTTTTGGAATATCCTCCAGTTTAGAGTTTCTTGTAATAACCTCAAGCTCGATGATTTATTCTTCAGGTGTGACCAGTCCACTAGTGTGTTCCTCAGAGGCATTCTTCATTTTTGTACAGTGCTTTTGATCTCAAGCAATATATTTTTTAGAATTTTCGTCTCTCTGCTTATGTTATCATCTGTTTTTGCATGTTGTCTAATTTTTACCTGAAAGCCCTTAGCATATTAATTATAGTTTTTGAAAATTCCTGGTCTCATAACTCCAACATTCCTGCCATATCTGACTCTGGTTCTGATGCTTGTTCAGTCTATTAAAACTGTTTTTTTAAATTTACCATTTAGTATGACTTACAGTTTTTTCTTGATAGTCTGACATGAGGTGCTGGGTACAAGGATCTGCAGCTCATAAGCCTTAGTTGTGGGGTAGGAAAAGCCATCCGCAGTGCTGATTAGGGATTAGGTCTCAGACTTTGGTGAGCCTGTGTTCCTGGACTGTGACCCTCACACAGACATCTCAGTTTGTTTCCCCCTTAAAGTGGGACAGGAGACCTGGACGGGGCTGGACTTGGACGTTTCGTTTCCCTTCCCCCAGAAGGTTAAGCTCTGGGGAAATAGTTTCTGCTGAGCACAGGCCTTGTTAAGAAGAACAAAATGTTCTGGAGTATTTAAAAATGGTTCCTTTTTTCTCTCCTAGAGATAATTTTTCTTAGGTATTCGCGTGAGGTCCTGGTAGGCCTCCTGTGGATAAGACTGACAAAAGCAGAGACATCCTGTGGCTGGGCCCCTTGGCGTTTCAAATCCCAGATCTGGCCACATTGTCTCCAGTACTTCGTCCATCAAGGTTAGGTTTTCCTTCCCCAGGGCTCTCAGCCATGGGGCTTGTGCTCACAGATTCCTGCTGCAGTTAGGTTGTGGCTCCCGGTGGCTGCCTGTCCCTCCAGTCTTTGGGAGAGTGTTTTATCCTGTGTCCTCACAGACTTAATGGATCTAAGAAGAGTTGTTGACTTTTCAGTTTGCTCAGCTTTTCACTTGTTCAATTTGTGTCCTTTGACGTTAAATGCACCCTTTTTATCATTTTGTTGATACTTTATTCATAGTATGTACATATTACTATATTTTCTAGTAATACAAAATTTTCTTGACCTTACATTAAAAAAATTCAGTATTAAGTATCAAAATATTTCTAAGTCTAATGCTTAGACATTTGGACTTGCAAACTCAGTTATACATTGTCTTTTCATGGTTCTCCATTCTTTTCTGTACATCTCTGTCAATCACAGTTCTCCAGAGAAACAGAACCAATAGGAGATAAATAGATAGACACACGGATAGATAGATAGATTTATTATGAGAAATTGGCTCATGTTATTTTACAGCCTGAGAAGTCCCAGGATCTATAGTCAGCTAGCTGGAGACCCAGAAGAGCAGATGGAGTAGCTCTAGTCCGAAAGGCTGCAGTCTCAAGACCGAGAAGAGCCCATGTTTCAGTGTAGAAGTCTGAAAACAAGTAAAGACTTGTGCCCCAGTTCAAGGCAGTCAGACAGGAGGAGTTCCCTTTTACCGGTGGAAGGGCAGGCATGGTGGAAGGGCAGGCATGGTGGAAGGGCAGGCATTCTTATTCTACTCGGGTCTTCAGGTGATTGGATGGGGGCCACCCACGTCAGGAGGGCAATACGTTTTGCCCCCTCTACAGATTCAGATGATTATCTCATCCAAAAACACCCTCACAGAAGTATGCAGAATAATGTTTGATCAAGGTGATGCATAAAATTAACCATCAAATATCGAAGCTTCTATCTGGGATGATATTCCGTGCCTCAAAATTACCTTTTAGTGCGTCTTGTAGTGTAAGTTTTGCAGGTGATAAATTCTATTAGTTTTTGCTTTTTTGAAAGTGTTTTTTATTTAACCTTCATTCTTGAGATATATTTTCACCTGGTATAGACTCCTAGAATAGCAGCTATTTTTTTCAGCACTTTAAAATGTTATTTCATTGCCTTCTGGTTTCTTTACGTTAAGAAGTCAGTCCTTAGTGTAATTTGGAAAAATCTAATTTTCCTCAAAATTTTTACTTCCTCATCCATGTAGATGTTGCTTCATCTTATAATTATTATGTCAATTATATAGTGTTTCCATCTCTGCATTTTAAAATAATTTTTGTTTAATTTTGTAATTATTATTTGTTTCAAGAGAATTGATAATTGTTTATTAAAGCACTTTAATGAGGGCTGCTTTAAAATCTTTGTCAGAATACTCCAACATCTGATTCATCTCAGTGTTAAGATCTTTTTGGTTTTTTTCTAAATAAAATTATGATTCACCTGCTTTTTGGTATAGCAAGATTTTCTAAAGTTGTATCTTGGCTACTTTTTGGACATTATATAAATCTAGATCTTATTTAATCCCTGTTTCTGCCAGACGGTCCTCCTGCTGTGGTTTGGTGTGAATGCCAGTTGGTTGTATGTGTGCAGCTTTCTACTGACCAAAACCACCGAAACAGGAGTGGGGCACTGCCTTACACGGCCTCCTTGCTGATGAGAGGAATGCATGTTCATCTTCTCCCTCGGCCCCGGTAACACCAAGGAAGGGGGCGTTGTAGGCTGACTCATATTTTCTTGTTGTTACATGGTGAGGACAAAACCTAGCTCCCCACCAACTCCAGAAAAAGAGGAGAGGTGGAAGTGGTCCTCCTACCAGCCCGAATGCCAGGACCTCCTTTTCCATCTCTCGACTGCGGAGCGAGCCTGAGGCAACTTCTTATTGAGCTCTGCTAACCTCAGGGGGTCAAGGGGACGCAGTGTGTTTAGCCCTGTGTCACACTGCACGTTCAGTGTCATTGCTACTGGCTGAGTGTAGGGGTTCAGCTAGCCCTGAGCCCCATGGCACTGGGGAAGTTGGGGTGAACCTCGTGGTGACTGGTCTTGCTTTGCACTGCTTTGTTAATCTGTTTGCTGCCAGGTAAGGGTGGAAGCTGAGATTCCCACTCGACTCTGTTGACACTAACCTGGTGGGAGAATCAGAGCACAGTTTGCTTCTGCCAAGCATGGGTGGAATATCCGCCCCCACTCAGCCCTTCTGGCACCACGTCAGCAGGTGAGCCACAGCCTTCCTTGCTTCCGCTAGGCGGGGCCTGGCAGACCAGCTCTCTGCTCGGTCACCCGGATACCACTTTCCCAGAAAAGTCGGAGCACTGCTCATGTCTCCTGAGTAGCAACCCGCTCGTTGCTGTCGACATCACTGGACATCACCGGAGAGAGAACTCAGAGGACGGGGCGGCCCACTCCCATGGAGCAGAGCTGGAAAGCCAGTTCTCCTCTCAGCCCTGCTGAACCCACGGGAGCCGTAGAGGCAGTTTTCTGTAGGTGTTTACATGGAATAGAGTGGATGTTGGCAAAAAGGCTGTCTGCCAGAAGCACATGATGATTCACTTGTAACATGAAGACGTCATAGTTAATAACATTAATAACTCCATTAAAATATTTCACTCTTGGAAGAAGGACAGCAGGGAGAGGTGAAGACAGCCGTGGAGATGGAAAGTGAGGTGCGTGTGGGCCGGTGCCATAAACACAGACTTCAGAATCAGAGGGGTCTGGATTTGAATCTGTGCCTACTCCTCTTTAACTAATTGCATGTAGGCATTGTAAAATGCCCTTCAGTTCAATGTCAACATTTGTAGAATGAATTTAACAATGTGAAACACTTTGCACATAGCACCGTTTCGTTTCCCAAATCCCTACTCTCCCCGAATGCACAGCTGCGTTGTGGGGAACACAGTTAAGCTTCCGTCTAAGGCCCCGCTCTCCGTCCACACTGGCATCGCCGCTCAGCCCCGCAATGGGGTAAAAGACACTTGGTAACAGCACGACTTGGCAACTAGCACTACAGAAGAAGGGAAAACATAAATATGTAAAGCATCCTCCTACGATATGAAAATTGCACCAAACATAAATTCCTGCCCTTTCCAAGACTCTCCCCCCAACCAGTTTGGGAATGAAAAACATCTTGTGTTTTATAACTACATTTGTTATTACAAAAATATAGCAACTCTATAAAAAATGAGTGCCACACAGCCCTTTCTTTAACAGTTCTTTCATGCAGTCTGGGAGGCTTTATCACAGCGCTGATAATAAAGGCAAAGCTAGGCTCATTTCCAGTAACTTAATGACTTTTCCCAGCTGCTGTGACTAGCAAAGTACCCTTAAATAGGAAGGCAGAGTTACTTTGAAAACCTATGCTGATTTTATCTTCTGACTACTCATCTATAGTGCACACTAATGCATTTTCTCAGATGGTGCCTTTAGAGCACGTAAATTATGACCATTGAAAAAGTATATTCACTCATAGTGCTATTGGCTTTCCCATGTTTAAATGAGCCATCTCGCATCAAATATTGTGATGGTTTTGAATAACCATGTATAGGTCACCTGACAAAGTTACACTTTCTACATTATTGCCAATTGCAATGGTCATTTCTCAAGTGCTTTCCTGGTTTAACACTCTATCTCTTTCCCTTAAAAATGCCCAAACATAAAAGGGAACAATAAATACTCCAGGCTATAATAAAAACTTAATTTGCTCATTCTAAATGTAAATTTACATAGATTGTTCAGATAAAATTGACACTTTAATTATAGATTGCAAAGGAAAAGGGCCATATTTCATTGAATATTCTCAAGTTATTACATTTAAATGGCATTGCACATAGGTTGCCCAATCAGTCATTGCTGGAGGCTTGATGATCGTGGATAAATGTGGAAATTTGCGCTTCTAAATAATTAGTTTAAGCATCATTAAGCCTTTTAAAACCCATTTCTGCTTATTATAGTTTACATATTAAAATGTATTTACTGAGGTTTTGGATTATTTCAAGTGTGAGAGAAAAGGCCAGGCAATAGACTAAAAATATATTAAACTACCAATGTCTCCATCGGTGCAAACTTCCCACTGCCACCTGTCTGATTATTTTGCCTTTCCCCGGTCCTTGTGTCCACCCTTCTGCCATAGTATGAAGGTAGTGTCAAGTAGATGCAGTAGAGAATCTATATTCTTTCTACACACGTGCTCAGGTTCCTGTTCAACACCTGAAACATAAAGGAACAAACTCTATGAAGAAATGCGTAAGTTGAAATGTGTTCAGGAGTACTGGATATAGTGGAGACTCTCCTCCACGTACTGAGGTTGCCTGCACATCATAATATATGCTTCCAGCTGTTGAAGTGCAGAACCAATGTTGTCCCTCCGAACTTAATCGCTTCTGGCTCAAAACTACATCTGATTAAAAAGTTCAATTCCACGCCTCTATATTTTCACCAAAATAACTAGGAAAACATTGAAACACGTAAAAACACACAACTTGCAAATATAGACTGAATGTATCTGGGGTGAATAAACATTCATAAGGCAGATGAAAATAAAATAATGAAACTTGTTTCATATTTTAATTAATAAATATACTGCTAGTGAAAAAAATGATAATATAAAATGATTTGTATATCTCAATCATTATTGTTCTGATTATGAAATTTGAAATCAATATCAGCTCTACTCAAAATGTCATCTGATGGACCCAAGACCCTCTCAGAGAGTTTACAGGGTCAAAATTATTTCTATGTCAATATTAAGACATTGTTTTCCATTTTCATTGTGTTGACATTTTCTGTGACGGTACCAAAGCACTGGTGTGTGATTTGTACACCTCAGCACAAATCGGTACAGTAGCAGCAAGCACTACAAATAGTCCTTATTTTCTTAACTGTCATCGACTTGAAATTTTAAGAAAGAAAGAAAAATATGCCAATTCCACTTAGGAATGTCTTCAATCTTGATGAAGCAGTAGAAGTTATTGTATTTTTAAAACATTTCCTTGACTATATTTTTTCATAAGTTTGGTGTGACAAATGGGACTGAGGATGAAACACTCCTGCCACTCACTGTTTATCTCAGAGAAAAGAACATGTAAATTGAGTTGCAAACTAAAGTAGTTTTTTTTTTTTTTCATGGAATGCCATTTAAATTGAAAAGAACAAATGGCAGACAAACTAAGGTTATTCAGACTTGAATATTTAGGAAGAATTTTCTTGAAAATAAAAACTGTGAGCCTATCACTTCTAGGAAAATATCTGACAATCTTTTTTATGCAAATGATAAAATTCTATCTTTCAAGGAAAAATTGTAGAATTTTTGAAAATTTGAATTGGCCGCTGTCAACTTAATAGCTGCCTTCAACTTGTAAGGGCCTTTCTGATGAGATTGGTGGTGATATTAATGAATGTAATATTTTTATATCATATTTTGAAATGTGCCCAAATTTTGAATAGATGAATACAATCAGTAAGCCAGTATTTTCAAAACCACAAACACATGACATTACCAAACCATACATGAGTAAAAGAATCCATTCAAAATGTAAATTAGACCAATGAACTTTAATATAACTGAGTATAAAATATTTATTGACATGGATTCAGATTCTACAATGCTCCTAACAGTTAAAAAAAAAAAAAAAAAAAACCACCTCTTGCGGAGTTTTGGTATAGTTTCAAAGAAGAATATCAGAAATATGAGAAAAATCCAATAAAATATTCTTCCCTTTTGCAAACACATGCATTTGTGAAGTCAGTTTTTCTTTATATACATCAGTGAAAACAAGATATTGCAGAAGGTTGAAGGCAGGTTCTACATATTGGTAGAGACTCTACCCAACCAAACTATCACAAAATCATCTGAGCAGAATAAAGTTGTTTTCAGAAATGAAATTCCTTAAAAATTTTGTTTCCATTGTAACAGGCTAGTAGAAGTGACGTTCAATGTGAGAAAGCACAAGTGTGTGGGTCTGAAGAAAATCTTGTCCTGATTGGAGCAGATCTTCTAGAAAGCACTAGAAAGAATTTTATCAAGTGGAGCTTATCTGGTCCCTTTGCAATATCTATAGAACACACCACAATTGTGGGAGGATTGGAGAATTAACTCATGATGAGTTCTTTAAAAATCAAAGCTATAAAATTCTTAAAAATGATTATTAACACCAGCAAAAATAAAGAGTGCAAGAATAAAAATTTCATACTCTAAAATATGGCTCTTCTATTAATATTTCATAGTCACAATGGCATTGAGAGATCATGACATTTCTTTTTCAGAGGAGGAGAGAAAAAATAAATTGCCTCCTTTCATATGGGTGTTCAATGGAAAATGTCAAAAACTAAAACTGAAAATTACAATGTAGCAGTGTAAGCATGCTGTTTAGAAATATAGTGATAAATAATTTTTAAAAATATTAAAAACAGCTAAAAACTTTGAGCATATTTGCTGTGTGGGAAGGAAAATGGAGGAAGGTGCCCACGATTGCTGTTTTGCTTTTGTTTTTTAATCTTATGGAACTCTTTAAATACTATGTATGTAGAGTTTAAAATTAAAATTTTAACTGGAGTTGAAACAAAGAGGAAAGAAAAAATTGAAACACTTTTATTTTATTTGAAAGAACCTACATGACAATGATAAGCAGAAAAAAAGAAATAGCTGTTAAAGAATGTTAAAGTTTTTGCATGGCTTTTTGTGGCTTGATAGCTCCTTTATTTTTATCACTGAATATTATTTGATTGTATGAATGTACCACAGTTTTTCCATACATTCACCTAGTAAAGGACACCTTTGTTACTTTGAAGCTTTGGCAATAATGAATAAAGCTACTATAAACATCCAAGTGCAAGTTTTCGTGAGGATGTACGTTTTCAACTCATCTGGGTAAATACCAAAGAGATGACTTCTGCATCATATTGTAAGAGTATGTTTAGTTTTAAAAATATCTGCCAAACTGTCTCACAAAGTGGCTGTACAATTTTGATTCCCACCAGAAGTGGATGAATAGTTGTTATTGATACATATCCTCATTAGCATTTGGTGTCATCAGTGTTTTGCTTTAAGTCATACTAGGAGGTACGTAGCAGTATATCCTTATTCCAATTTACAATTCCCAAATGGCATATGGTGTTGAGCACCTTTTCATATGCTTATTCGCCATTTGTATATCCTCTTTGGTAAGGTGTCTACTCAGATCTTTTGTCTAGTTTTAAATTGGGATTTTTATTTTCTTACTGTTAAAAATAAGAGTCTTCATATATTTTTGCTATTAGTCCTTTATCAGATATGTGTTTTCCAACAGTTTTCTCCTAGTATGTGGCTCATCTTTTTGTTTTCTTTAGCAGTGCTTTTGCACTTTAATTTTCATGAAGTTCAACATATTCATTTTTCTTTCATGAATTATTTTTTAATATTACATATAAGAAGTCATCACCAAAACCAAGGTCACTTAAATTTTCTTCTATGTTATCTCCATAAGTTTTATAGTTTTGTATTTTACCTTTAGGTCTATAATGCATTTTGAGTTAATTTTTGTGAAAGGTATAAGGCCTGTGTTTTTTTTAATTGCCATGTGGCTATTCAGATATTCAGTTGTTCCATCACCATCATTTGCTGAAAAGATTATCTGTTTCCATTAAATTCTCATTGTTCCTTTGTAAAGATCAACTGACTATAAAAACATAGGTCTATTTCTGGGTTCTCTATTCTGTTCCATTGATCTATTTGTTTATTTATTTTTTCTTAATAATACCACATTATCTTGACTATTCTAGTTTTCTAAGTCTTGATGCCAGGTAGTGTCAGCCTTCAGACTTTGTTTTTTGCCTTCAGTATTGTGTTGGCTATTCTTGATCTTTTACCTTTCCATATAAATTTTAGAATCAATTCATCAGTACCCACAAAAGAATTTGCTGAGATTTTGATTTGGATTACATTGACTCTATAGATCAAGTTGGAAGGAAGACATATATTGACAATATCAAGGCTTCCTTTGCATGTATGTGGAATGTCCTTCTATTTATTGATTTTTTTTAAATTCATATATTTTTATAGTTTTTCTAATATAAATGTTGTACATATTTTGTTAGATTACCAATATGTGTTTAGAGAAGAATGAAAAGATAAAACACATTTAAACTGGAGAAGATATAACTGCTGAAAGCTAATATAGAGACAGAAAAAGGGTATTTCCAGCAAACCTAGGTACATATTCTAATTACTTATAAGCACTTAGAATAAATTGATAAATATAAAATATAAAATTTTAAATGTTTATGGAGGGCTGACTTTTTTTTTTTGAAGTTTTTGTTTATTTATTATAGCTTATTATGGGGCTACAACAGTTCTGGTTAAGTATATTGCACATGCCCCTCCCAACCCCCCGAAGTCTGAGCTTCAAGAGTGTCCATTCCCCCAACAGTGCACATCGCACTCATCATGTAGG
>CM052437.1:98287637-98327734 GCA_028533085.1 Varecia variegata
CTGAGCCCTTCCCATCTGGATCAATCGTTAGATCTCTTCTTATAGCTTTGGTCTGGATAGAGACATGCCGTTCACGCTGTTCTTAGGCTGTGTAGCGGCCTAGATGTGTTACTTCCTTCGCCACTAGGGGGAGCCTGTTGTGTGTTATTTAGGATTTTACTACCTCAGCTGGGGGGCTGCTTCTGATGGGTCCAGCCCCAGACAATTAATTTGACCTAATACCGGTTTGACGAGTTAAGTCACTGGGTTGTGCTGGTTACACCTGAAAGCTTCTTTTTCTTGTCTCTTCCTCTCTGGAGATGGGTTCTGCCTCTCTCCTCTCTCCTTGTGAAAGACAGTGGCTAGGGGGGAGGGGGTGGAGCCCTCACTCGCCCAGCGCCCCCGCTGCTGCAGCTCCCGGGGCACACGCCTGGCCCGCTCCTATGACCACGTGGTCCACACACCATTCTGTCACGACTGGGGTAGCACTCAGTGTTCACGCAAAGGCGGAGCTCCTGAATTTGTTTATTTTTAGTTTTCTCCAAGTACTGGGATTGTATAATATTATTCACCTTTTTTCCTTTTGTTTATCTTTACCTTGACATTCTATTTATCATTATAAAGCTGCCATTTTATAATAAGAAAATAACATAAAAAATATTTTTAATTTAAACAATTAAATTAAGACAGATACATTTTACCCTTCTCAAAATGTCCTACGAATATTTAACTGTATTATGGTTGCTTTACATTACTGCTGGTATTATCCTAAGAGGCATGTTATTTCACAATATATTTTTAATTGTTGGATTTATATTAACTTATCTTTGAATGTACCATTGTTTTCTAATAGACTATTCCTTTAAATAATTCTCTAAGTAGAAGGAAATTTCAACCTTCCTTTAAAGGTATCAAGATAAGTTTTAAATGTCATTGAAGTAAATGGAAATATTTGTATTCTGACCAGATTTATCAAACTAGTGTCTTACTCTTCTTATCTAGAAACTTGTTCAGTAGCAATTTCATAATTCATTAGATTGCTTCACGTGAAGGTAAAGGAAAAGCTCTCAAACTTTAATATTGGCTGTTAGATCTTACTCATGTACTTTAAACTAGTGAGGCAAAAAGTATCTGGATATTTTATAAATCTTATTTTTATATTTGATATTATAATTACAATTGGACATATAATGTAATATAATATGATATAAAAATTAAATAGAGGCAGAAAACATTTCCAAGTGTTCAATGTTTCCTAAACTTTCTTCTATGGAACACAAATTTAGAGGAAGGCTAATAGATTTTATTGGGAATGAGGGAGAAAGGTGTTTGGTTATGTATTCTCTGAAATAACTGCTCAAAATCTTAATGGCTGGAAACAGCAATGATTTCATGATGTTTCCTGATTTCATAGCTCAGGCATTAGGGAAGGTTCAGCAGGTTGATTCTTTGTTCCACACAGTGTCAACTGAAGTCACTCAGTAGCACCATGCTATCAGACGGCAGGACGAACCATGCCCAAGATGCCTTCACTCTCATGCCTAGCAACTTAGATTGAAGAGCATAAAGGTTGGATTCACAAGGGACTGTCCATTGGAGTATCGACATCTGGGTTCTCTACCATGGAGGTCTCAGACTTTCCCCTTTATATGTCAGGGATCCCAGGAAGATGATGCTAAGGGTAGAAGCTTCAGGCCTTCTTATGACAGCCTCAGATTCTCTTCTGTGACATTCCATTAATCAACGAGTTCCTGAGGTCAACTCAGATTCAAAGAGGTAGGGAGTTAGACTCCGTCTCTTAGTGAAAGAAGTAGCCAGAATCTGTGGCCATCTTTAATCGATCACACGGATGTTTTGGTCAAAATGTTTTGACCAAGGCAATCTTGATTCTCTAATTGCAGGTTTCTTAGAAACTTTAATACATGTATAAGAGATTGTAGGTTTTTAAGTGGTCATTGCAGTATGCAACTTGCCTAAGACTTCTTTGAGAAAAGTATCTTTTTTTCCAAAATCTTTCCTGAAATGTTTGTTCCTTTCTTAAGTATACATTTGTGAGTATTACTGTTAATATTTTTAGTCACTGACACTCTTTTTTTACCCCAGATGTCCATTTAGTTTCTACTACAGGTTACTTGTTAATTAACTTCTACTCAGTATTATAAATTTTATAAATAAAATTGGTTTTTGTTTTGCCTATATGCATCGCGTATTTGCAACAATTATCACAGTTTTAGAACATTTTATCACCTCAAAAAGAAACACTATACTCTTTAGGTATCGCCCTCCTATCACCCCTCAGCCTTAAGAGGCCAATAATCTACAGTCTATCTGTGTAGTTTTCCCTGTCCTGCACATTTTATATGAACTGATTCATATAATATATGGTCTCTTTTGACCAGCTTCTCTCACTTAGCATAATGTTCTCAAGGTTTGTCCATGTTGTTACATATTTCATATTTCACTTATTTTAATGAGCAAATAATATTCATATAAATGTACCACTTGTTCATTTATTTGTTCACTGATGAAAAATTGCATTGTTTCTAACTTTCAGTGATTATAAATAATGTTGCTATAAACATTCATGTATATACATGTGGACATCAGTATAGATGAATAGAGTATATTTCTCTTGAGTATATACCTAGGAGTGGATTTGCTGGTTTGTATGTTGAAACTCCAGACTGTTTTCCAACATGGTGGGACCATTTTACACACCCACCAGCAGTATAGGAGTAATCTTCTTTCTCTAACTCCTCACCAACACTGTTGCTACCTGACTTTTTGATTCTAGTTATCCTAATGTGTGTAAAGTGGCATTTCATTGATGTTTTGATAACTAATGAAGTCAATCATTGTTTCATGTGCATCTCTTCATTTGTATATTTTCCTTTTTGGAGGGGGGAGGGGAATGGGCATTGCTTTGTCCTCTCAGGCTGGAGAGCAAAGGCACAATCAGAGCTCATTGCAGCCTCTAACTCCAGGGCTCAAGCAATCCTACTGCCTCAGCCTCCTGAGCAACTTGCCTAAGACTTCTTTGAGAAAAGTATCTTTTCTCAAGCTGAGATTATGGGTGCAAGCCACTCCATTTTTGTATTTTCCTTGGAGAAAAGTCTATTCAAATAATTTTCCTATTTCTTGAATTGGATAATATTTTAATTTTTGAGTTATAAGAATTCTATATATTCTAGATGGAAAACCCTTATAAGATATATGATATGTAAATATTTTCTCCCATTTAGTGACTTGTCTTCACTTCTTGATGGAGTTCTTTGAAGCACAAAATTTTTCATTTTGATGAAGTCCTATTTATCTATTTTTTATATTGCTGCTTATGATTTAGATGAGTCTTTTGCAAATTCCAAAGTTATTAAGCTTAACCCTTATGTTTTCTTCTAAAAGTTTTATATTTATAGCTCCTGCATTTAGGTCTTTAACTCGTGTTTACTTAACTTCTGTGTATGGTTCAGAATAAGGGCCCAACTTCTTTGTTTTCTATGTGTCTGTCCAGTTGGTCCAGCACCATTTACCGAGGAGGCTCTTCTTTCCTTCACCGAGTGGTTTGGGCACCCTTGCAGAAACTCAGTGGACCACAGACATATGAGTTCATATCTAGATTATCAATTCTATTCCACTGCTCCATGTCTATCCTTGTGCCAATTCCACACTGTCAATTACTGTTGCTTTGTGGTAAGTTTGAAATCAGGAAGTGTGAGTCCTTCTACTTTGTTCTTTATTTATAGAATTATTTTGTCTGTTCTGAGTTCCTTCAATTCCATCTAAATTCTAGAATTAGCTTGTCAATTCCTACAAAAAAGTTAGCTGGGACCCTAATAGGGACTGTGTTGCATTTGCAGACCACTGGGGAGTGTTGCATTGCAGTTCTCCATGCTTTCTTGCAAATTCAATCACTTCATTTGTGAATGAAGAGGCGGGGACTGCCCCTGCAGGAGCACGAAAAGGGCTGTCAGGCCCCAGTGTTCTCGGCACACTGTCCCTGAGCAAAGCCTCCATTCCAGGAGCGTGGATTCCGCAGAGGAGGCGTGATCTCATCTCTCAATGCACTTGCCTGGGACTTCGCCTCAGCGACCAGCAGCTGAGGGCAGGGCAAGAGACACTGCAAGTCAGCTATTCCTGAGAAGAAAGCTCTGAAACAAGGAGGTGGTAGAGGGATCTCGTGCTCGTGGCTACAGTAATCCGGAGAGGTTGGGATTAGGATTGTTTGCAGAGGCTTTAATTTTTTTAATTTTTATTTATTTATTTTTTATTTGACAGTTTGCACCAGATTCACTGGGGAGTGGATCACCTCGCACTGCCATGCTGGGAGTCAGCCTCATAGCTCGGGGGATCCGTCTGCCCCGTGGACTCCGCACCCCAGACGCAGTCTCCACATGAGGGACTGCGGCGGTGAGCGGAGTGCCCAGAACTGGGCCTCCCTGCGGTCCCGGACTGCGCGACCTCGCGTGGCCACTCCCGCTCCCTGCCGGGCAGCTCTGCATTTGTTCCCCCCCTCAACATAATTAAATTCTTAAGTTTTTGCCTTGAAATTGCTTTAAAAAATTTGACGAACAGCATATTAAATGGAAAAGCATGTTCATTTACAAGGAAGGGATATAAATGCCTGGCATGTCAGACGAAAGAGTTTCCAAAGCTAAGTTTTCTAAAGCTACTTTGAAGTAGTTAATGATGTTTACAAGATGCATTTACGTCCATCATGTTATTTTCTCTTTCTATTTATACATTTTCATGTGCTAAACACTCTCAGCTCTCCCACCTTATTATTGTACCATGACACCAAACTGTATGTATCAGCAAGAGAAAGGAAAGCTCTCTAATGAGTTCCTCAATGGATTTATTGTGAACTGAGATTTCTTAATACATTCTTTTCTGCTGAAGAACTTGTCAGGTTAAAAATAACTGAGCCTTACATTATGTTCTTATCATCTATTAATATAAGCTCAGATGGAATAAGTTCTATCATTTTATAGTCAAACTCAAGAAAAAATGAGTCTGGCATCAAATATGTGGAAAAACATTGAGCTTATAAATGACACTATTGTGTTCCAAAAAGTAGCCAAAGGTTTGAAATCTGATATAAAATTATTTAAGAAAAATCTTCAGGCAATGAAAACTAAATGTAGAAACTATCCAAAAAGATTACTGGGGGGGGGTAAATATTTAATATTTTGATTATAGTTACAAAATAGGCTAAATTTGTTATATAAAACCTGACAATATAAATTGTTAAACTTTTACCCCTGGAACCAGAAAGATAACAGTTTAACTGGTTGGTCATACAATGATTTCATGCACATACAAATGTTAATGTGAAGGGCCGTAATCAATGTCGCAGGTATAACAACTCAAAATAACGCATTCAACCAGGAAAACATGCTTTAGATTCAAAATATCTAAAGCAGCCCACAGAATGGGAGAAAATAATTGCAAATCACATATCTGATTGGGGATTAATATTCATGATATATACAGAATCCCTAAACTTCAACAACAAAAACCTAAATAATCTCCTTCCAAAATGGGAAAAAGACTTGATTAGACATTTCACCAAAGAAAATACACAAATAAGCACATGAAAAATTAATCAACATCACTTATCATTAGACGAATGCAAATGAAAACCACAATGAGATACCACTTCACATCCCTTAGACCATCAAAATAAACACACAAACAGAAAATAAATGTTGAGGAGGATGTACAGAAATCGAACCCTTGTGAATTGTTAGTAGAAATGCAAAATGGTACAGCTACTGTGGAAAATAATATGATTCCTTAAAAAGTTAAAAAATATGTCCCAGCAATTCTACTTCTGGGTGTGTACCCAAAAGATCTGAAGGTAGGAATTCAAAGAGATATTTGTACACTCACCCACATATGTGCCCATCAGTGGATGAATGGGTAAGCAAAATTAGGAATATACATACAGTGAAATATTATTCAGCCTTTCAAAGGAAGGAAATTCTGACACATGTTATAACATGGCAAAAGCTTGAAGACATTATACTAAATGAAATAAGTCAATCACAAAAGGACATGTATGTTTTTGCTCAGACAAGGTACTCAGAATAGTCAAGTTCATACACACAGGGTAGTTCCCCAGGGCTGCCATGAAAGGGCAATGGAGAGGTATTGTCTAATAAGTGCAGGCTTTCATCAGTACTGCAAGATGAAAAAGTTCTGTGAATCAATGGTAGTGATGATTGCCAACAAAGTGAATGCATTTAATGCCACTGAACTGCACACTTAAAAATGGTTAATTTTATGTTATAAATATTTTATCACAATTTAAAAAATAAATTAAAAATCTAAAGTAAAAAACCCATATTAATTAAAAGTAACATACAAATTCACAGTCCTATTGCGATTTTAGCACATATATTTAAGTGATAAAGAAGCAGACAAAACGTTAGCATGTGAACAACCCAATTAAAAAATAAGAACTAATTGACAGAATAGACATTGTGCCCAATAATGAGAGAATAGACATTTTTCTCAAGTGCATGCAAATGTAAAATTTTTACGTATTCTGGGTTACAAATTCACAGCATACTTAAAGAACTGAAAATAATATTCAGCATTTTGGCCAAAACAATTTTTATTTAGATAAACCAATAACATAAAGATAACAGAAAGCCTCCAAATCTATTTGGAATAGAAATGATGTCTTTCAAAGTAACCCTGGATCACAAAGGAAATCACAAACAAAGAAAATATTTTAAAATTAATGATGACGAAGTAGTTAATTATCAGTTCCATGGACCATAGGCTAAAGGTTTACTCAGAGGCAATTTTATAGATTAAAAAATCTATGATTTAATTATTGTAGAGGACCAGAATATGCCACTGCAAAATATGCTTCTCTGGCAGGATTGTTGAGCTGAAGGCAGCAAGAGAGAGCAGATGCAGGAAAATACTCTGCCCTCCCTCTGTTTGCCTAAAATCAGGACACAGATTTGGAAAGACAACAGACATCCTCTCTCCCCCTCTCTACCAAGGAGAACAAAGGTTCGCTGCTGAAGACAACTTTAGACCTTTATGGGTCTAGTTCATGTTTGCCATTTATTTGCCTTCTCCCAAGTTGCCTCCCTTAGAGACTCAAAGTCCTTTTTCTTTGTCTTGCTACTTCTCTAACACTGCACTGTTCTTTGTCGAAGATGCTACATAAGCTGGAATTAAATGCCATCTCTTTGAGAACTACTCATTCCTTGAGTTTCCCCCAAACTTCTGTTTATTTTTTCCCTGTTAATGTCTTTTGTGGCGTCAGTTCATTTCAACTAATAACTTACAAGGGTTGAAGTAAAACTGATTTTTCTTCTACAGTATCTATTTCAGGAAATTATAAAAAGAACATCACATTGAGTCAAAGAATCAGTAATGAAGGAAAGTGTGAGCATATATGTATAATTTTTTTAAGTACTATAGAAAAAAAATCAAAGAAACCAAAATTTGTTCTTGATAAAACTGTTAAAATGTGTAGACTTCTAGCAAGACTGATCAAAAAGAAATAGAAAGCACAAATGACTAAAATTGAGGTCAAAACGTAGTATATCACTGCAGATCCTACAGATATTAAAAATATAAAGAGTATAATAAAAAAAATTATGAAAAACATTCTATCATATTTGACAATTTATATAAAATGTAAAAGTTCCTAGAAAAAATGCAATTACTGAAATGTCAAAAGAAATGAGAGATCTAAGAAGAGAGCTATAATTATTAAAGATATTGAATCTGAAAACTGAGGCATATATGTGCAAAAATTTCTTAGAATGAAAAGATAGTACTGCACTTATATTTGTTCAAATAATATAAAAATGTCTAAATAAAAACTGCAATTAATTAGGCATAAAATAAAATAACTCATTTATTATAAAGCTAGTTAAATTAATTTGTAAATCTTTTATGAAAAGCACTTAAAGATATCAGCAAGCATGTAACAAGGTACTTGAAAATAAAAAAAACATGATCTTTTTGAATAGAAAGCATCAACAGAAAATAGACAAGTATTATCATTAAACAATCTATTAATTTAATATGGCCTTTAACAAAATAAAACTTCTAGTCCTAAATGAGCTGATCCAAATGTCATACAGAATATTTACCAAAATTCTGAAAACAAAAAGAATGAAGAGAGACTAGCTCTACCAAACATATGTGTGTATGTGTATATATATGTATCTCACTAAATATGCATAATGATTGAAACAGCATGTTTTTATAGTACTACAACAAGAGCAAATACATTAATGGAAAGTTTTACATAAAAATTCAGTAAAAGGTATTAGAACAACTATGGGCCAATATTGAAAAAAAAAAGTTTGACTTGTATAACAATTGTCATACCAGACTGAATTCTAGAAAGCTCTGCTCAAGACTCTAATTTCTGTAATATATAATTAACTTCCCAGAAAATAAAATAACCCAATAGAAAACATGGACAAAGAGTAAGAACATAACATTCACAGAATGGGAACTATGAATGACTCCTGAACGTTATTCATTATAACATATCTCGTTAGAACTGTGAGACACGTGAAATGTACTTGTACTCTTTTTTCACCTACCATATTAGCAAATGTCAAAAAGCCTAATAACAGCTCTGTTGGTTACTGCACAAGCAGTCGATTTTACATTTTAATTTGGGAATACAGTTTGGAACACAGTCTATGAAGGGTAATTTGATAATAAAAGAAAAAACTCATTTACTAAAGCTCATATAGAGGATAAATAAGATATTAATAACTCCCCAAGAGGGAAAATGAATACAAAGAAGGTGAAAAAGAGGTAACTCTGTTCTCTGCTGTCCAGAGTTTTGTAAGTTTTTAACTTTCTACTCCAAACTTACTTTAATTATTTTTAAAAGGAATCAATTAATTACTAAGGAAAGTATGAAAATACTCCCACCAGCAGTTGAAAAAAAGAAAGAATACATAAAATAATCTAGTAAAAATGAATATTAACACATAGAACACTGTAAGAAATTATATATAAGGTAAAGAATATTTTGGGAAGAAATATAAATTATATTCATTCCAAGACTCATGATACAAATAGAAAGTAGAGATATACTTTTTTTCTGACTAGTTAAATATTTTGAAGAATTTTAGTATCATGCGTTTTCCAATTGTCAAGCTTACTCACTGTAGAGTATCACTGATCATTGCTGATGCAGTTCAAATGCAAGAGACATTTTCAAATATGCCTTTTAAGCCGTAAAGAACATGGTATATCATATTCTACACTGGCTTTTCTTTAAACAGCACTTAAGAAATTTAAATCACTTTTTAAAGTATATACTTAGAACACATTTTAAACATTTTATATGTTGTCACATTAAGAGATTTTTATTAACAGAAAAAAGGATGCATTTCATGCTTAAAAGCATGCCTATAACTATCTGGATATGAATCTCCATTTAATATCATTGCCTAAAATGCAAGCTTTTTTGGTTCACATACATGCTATTTAGGAAAGAAGGCAATTGAGGTTTTCTTTTCTTCTCGGCTCAGGAATGATTTTCCCATTTATATCTATGGTTTTTGCTGATCCTGAAAGGACAGATTTTTCTTTAACAAATGATTTTTTAAATAAAATTTCACTGAAGTGTCATGTACTTAAAGTACACAAATCTTAAGCATACAGGGTGATACATTTCACAAAGTGAGCCCAGACCCATAAAGTCACTCCCCAAATCATGAGATCCATTCACTCTTACCCACCTCCCAGACCCTCCCTTGCACCCCCTCCCCTTTGTTTGGATGCTGACAGTGTCCTCTGTCTGCAGCAAACCTTCCTTCCTAAGTCCAGCCACCACCCGCCCATGGGGCTCTCCTCAGTTCCTCCCTGACCTTGCCCGCCCATCCCCCACATCACAGACTGCACTTCCTCAAGGACAGTATGGGCATCACGGTCCCAATATGGATTGCTAATTCTAATATTTCATGATTATTTTCTCAGAAATCTTGCTGCAATCACAATTCTATCTTTCTAGCTCATATTTCATTTCACTTTATCTTATTATAATTTTATGCTCCTATTTTTAGAGTTAAAATCTTCATTCATTTTTTTTTGAAAATGGCAGCTTCTTAAAATTTTATTTTCAGGCCTCTAAAATTTATGCTTAAAGATTTTCTCCTAACCTGAGTCTAGAATAATGTTTCTTTTTGGCGTATACAGTGTTTTCTTCCTGGCTCCCATTTGGAGACTCTCGCATTCTATCCCTGGAAAGAGTCCATCCAGACCACATGATCTCTAACAGACAAATCTGTGGCTGTGCACTTGCCAGTGTTTCCTCCTCTTACCAGACACAGGCCTTCACGGAAGTCTGCTTTGTGCACGGTCCTAAACCTGTTCTCTAGACCGAACAGTCTTTCATTGTATGGAGCTCTGCAGGGCTGATTCCTCCTTTCTTTCATGCATGTTTCCCTGACACTTTAGACTGATGCTGTACAAGAAAAGCTACAAGCCCTCCTGTGGGATGCTACCAGACTTCCTCTTTCTTCTTTCATCCTTTTATTTCTAGCAAATTTACCTCCCAGCATATAATGCACTATCACGATTCCAGCTCTCTCTACTTTCTGGTTTCAGGTTCAGAGATTTGAAGTTTCTCAGTGGGAGAAGCTCTCACACACACATACACACACACACACACATGCCAGTGAGGGAGTAGGAACTCACAGAGCCACATGGGCCTTACCCATCAATATAGAGATGGCAACTTTTGTCCTTTGCCTTCAAGATGTCCTATGGCTAAATGCCCATTCTAGACACATCTTACCAGCACTGTGTTAAGAAGAAATTCTCGTTGATTCTGCGATTGATGGTCTGTCAATCCTAGTAATAACTAGTGAGATTTATGAGTTAATGTTTATATTCCTGTACTTCAGAGGTATTCGTTACCTGTGAAAGTGATAGCTGGGACCTCACCTAAACACGTGACTCTAAGCCTGTTGTTCACCCCACAGTCAGCCGTGTCTGTCCGGCGGGAGGCGATTCTGCTCTGTGAAGCCAGAACGTCAGTGGGTCTGAGATTTCAGTGCTGCCTGAACTTTGGACAAGTCACCTGCCCTCACTCCCCTCTCATCTCTAGAATGGGGGTAGTATTAGTACATGTATCTCATAGGGCTGTGGTCAGGATTAAACTCATTTATTTTCTTAAGAAAATACTTCAGGGACTATCTAGTAACAAATAAGTACTCACTAAGAGTTGTTGACTTTGCCATTGTTTTTATTTGTTGTGGTGACAATAGCCTGATATCTTCCAATACAAGAACTTCCATTTTCCTTCCCTCAGCCACTGGGGTCCCCAAAGACTATCCTTTTATGTGTCAACCCAGATAAAGAAAATATTTGCCACCCTCATTGTAGCTAGCTATGTGCTGTGGTCAGAATGTTTGCATCCCTGCAAATGCATACATTAAAACATAATCCCCAAGATTAGGTGAGCTCCACCCCATAAATGGGGTAGAGTCCCCTTATGAAAGAGACCCCAGATTGGCAGCTAGCCCCTCCCACCATGTGAGGATACAGAGAGAAGGTGCTTTCTATGAAGTAGAGAACAAGCCCTCACCAGATACTGAACCTTCCAGTACTTTGATCTTGAACTTCCCAGCCTCAAGAACAGTGAACAAGAAATTTCTGTTGTGTATAAGGCACTCATTTTATGGCAAATTTGTTATATCAGCCTGAATGGACTAACATAGTGTATGACTAACTTCTGGTCACTATGATGTTCATGGAAATAGTATATGAAACTTTTTAGAATTGGTCTTAATTGGAGGAAGTCTACTCTTATCCTCTTTCTTCCTCCTACTGGTTGGGATGTAGACTTAATGGCTAGAGCTCCAGCAGCTGTCTTGGAACATCCCTGGAGGGAAACCAATGCAGTGAAGCAGTGAGACGAAAGGGCCATGAGGCTGCCCTACCAGCATTATACTTTAGTACTGACTGCATATTTTACATGGAAGAATACAATCTTCTATGCTTAAGCCACTTTTTGTTTTGGCATTTGGCCACATGCAGTAGCTGATCCTAGTCAAATATTACTTTGCTTTGGACCGTCTGCTCTTTGTGCTTATGCTAGAATTTCATCTGAGTCATCTTCACTAAATGCTGATGAGACCCCCAAGCTGAAACTCTCTGCTAGGCTCCAAGTCCACGCAACCCCAGCACACTTGGCATGTCAGTACACATAAACATATACAATACTGAACTCATGGCTTCCTTTTCTGTTCCCAAATCCAGTATTGTTCCAGGCCACGCCAGCATCCTAACAAACTAGACATCTGGGCATTCACATTAATACCACCTCCTAATTCTCTGTATTCCAGCCTTTTGAAATCTTGTTGATTCTATACACAAAATATCTTCACCTCCTCCACAACTATTCATGAATCATCATAAATTACACATAGCATGAGTTATCCTCTAGATTTTCCGTCCCTTTCCTATTCTCCACGGTACAGTTAGCTGATATTTTTGATAAAGAAATATTTTTCCAAGGCTCACAGGGTGAAGATGAATATCCGTAGCCTAGAGACACCTCCCTGCTGTGTCCAGCACCGCCTCTCTGTCTGGCTCATCAACCACCATGCTTCATCTCACACTCAAATCTCAAACCAACTGGCCTCTTCGTTTCTAGAAAATTCCATGCTCCATTTAATTACAACTGTATTGCAATTTTTCATCCTCATTAAAGGAATCTTTCCAGCCTACTATTTTGGAAATGTGTTGAAACATAATATTGATCCTGAACAAACACACAGCCCGTATTCATGCACGGGGGTGCAGGGAAGTGAGAGCTGACTGCCCCATAGGACCTAGAAGCAACCTAAGGTTCTTCTATTAAAGAAATGGATTGATTTATCCAGGTGGAAATATAACTGCCAGAAGGGAAATGGCCCCCCAGAGCAAAGCCCTTCTTGTGCTATTTGGAGAAGTTGCAATGAATCTGTAAACAAGCCGTGCCCACATCACAGGATCTCAGGAAGCCTTCTCAGTCAAGAGAAAGACCCAGCAGGAACCAGATCTGTGCACTGCAGCAAGGGAAGCAAGAACTGCCCCCTGCACTGTGGAATATAAATACATACACACAGGTCAGCCACCACATGAACAAATTTAGCAGCATGAACAAGAAAGACCAAATCAATAAATGACAGATAGTGCAGAGCAACAGGTAGCTCGGAGAGCAGAGAAGCACTTTAGGGGCGGCTTGCTGTGGTCTACCTCTGGGCCCACAAATCACCTGGGAGGCGGGAGTTGCAAGCCCAGGTGTGTCAGGAATGGATAGTATTTTTCTGATAATAATATTGTCAGTCTTCTTCTGTTTTAAATTTTTAGAGACAAGGTCTCACTCTGTTACCCAGGTTGGAGTACAGTGGCACAATCATGGCTCACTGAAGCCTCAAACTCCTGGGCTCAGGCAGTCCTCCTGCCTCAGCCTTCCAAGTAGCTGGGACTGCAGGCATGCACCACCAGACCCAGGTAATTTTTAAAATTTTTTCTGGAGTCTAGGTCTCGTTATGTTGCCCAGGCTGGTCTTGAACACCTGGCCTCAAGTCATCCTCCCACCTCGGCCTCCCCAAGTGCTAGGATTACAATAATAAACCACCGTGCCTGGCCCAGTTTTCTTCTTTGGAGTTTATGAAAACTTAAAATTCAAACAGGTTCACAAATCATGGTCCATTGACTCTCAAGCCCAGCACTCGGATTTCAGTTATTGAGCAAAATATACCTGGGCACCGTGGGTTCTCCTAGCTCTCGACCAAATCATGTTCTTCTCAGTTCCTTCTATTGGAAAAAAGAGACCACAGTGAGGGATCAAGACCAACATGACCAGTTCCCTCCAGGAAGATGCAGGAAATGGGCTTACAATAGGAGTATTGTGTCTGGCAAGTGTGGTCTACTTAGAGGCCGCTGGGAGGCGCGGAGCTGCTGGTGAGCACCCACCTGTTACTCCCAGGCCAGAGTGGCCGCCATGTTCCCTCCCACTTCCCCACGTCCCTGCATCTGCTTATACTAACTTCAGCTAAAGACCAAGACTCTGGTCCTGTGGTAACCAAAGACTTATTGTAGATGTCTGGCTACCTGTAGATGTAGCAATATGAGCAACACTGTATGTTGTTCGCTTTCTGCTGCCAGAATGTTCCAGTTTTCCTTAAAACTTGCCCTGTCTTACAGGATGCAATTCAAGTGTGCAGCAAGTAGCAACTTACTCCAGCAACCTGGTATTTTTCCTACTGAATCCCTGAAGCTTCGGCTTCGGTAGGCTCCTGGCTGGAGTCCCGAGTCACAGAAGGCTACAGATTAGCCGGCTACTCCCCCTCAGAGAATTCTCTCTGCCTGTGTCCTACCACAGTTGAGTCAATTCCAAAGTGTGCATTCATTCTGTCACTCGCAAATCCAGTAGCAGTTCCAGTATCTTCTTAGCCAGGAGTTTTTCAGTTGCAAGTAAGAGAAATCCATTACAAACTTACGCAAAATGAGAACGTTGGGCTCATATAACCGAAAAGACCAGAAATTTCTAGCCTCACATCCAAGTGGACCTGAGTGCTCATCAAATGTCATCACGGGACTAAGAGAGTGGAGAGATACCCCCTCGTGAAATAACCTGCCTGTTCCTCTGCTGCCCGCGGGCTGGGCTGGGAAGACGGCCCCGAGCAGATCCGGGCGCCGTGGTCCCTGCCGTTGACGAGGCCAGAAGGACAGAGATCTTCCTGCTCCTAGTTCCTCCACAAGGACTCTGACATGTCCCAAACTTGTGAGGCAAGGGCGATGAATTAACCAATTTCCAATGCAAGTGGAAAAATGCATTTTTAGAGTTAAAGGGATACCTACCTACTTAAGATCTAAAAAAAAATAATTTTAAATTGTTGCCTATGGAGAATGGGGAAAAAAGTTGCAAGAGATACATTGGGGGCTTTGCTTTTCATTACAAGGCCATCTGATGATATTTGATGTATTACTATATGCAAGGGATAGCTCAATAAATGTTTAAAATAGAAATAATAAATGGGATATTTATATATTTTCAGGATCAAGCAGGTGTTCATATAGTATAAATCCAAGTAGGAGCATACTCTTCTATTTCTCAATGATAAATTTGCTAAATATTAGAGGAATTTAAGATCTATGTAATTTGAGACAGAGTGTAGCTTTGGATTTTGATTTTGGCTTTCAGTTCTTCCAGGAGCAGCACATTAATAATAAAGTAATGCTCATTCTAAACCCTGATCAAGAAAGTGCAAAAATAGAAAATGATGAATCAATCTCAATTAGAATTACAGTTGGAAAAAAAAACTAAATTAAAATACAAGAAAATTAAATTCAGTAGTATATTAAAAAATAATCTACTGATATTAAGTAGGATTTAGGCCAAGAATTCAAGACTAATGTTCTATTTGGGCATCTGTTTGTATAACACAACAAGATGACAGACATATTTCATTATCTCAGAAGTCATTCAATTTAATTAAATGCACTCCTTGATTAAAAAAAGAATATGCAAAAAGCATTCAAAGGCAGAATACAATGATACTTTCTTTTCATAGCAAGGAATATATATCTCTAGCCATTATTACTTTTATAGCAAAATCTTGGAGATAATACTTTTAAATTTAGCACTACTAATGATTGCTAACATCATTGTTATTTTAAATGGTTCTGGAATATATAGTCAATTAATAAGACATGAAATGAATATAGGATGTATAAATATTAAAAAAGGATGGAAAATAATATTCAGATTCAGATAATATAATTTTTCTATCAGGAAAACTTAGAAAATTAAAAAGTTAATAGAACTTGAAAATATACTAAACATAAAAATTATTTTATATCAGGCTCAGTGTCTACAATTGGTCATTGATTAGACATTTATCCAGAATTTTAGTATTTATTATTATGGTTCTAATCGTCTGTGCTTTTCGTATGGCATCAAAAAAAAAATCTATGTAAATGCTATAATCTGAAGCAGTACATGTTCTTAATAAGCTACCTGGGGTAATTCTTAGCAGGAATTTTTTTCTCAGTAGCAGCTACATTTTTCTGTATTTTCCAAGCTACTTTTTTTCAGTATAAGTAATAAAAAGTTTTTGAGGATCTCTAGCTCAAAACCTAACATTCTTTCTAAAAATTTTATGACTATATCTTGAAATGCAAAATTAAACACCCTATCCTTCATAGTCCTTCTCTCCTGTTCGTAAGGTATAAAATGCTAGAATTTTGCCATTTATATGTTTCGTGACCACTCAGGTAATAAACAGCCTAATTAAAACATGTTCTAGAAATTTAGGTAGTCATTTCTTCTATTCTGATACAAGCTAACACACACACACAATTTAAAAAAATCATGACGTGCCTTTGTAAATGCAACAAAGTAAAAATGAAGAAATATATATTAAGTTTTTCTATTTACATGCTCTGAACTCTGATATTCAGAAATTTTTAGTGTGGCATGTACAACTTGCTCTTTAAACTGGTAAGTTCGAGTGGGGCTGTAATAGATATTTTAAAACCCTGGCAGAAAACCTATCAGGAGCAACATTCTGGAAGCTGCAAATGTGATAAGGAAAATGCATCAAAACAAACAGCCTCAAAAAGCTGTTGCCAGGAGACGAAGGCCAGCCGCCTACCTCTCACGCAGGAATGCGGGAGCACCAGTGTGGCTCCAAATGTCAAGGGCCAATTTCATGGCGAGGTGACAGTCACATTTAGAGCTCAGTGCTGTATTTAACCGGGAGAAAAAAGGAAAGCTATTTCCAACAGATTGTATGAAAGAGGAATGTGCCCGCCCTAGTGTGTGTCACTCATATGAAGGCCATGACTTTGGACTGATGGTGAAAGAAAACAGAGAGTTACGCATACAGGGAAATTATACACGAGCTTAAATCAGGTTTCCTAAAGAAAAGGCCAACAGACATGATGGATGGAGGTTTAGGAAATCTATTCAAACAGCTTTCCAGTATGCACTGAAGGGAGAATCTACTGCCACCTTATGACAGAGCTCTTGGAGAAGAAACTTGTAGGTTAAAAAGAAGTAAAAGAAAAACTCCGAATATTTGCACATTCCAGAAAATATTCACCAGCTACCGTATGCCTACTATTGAGCTAGGTATTGAATAGATACCAATTTATGTTATAGGAGACCCTTCAGCATGGCAGGAAGACACCATTATTTGGAAACACAAGTCATTCCTGAAACAATGAAGTAAAAATGCAAGATAAGTGATCAGAACAATAATTGAATCCAAAGGTGAGGAAATGAATCCAGAGGTGTGGAGCCCTTAGGAGACACTGTCTGAAAGAGGACTGCTGTGGGAACATTTACATGAAAAGTTCATTTGTTTTTAGAAATTTGTTTTTATATATTGTTTTTTGGAATAAAATTATCAGTTGCCTGATAATTTTATATAGCGATAAAATATTATTATGCATCTAACAATATATTGCATTTTGGTTATTTTAGCAAACTTTTTATTTTGGAACTTTTTAAGATTTACAGAAAAGTTAGAAAGGTAGTACAGAAAGGTCCCGTATACCCCCCACATGGAGTTCCCCCTGTTAACATCTCACTATAGTGTGAACTAAAATAAAATCTTAAGGCTCCCCATCTACCAGCTGACTGAATGGACCCTCTCTTGGCCAAGGGGATACCCTAAAACTGAACTGCCTGCCAGGAGGAGGGTGGTCAGACATGCCTCATCTTACCCCATCCCTTTGTAACCCACTAACAGACCTAAGGGTATATAAGACAAACCTGCAGGTCCTCAATTTACACAACAAATCTATGGCCTGGTGGCTTGTCTCTGATTCACAGCTCCTTATCTTAAAACATTCCAAGCCTTTAGACAAAGCTTCCTGTCTTTAACCAATTATAAGTTAAAGAATCTTTAAACCCACCTATAACCTACAAGCCACCACTTCGAGATGGCCCACCTTTTCAGGCCAAACCAATGTATGCCTCCCATGTATTGATTTATGACTTTACCTGTAACCCCTGTCTCCCTGAAATGTATAAAACCAAACTGTAACCTGGCCACAGTTCAAGGCTTCTTGGGCGTAGCTCTGGGTCATGATCCTCAAATTTGGTTCAGAATAAATCTCTCTAAAATTATTTTACAGAGTTCGGCTTCTTTTCCGTTAACAGTACGGTATCTTTGTCACAAGTGGGGAACAGATATTGATATAATACATTATTATTAACTAAAGTTCATACTTTATTCAAATTTCCTCTGTTTTTTCCTAATACACTTTTCCAGTCTCAGGATCCTAGCTAAGGTCACACGTTACGTTCACTTGCCAGGGCTCCTTAGCTGTGGCAGTTTCTCAAATGTTCGCTTTGGATGACCTTGAGAGTGTTGAGGAGGACTGGTCTGTTACATTCTAGGCAGCCGCCCTCTTGGAATCTGTCTCATGTTTTGCTCATGATTAGAAAGTGGTCATGGATTTTGGTGAAAAGACCACTGAGGCGAAATGCCACTTCAGTGGCATCATATCACATTTCTATTCTAGGCACCTGATTTGTGGCCGTGGGTCTCAGCCTCCGGCACCCAGTTGAGGTAGGTGGGCTCATGAGGCTTACTGCCGTGCGGTGACGCTGTCCTGCTCCCTTTCCCTCCACGCTCTCTGGCAAGAGGTCACTGTGCACAGCCCACACTTACGGAGTGGGCACGTGCTCCATCCGCTTGAAGGCAGAGTGTCTACGTAACCCATTTGGAATCCTGTGCTAGAAATTTCTCTATTCTGATGCATTTATTTATTGATACAATCATTTATTATGTACCCATTTTTCAATACTTGGGTTAAATCCAATACTATTTTTTTCACTCAGATTATTTCAACTTTGGCTGTTGGGGGTTCTTTCTATTGCCTCCTGTGTCCTTTCAACATACCCTCCATCATTGTGGGGTTTTGCTTTGTTTTGTTTTTGAGTATTTCAGCATTTTCTGATCTATAAGATGCTCCAAGCTCATCATTTCCTGCTTAGTCTTAAACTCAGCCATTTCTCCTAGGAGCCCTGGTTCCTTTTATTAAAAAATGATTTTGGAACCTAAGGTCTGGGAGCTGGTGTGCTTGTTGCTGCTGGGGTTTCATTGCTTCTGCACCCTCAACACTAAGAGAGCAAGGAAACAGAGGTGTGGATAACCTACTCCCCTAGGGAAACAACTTCATTTACTAGAGTACAGCGGCTATGTTCCTTTTGTCTTCACTCTTCGGGATTCCACTCACTTCCAAAATTACTTAGGGTAGCACTTCTCTCCTCCCCCACCCCACTTCAGTGAGGTCATACTATAAATTTGCAAGACAGTTACATTCTTTTTTCACACTCTGCTTTCTATGTCATACATTCACCATCACAATATGATATAGAATAGTTTCTCCCCCACAAAATGCCCTGTGTTGTAATTTACTTGTTTAACTACCTCTCTTCCCTAGTCTCCTGACAACTACTGATCTATTTCCTGTCTCTCTATTTTGCCTTTTCCAGAACATCATATAAATTGAATAATATGGTAATTAGCGTTTTAGAAAGATTTCTTTTACTTATGACTGTGCTTTTACAATTCATCCATATCCTTGTGTAGTTTGACAGCTCATTCCCCTTTTGTCACAGAGTAATATCTCACTATTTTGATGCACCACAATTTGTTTATCCATTCACCTATACAAGGACATTTTAGTTGCTTCCAGTTTTTGAAGATTATGAATAAAGCTGCCATGAACATTCACATACAGGTTTTTATGGGGACATACATTTTCAAATCAATTGGGTAAATGCCCAGGAACACAATTAGACAATAAGGCTATATATAGTTTTGTAAGAAACTACCAAAATCTCTTCCAAAGTGGCTGTATCATTTTGCACTCAGATGAGAGAAATGAATGAGAATTCTTGTTGTTCCACATTCTCTCCAGTATTTACTATTTTAGAGATCCCCACTCCCCTATTTTAACCCTTCTGATAGATGTGTAACAGTATCTCAGTGTAACTTAATTTGGATTTCCCTAATGACATGATGTTAAGCATCTTTCATGTCCTTATTTACCTGTACATTTTCTTTGGGGAGGGATCAGTTAAGATCTTTTGCTCATGTAATTATTGTGTTGTTTTATTTCTCACTGTTGAGACTTAAGAGTTCTGTGTATAGTTTGGGCATAGGGCCTATACCATATAGTGTTCTGCACTACATATAGTAGTAGTATACAGTAGTAGTAGTATATGTTTCTCCTACATATTTATTCTCATATCTCCCTGTTTAACAGATATAATTTAGTTAATAGTTTATCATTAATTGATGCATAAACTTCTACCACTTCCCTACCTGTGAAGCAAGCCCACTTCAAGGTCAAACCATTTGTTAAATATTTTGGGAGAGAGGAAAGGAGATAAAAAAGAAACAGGAAATCATCAGATGAGTTGCATAACTGTATTTTACACTTTGGAGCTTTTATACACATTTCTCCCCAGGTCTTCTTGTGAGCATTTACAGGAGCCGTTACCAGACAATGTTGAATAAAACCCAAAGAAACAATTCTTAGCATCTAAATAAACAATAAGTTGAATGTGCCCTGACCCCAGAAGGGATTGGCTTTACCAGGTGCTGCAAGAGGACGCACAGAACTCTCTGGAAACCTTCAGCACATGGTGCATGAACAGGAAGCCAACACAGAGGCATGGATTAGGGTCCACTCAAAGGAGCCTTTGTGCACAATTTGGGGGCAAAGTTCCCAGCCTCCAGCCTGCACCGTCTGAAGCCTGGGCTGATGGAGACAGAGGACCTCCGTGTGCAGCCTCCTGACTCTATTGGTACTCCCATGTCCTCTGAATTATTTCAGTATTACCTATCTATCTATGATCTAAGTTTTTCAAAAATGTTTGCGGTTGGTCAACTTCTGTCAAGCTGAGTAGCTGTTCATGGGATGTAAGAAAAGCCTTACTGTAACAGCAGAATGTATCTTTTCTGGATTTGATTACTATGCTAAGTCATATTTCTCCTGCTCTGAGTCACTCAAATGTCACAGTGATGCCCTGACACTTAATATCTAGAAAATATTGGCTTGATCCACATTTTATGACATGTTAAGTTCCAGAGATCTCACATTGCAGGGGCTTCTCGCTGAGCACCTGCTTCTGCTGAATTGAAGGTCGGATCACTTTGGTGTCCTGCACATTCATTCTCGCCTCAGACCACCAGAGTCTAGGGAGGAGCTGGGGCCTCTCCTTGATTTCACACAAGGGAAAAAATAAATAAGTAATAATCAGCACCCTAAACACCCAAAACTAACCATTCGAGAGAGTAGTAATTTCTGCTGAAGATTTCAGGATTTGGAGGGAATTTATACAACAGCAAGAAAACAACTTAAATATCAGACTTAAATATTTCTTTTACAGCCCTCTCAACCACCCAAGACCCAGGAATTTTTACTGTAGTGACAGCCGAGGTGTGGCCCCAACAGTCTCTCAGCGTGCTGCTGGTGCCCCAGGCCTGCACCTCCCTTCTCTGGTTTTTCCTTCTTTCCCCGCTCCCCACCCCCAATGGGCCCCACCAACCTGCCTCTAAGTTCTTCAATGTTCTGTTACAGAGCAAATGTGAGCCTGCATTTCTGGGATTGTGTCTTCATCTCTAAATCTCTCCAACAGGCTCAGCAGAACAAAAACACCTTTTAGTGATTATATCAGAAATGTAAAGAACCAGCAGAGACCCAAAGTCACCTCTACTTCAGCAGGAGCTTTTATCCTTGGGAGGCATTTGTGAGTTTTAATGTGCTTTCTCTCCAGCACACCTGTGTTTGCTGTGGCAGCGTGCAGTCAGTCGAGATGCAGCTCCTCCCTCCCTCCGCACATCAGGCCTCTGAGAGAAGATCAGGAAGGCGACAGGCCTAGTGGGCTCGGGGCAACCTGGACGTGGTGCTGCTCGCAGTTCCCCCGTGGGGGGCGCTGGGTCAGTTGCTGGAGTCCTGTGCATTTTCCTGGGATCCTGTGGGTGTCAGGAAACCCGTGCGCTTATAGCCAAGGCAAAATCACCTTTTTTATGTGTTGAATATCAAACCATTTAATCTGGTTGGCTTTTCTCATGAAGGAAATCCTATCTGCTTCTAATCATCCAAGAATGCCTCAAAGATTTGGGTTAATGGTGACAACATTCTTTGTTTTCCAAAACTCCCTTATAATTAATTTAAAATAAATAAATATATATACACACACTGTATATATATGTGAATATATATGTATATATATATGAGTTATTTTAATATAAGTGCTGAAGAAACCTGTGTGCTGAAACTACTTATTTATTAAAAACAAAAGGAAGCTGAAGAAACTATGTACAGTAATGGTATAATTTTTAATCATTTAAATGAGAAAGTCACCATTTTAGCTATAAAATATTCATTGATGGGTGACTATAGTGCTATGAAATTAAAATATTTATTAGATTTATAAATTTAAATTCTTAGGATCAAAATTCTTACATAGAGTAGGGTATAACTGTAAATACATCACACGAAAATGCAAAGAAAAAAATTTTTTTAACATCTGTTGTATCACTTGCTGTGAGCATTATAATACAAAAAAGTTGTTACTAAAGAATATTTACAAATAGAAAAAGAACATAAGGCTTCCAGGATGGCTAACTTTTGCCAGAGACTCTGTTTACACCTATAAATCCATGAGCTAAAAGCAGCTATATCCAGCTGCCCAGATAAAATCTGCATCCTTTGCTATGTTTATCTTGCATAATCATTGAACCTCTGATGTTCCCTGAGAGGAAACACTCTGTGAGATCATTCTCACCTTATCCCATTACCGTGTCACTGAGGGGTAGAATACATAGCAATTATTTGTAAATATTTTCATATTTATTATGCCATTAGGTTAGAGAAGTGAAAAAGCAAAAATAAATCTAAAAGTACCTCTGAGAAGGCATAATTGAATGTTATAATCCCTTTAAAATCTTATGTTTGACAGAAGAGCCACAGTTTTCCAAATATAAACATCAGGAAGAGCTTAGCACAAGTAAAATACTGCATTGAAAAAACAGCACAAGTGAAACTCCATGTGGGGAAATAAAACCAATTTTGCCAGAACAAAAATTCAAAATTCCACAGAATTAAAAAAGAAAATAAAAGCATTAAGGGAAAATGAACAAAGCCCACAGTTGATGGGCTTTATAAAGGCCAGTTTGCTGACCACCTGTAGCAATGATGAAATGCATCGCTATGGGACATGCGGCCAGGTGCAGGGGAGCCTCGGTCTAACAGTTCAGGCACACGTGTTGCAGCCTGAGTGCTCAATGCAATCCTGGCTGTCACCCTCGAGCAGGGTGTACAACCCAGCAGAACCTCCTCCATCCTCACCAATGTGTAGGTGTGGCAATGCTGGAGGTTGGGTACCGACCGAATAGTGCAATGTATGTGAAGTAACTGTCCTAATACCTGGCTCCTGGTACTGCATGTTCAATACAACTATATTGTTTCTGTGAAAATGCAATGTTTTATACTTGCAGTTAACATAATAGTGCCTCAAGCAACGTAAGACACAGGACTTAAAAAAAAAAAATGTTCTTGTTACTTATCAATGGCTGTTTCATTCAATCCTGGATGTTTACCGAGGGCCCTTGCTGGGTTGTGTGGACACCCACTGACCAGCACACCGTAGTCATCTCAAAACAAGACACCTTAGCAGCGGCCCCCACCCTTTTTGGCACTGGGGACCCGTTTCATGGAAGACAATTCCACGCACGGGAGGCGGGCCGTGGGGCAGGTGGGGCTCAGGCGGCGACGTGAGCGATGGGAGCGGCTGTGAACACAGGTGAGCCTCCCTGGCCACCGCGGCTCTCCTGCTGTGCCCCCGCCCCAGCTGCACGGAAGGTGATTTCTCCACCCATGGCGGGGGCGGGGCTGTGGGCAGGGGTGACGGGGCTCTGCGCCCCGTCCCCAACAGGCCGCAGACTGGTACCTGGGGTTGAGGACCACAGCCTTAAAATATTGAGGGTAAAAAAATAATTAATATAGCTCTAATACAAATAAAGTAAAAATAGATCAAACTCAAAAGTTCATCCAATTGACCACATGGCTCAAAGAAGGCAGTTTACTCTAGTCACCTCAATTTCACGGATAAAACCACACACGTAGCAAATAACAGCAATAGTGGTCACTGCAGGATCGCAGCAATAACAGATGCAACATTCCGGATAGGCAGCATTCCAAAGCTTCATATTTTTAACATGCATCACAGTATAATTTGTTTGTGTTTAATCTCATTTATATATAAATGACATTTATTATTAATATATAACATATATATAATATAGATTATGATTCTCCGACCACTCTGTTAAACCAAAATCCCCCTTCTAATAACCCTCTAAACCTCCTAATGAGACTTTCTCCATACCAAACAGCTATCGACATTCCTAAGGGAAAAGTGCAGGGGAGAGGGACTTTCTGCTGATGTGGAAATACTGTAGAGCTCCCAGGCTGCAGCTGGAGCAGAAAGATTCATTAGATTTCGTCAGTTATTCTCACCTTCAGGTAAATTCAATGGTACAAGGAGGATAATGATATTTACATTGCAGAGTTTTTAATGGGAAGTAGATTCTGTGTGCTTGGTGGCAAGCATGAGGAGTTGGCAGGGCGTAGTGGGACTTGGTAGCAGTAGTCTGGGTCACAAGGCCAGTGGACACAACATGATTCCTTTTTATGCACTTTAAGTGAAGCTGCATTTGAAATACTGATAAAAGTGAGGTCCAAAAACAATATGTGGCGGCCATGGTCGGCTCGCCATGACAGTACCTCCCATTCTTTTGGCTATCTTTGAAAGCCTATTTTTATTTTTACTTAAAAATATAAATATCAGATAAATCTTGTTTATGGAGAAATATTTGCTGCATAAATATTTAATAATAGTTATAGCAAAAATATTTAATATGTCACTTATAACAATTTAATTAACTATAACTGAGGCCTGACATGAAACATGCTATAAAAATTTTTACACTTCAGAATAAACCCGGCCTATGTACAGTACTTGAAAACACTAAAAAATTCAAGACATCAGTAAAAGTGCTTACTTTATCATGACAAATAGGTGTGTCACATCATGTCATAACCTTAAAGGGTTGATGGCCACAAAGAAATATATCATTTATATCCCCTTTCTATTAGACTTGACATTTGGGAAGTGGCAAATATATCTTTCATGTGAAAACTATGATGGCAAAGATTTTCCATCATAAAACAAGTGTGAAGTTGACATTGTTATTTCTTTTGAGAGGATGAAAGCCATCTATTCATCTGGATCTGGCAAATGTTAAGATACAAACATGAAAGGCACAAAAGCCACTGACAAATTGCCGGGCTGTGGTTTCCCACTTGATTACACAGAACGGATTCAAGACCAGTGTCACTGCAGCTCAGTAAGCATAATGGTAAGGGGAATGCTAATTCATAATAAAGTTAAACAGTCACTTCTCATAAAGAAGACCCCAGGGAAAAAATAAACACAACTTTGGGACAGGTTTAAAGTGGCCACCAGACCAGCAGAGAAGCCTCCCCGGAAGCGCAGGCTGGTGGGGAGGGCAGCTGGGCAGACCGTCTGTGCTCGGCCAGCCGCAGTGGGCTCCGCATTTGCCCGACGGTTTCTGACCCTGGCTTGTCTCTGTGTATTCAATGGCTGCTGTCTCTGGCACCTGCCAGCCAACTGTTACATGCTATTGAGACTTTCAATCAGAGCTTCTCCACAGGACTCTCAAATAGGTCACCAAACTGAAAGGACAATGAAGAAAGTGACAGAAGTTAGCTAGAAATGGATCAAATTATGACTTAGTGATTTCCATTCAGAAACTTCCTCAGGGTCCAGTAAAATTTTGCCATGTGCACTACATCTGTTGGGCCTGATATACCACACTGGTCCAAAATTTTTGTCTAATTTGTATATGTAGCAACAGCATTTACTTAAAAAGGTAAATGCTATAAATAGTATACTAACTACAGCAACAAATTTCATACATTTACATTGTAGATAAATTGTGTATGGATAAATATATCAAATGCAAAGTAAATTTTACCTGAAATCTCACCTCATGAGCTCCTAGAACTTCTCAATAGTGAAACTATCTAATTTTACTCTAGCTAATTTAGTCATTTCCAGATTAAATCGTAGTTTCATGCAGGTTAACTTGGCCTCTTTTGAATGAACAGCCAGTTTTCCTGATTCCTTTTCTGTCTCTTTTCCTTCCTTCTCCCATCTCCCCTGGTGTGTTCCAGGGAGACTCACACATGACCTTGTCGTAAGAGAGCGAAGGGGCGCAGAGCTCACACCACCTCAGTGCTGGAGCGCACATGCGGTCACGCACACATGTGGTCTGCGCGCTGCTGCTCTTGCTGCCAGGGCAGCCGGCCCAGTGGCGGGTGTGGCTGCAAGAACCAGAGATGAGGGTGAGAAACTGGGCTGGACAGCTGGAAGGTGGCCAAGACACCACAAGCTTGTTCTTTTGGAGAGAGAGAGACAGGACAAATAAGGCTGGCCACAGTTGTGGCTCCCTGCTTCACCTACCGAGCAGGTATTTATTTCACCTGTGTTTTCTGGGCAGAAAACACATTGGCCCAGAGTGGTGTCACCAATGAATGTTCAGTTTAAGACCTCGGGATCACGGAGGGCCTCATACACATTCAGTGTCTTATGAAAACACTTCTCTTGGGTCTCCCATCCCCTCCTATGCCCCACACGCTAAGTTTATTCATACGCGCCACGTGGATTGCCACTCACTCACCAGCCACCGGCCACATATAACACTGCCTGTGCATGTCACCCACACAGCTTGCTTTTCCCTGTCTGTGATGGCAGACGAGAACTTTTTCAGCTAGTTTAGCAAACATACAGGGTGCTCAGCTCCTTAGCTAAATATGTTTCTAATACTAGATCACAGATACTTTTCTGAAGATTGTAAGGTTTAAAACATGTTCTCACCATTTTAAATTTGTTTTTGAAAGATTACCTGAAATCCTCTTCAAAGTCACAATTTATGGAAAACACATTTGAAAATTTTGACAGCTTCATTGACTCTCCTGTGTAAATGACAGAAAAGTGCTCTCTTTACAGAGGCTGAAAATAACTTGTGAGCTTAGGGGAAAAAAAATCTTCATAATGTAGAACATTCTCAATTCATGTTTTTCTTATTGAAATATGTAAATATTTCAGCCCAAATGTTTCTACAGATGTATTCAATTCATCCCCTTCCAGAGAACCTTTCTTTCATATATACTATTATAATATTACACAACAAAATTCTGTTGAATGTTTCAACAAATTCAGATTCTGTAAAATCATATTATTCTCAAATCAATTATATCTGGCTACAGAATACAAATTATTAAATTAATCATGAGTGTTCCATCAGATAATCTACCTACAGATGGAGGCATTCCAAAATGTTATATTTTTCAAAAAAAAGTAACGCTTGTATATTACTTGAGCCATTATTCCTTAAGTTGTTCAATTCCTTTTGAGGTAAATTTTAGTGTTTCCTCTTTGCAGGATTTGTTTTCAATAATTACACATTCCTAAAGCTGAAAATGTATGGTATTTTATGGTATTTTAGTCATTGAATAATGTTATTACAGTTTTGGAACAGAATTTAAACAGTATGCAACCAAATTTTAGAGGACTCTTTCATTAAATATAGTTCATTGCCAGAGTCCTTCAAATGTCCTATACCTTTCTAACTGAGTTCTTGATAGACAGTAAAGAAAGAAAGTATATTCTACCATGCTGACATATACCTATATATAGATAGACATGATATATCCATGGATAGATATATCCATAGATATGTATGTCTATCTATCTATCTATATGATTTAGCATAAGTTTCATTATCTGCATTTGGTAGTTGTATAGTTAAACTACAATAAATGTACATGTAGAAAATATTTGTAATAACCATAGATTTTATTTTTATTGGTAAAATAGTGTGGTTGGTTTGGACACAGTATGGATTATATCTTTATAACCACCTTTCAAGTGTATTTCTGCTGCAGAGGTTTTTGTAATATAATAAGAACACCATTTGTTCCATGATACTGTGAATAATCAGGAAATATTTGGCTTTCTAAAAAGAATGAGCTTTTTATCTGAATTTATAATTTCAATACCATTCACAATAATATTAATTATTTTACCTATAACAGAATAAACACCCAAAACCTTTCTTGAATTTCTTGTAAAAAAAATCAAAACATTATTAAAATTAATTAAATTTCTATTTGAAGCAACTGACACTGGTATAAAACAGTTATTTAACTCTGCATTTTTTATAGTAATGGAACCTACACAATAACAAACTGTTTTTCTTTTCATACATGCATAAGATAACTTAGAATGAAAAATCAGCAAAATTAATAAAGAAGAATATTATGCTGGCCCCTGACTGGCGGAGGCAGCCATGTGCAGCTGGATGCCACCCATTCCCTCTGCTCACGCCTGGGCACAGGTTGTCTTATCAGAAAGATCTCAGCATGCTATTCTTAAAAAAGATGTGTTTGCCAGGTTGGGTTTGGAAAGGGCTGGAGAAGTAAGCAAGGTCATCACTGGGCATTCTTCAGACTTAACCTGGTATTAAAAGGATCATTTTGCCAGTCACAAATGTTATCCTACAAATTCCTCAACCAGATCATGGCAGAAGCTGGAAGTACAAAGGGGCCATCTATCAAGCTTATCTCAACTTGAATTCAACAAAGAGTGACACTATTTTAATTTTAAAAATCCAGAAGAATTGCTAAACTCAATGGAACTTAGAACAACAAAAATAAACCATGATATAGAGTCATTCTAGTTTTAATGGATATGAGCAGACTTTGTGCCTGGAACCCCACATAAAACTGCCATTTGGAGCGAGGCATGCCCTGGAGGAGAACTGGCATGCAAACAATAATAGGAGTAACAGTAATAATCTCACAACGTGAGGGATCAAGGAAACGTGCCCATCTCAGCCTCGGCCCTGGGTAGGGAAGGTAAACAATCTCCACCACGAAGCTAAAACACAGTCATCTCTTGTGAGTTTGCAGCCTGAACCCATATTGCTTATATGGTCTCAATAAGCAAACAAATGAAAAATAAATAATTTAATGTAAAACAGTTTCAAATTAGTATTTTCCAAATATGAATGACCAAAAAAATTTTTTTCTCTAAAATTTTACATACTTTTAACTCACTCCTCAAACTGCTCCCACATAAAAAGAATACAGCATATGAATTCACAATTCAAATCACAGAAATTATGAAGAAGGTACTGGAGGTTAGCACAAACACCAAAATCGGGCTTTTTTAATGACAAGATTTTGGAATTGTGAGATACAGGATTAAATACATATGTATACTTAATATGTTTCTGTAAATAAAAGAGAAATTAAAAACTTGCTCATCTCCCCACCCCCCCACGGCCTCCTGGTCCATGGAAAAATTGTCTTCCATGAAATGGGGCCCTGGTGCCAAAAAGGTTGGGGACCACTGCTATGGAATATACATCCCTATCAGATTCAATAGGTAATGCAAGTGCCTTCCATGAGATCACTCAGCAAATGCATATTTGTTATACTATGCTAAATTTGCTTTTAAATAATTTAGCCCTTTAAAAAATTTTTATATTAACAAATGTAGATCTGCAGGACCAATTCTTAATTATTCCATTCACACTACTGTCCTTCATTGGTTGAGGGAAAAAAGTGGGGGAAAGAACACAAAGATTTCAAAAATGGAATTTAAAAAATTAGCACCACCATTCAAATAATTAGATATCCTTCTGCTAAGCATTATATCACACCATTGAATGTATGTACACTAATGTGCTCATGTTAAAAATTCTCATTACTTGGTATTTATAGTTTATAATACATTGCCTCTGGAGCTGGCTGCACATAAACAAGTTTTACCTCATTACCTTGTTAATTGACTAGAAGACTCATCAATTAAGACATTAAGCCATTTCTTGTTCAAAACTTTAGACTGTACCTGGGAAGCATTTGGAAATACCAAGGTCTCCTGGGCAAACCATTTTCTAACAGTCACTCATAAATCATGTATTTTGTCACATCTCAAGATTCTATTTGCAGAATCAGCAGTGCATCCTGAAGGAGTATTAAAAAGTCAGTTTTCTGCATTAATCCAAGTTTGTTTATCTAGCCTGTTCTTGGCAATAATCTGGTCACTGATCACTAGCTATAGAAATCCTCAGTGCCAATCACCAAACATATTATTTTGTCTTTGATCTTTTCTTTTGTCTATTTAAATACATCAATTTCATGGAATCATGCCATTTTTTAAAGTATTTAATCACATACTCAATCCTAACCATATAAAAGCACTTCTTATAAAAGAAGGACATAGAGACTAAGAACTCCTAATGCAAAATTTATAATGTTGCATTTTAAGAAAAATGTAGGTAACCTAGTTGGTTATGGAAGGCAGCATCTTATGAAATATTTCAAAATGACCCTATAGATTATTTCAAACAACCAACTATATTTCCAAGATAGCTAGAATTTACAGCTGCCATCCTTTGATTGTATGTTAAATGTGGAAAACCTGAGTAATTGTTATTTGTTCTAATATACTGTTCCACTGCCTAAAATCTGGAAATAATGACTTGAGCCTCTTGTATAACGATGCCTTTTTCTAAATTGTATGAGAATGTTTCCTTTTCATGCTCAATATAAATTTATTGACATTTGTAAATAAGAAATTAATTTCAGAAATATCTTCTTAATAGCATCTAGAATATTCTGTTTCATTTAGGCACATGTGCAATTCTTTTTCCTGTTAGTGTGTAGCCCATACTTCAATGCACACCATGAGTTAGCAGAACGTGGTTTCCAGCAGCCATCAATGCGAGGACAGCCAGACATCTAACACAATGCTGTGAGTGCCAACCACAAAGTCGTCACAGCTTTGATGCTTGCAGAGAGAGGGGATACACTCAGGTACTTGATGAAACAAACCTGGCCCTCCAAAGTAACAAAAGAGTAACGAAGCATGTATGTCAAGGAAAATTTTTCTTGTGAGTATCCAAGGTAACTAAGTAAGAGGTATCAGCTGTGTTAAGGCACATCCTTCATCCTCCTTGCCCAGAACCGATGAATATATATATGATCAGGATACAATCCGGACCCCCTTCCTAGCACATTGAGTAAAAGAATAGTTTTTAAAGTTTAATAGGAAACATACACCTAGTATGTGCCATGCATTCAAAGTGAAGATTACCCAATTTTATGAAAAAACTTACCCTTTGGGGGAGCGTTTCATTCTTCACCTTAACTTGCTGGGCCTTGAAGATTAGAAATGGAGTGTCCCTGCTGGCTCAGCCTGCAGAGTTTCTGTAGCACCCAATGCCTAGCAGGGCTGCAGGGAAATGAGACCTTTGAGAGCTCCGGCCTTCCTCGGATTACAGTGTGTCCTCTAACAGGACAAACAACCCCTGCCCCACCACAGGGACAACTATTGTCTCTCTTTGACATAATTTTTTGATCATCTTTTGTTTTTAAGATTTTGGTGGAGTGTTTTGACACAGACTTTTTAGCTCTTGGTCCCCACAAAACCACCTTTTCATGTAGAAAGACTGATCCCTGTCAAAATCATTTTTTGCTACCTTCTCTTTTAAAACATAAAGCATTCTCCTAGGTTTCAAGGACAACATCTAAGAGATAAATGTATTATTTCAGGTGATTTTGCATGATGTGTTATTTAAAAATATAACTTTATCCAATTGTTAACAAATTATTCCCTCATATATATTTGTAAAATAATCAAGTAAAGTCATGTTTAGTGAGTGTTGTATTTTTTAAAACAGGGCTGTATTGTCAATGCCATACAGCTCTTTAAGTTTCTGGAGGCAGGGATCACGGATACTACATATTTGAATCCAAAAATTATTAAAAACAAAGTTTGACATAGGTGAAAACCTCAGTCCCTATCAACAATAAAACTATATTTGTTCACTCCATAAGTGTCTGCTGAACATCTACTGTAAGGCAGGCACTCTGTTCTGGTGAAACAGCAGTGGCCAAAACATAAAAGTTCCTTTCTCCCATGGATCTTACAGTCTGTGTGAAATAGGCTATATGGTAGGTCATGTTTATTGTGTGCATATTTTGTGCCAAGCATACTTTTCAACCTTTTATAAGTTACTAACTTGTTTAATTCCCACAACAGCATATGACATGAGCACTGCTTTATTACTGGTTTGCAGCGAAGGAAACAAACACACAGAGAAGTTCTACAACTCGCCCAAATCAGCGAGTGATGGAGCCTGGCTTTGTATCGAGGCAGCCTGATTTCTGAGCTTGACTGCTGACCAGCTGCTCTATGGTGCCTCTTCTTTAGAAAGGCATTGCTTATGCATTGCTTATGGGGGCCTAGATCTGCCTGCCTGTCTGTAGGATTTCTCCTGGCATTTAATAAAGGGGGCTTTGCCTGCTGAATCGTGTTAGGCAAGGGAATGGGCAGCACTGTATTCTGCCTGTTGCAGGTTTTAATGGCACATAAGTGGTGACAGGTATGAGCAGAGAGAATTAGTGCAAATTAAAGTTTATTCTTTGTATAAATAGAGTGTGCGTGGTTGATAGGCGAATTGCAATGCCAGGGCACAACCTCAGGGCAGGAAATTAGCAAGGTCTGTGATGCTGCTAATAAGAGTAGTAATATCATGGGTACCAATCAAGCATCTTGTTCTTCAAATGGCTAGAAAATACTGCCCAGAAAAGAAGAGGACTCTTATTTATGTGATACTGGCATCCACTAAGAAACATAATAATTTTCTTTGGTTAAACCATCACTGATAGCCAAGGTGAAGGTCTTCAAGCAGGGATATTGGACAAAAATTTTCCTTTTCTAATTTTTTTTTGATGGTTAACTAGATACTTTTAGCATTTGCATTTTATTGATCCAGAGAGAATGATTTTGTGAAACACAGCTTGGGACAAATGCTCAACAGCTGATCTCACCTGTGGTCATGTGGATTTTTGACTTGTGGTGAAGGCCTCTACCACGTAGAATGACGTAGGTGGGGTATGGAGGGTTCCTCGGGTTCCTCAGAGAAGAAGGAATTTATACCTTATTCAGTGTACCTTAGACGGCTGTGTGTTTTTTCTTCTCATTATCTTCTCCCACAAACTAACAAGATCCCTTTGTTTTTCTAACCAAGAAGAAAGGCCTCTTGGTTAGAGGAGTGTTTGCCACCAACATCTAGAGAGTTCATGGACTTCTCCAGCTTGTGGTAGTTTAAAAAATTTCCCCTTAGCCAGGAAGGCAAATGTTATTTAATATGTATTCAATGAATGTGATGTGTTTTTTAAATTTTTTTTATTTCAGCATATTATGGGGATACAAATGTTTACGTTACATATATTGCCTTTGCTGCACCCGAGTCAGAGCTTCAAGCCTGTCCATCCCCCAGATAGTGTGTACCGTCTAATTTTTGATGGGCATAGATTAATAATTATAACACTTTTTAAAATCTTATTTTTAACTCAATTTCCTTTTATGCACTGCATGCAATTTCATAATTCACGGAAGCATACTGAGGATTGAAGAAACATAAGTTCCATTTTCCCATCTTCATGCCCTGAGCAATATATATGCCTTCATATTCCATAGTAAATACCAGTCATCCAAAACTTTTCAGGGGGCCACAAAATTACTATTGCATCAATATAATTCTCTGTGATATGTTGGGAATAATACTAAGCTAAGGGTAATTAAAATCCCAGCAAGGAATTAGTGTTGTGTAGATATCATTCTAAAGCAGAGTCTCTCACAATGAATATGTGGTCCCAGGAAGGTGATGGCAGAGACCCCAGGAGGAATGTGAGGTGGGTAGGGTGGGATAGTGAGCTCAGCCCTCAGAACATCCATGTGGGGCTTAATTCTTCATTGACACAATGTCCTGCCTTCAACATCTTTAGTAAATGGGGCCACCCACCTAATCATTAATAACTACTCTCTCTCCTATTGAAATAGGCACTTCATTATCAGACCCCCTGTACTTTAGCGACTTACTGCTTGTCTCTGACATCCACTTAGCTGGACCACAAGCTGCGTAAGGCTATGAATTTGTCCAAAATTTATAAGAAAACAACAGGGAGGTTTTATTATTTCTCTATTTTATTTTTTATTTGGCCTGTTTTGCACAAGGAATCACAAACGCTTCCCAATAGGCAGTGGGCATACCTGTTTGAATATCTATCCCGGGGGCACTAAATCTATATTTTCAGACTAAAGAGTAAGCAGTTAGTTCACCCCTGATGACTTACAGCTGCCAAGAGAACTAGGAGATAAGAGTGTGTTTGCTAAACAATTTTACTTCCTTGAACTCTTAAGTCTCTGAATAGATGATCATGGTCTGTAACTTCTAATTTTGTAACAGAATTGATTAAGACTCACTTTGAGTGCACCGTATTATAATCTTTATAGCATGCTTCACTCAGCATCTGACTTGCTATTAGTCAGATTGTCATGAGATCTCCAAGTCCCAGAGATTAATTGCAAGAAAACATTTAATATACGAATTACCTTGAATTCAATCAAAAGTCTGTTTGGCTCTGTTTTGGTACCCAGAAACCAAACACTCATCACTCCCACTGCTCAAAAGGCCCCAGCCATCCTATTTGAATTGCAACCTGTGTCCCACTCCATACTACTAAAGCTTTTTAGCCATAGCAATATTTTATCTTAGCATTTATGGCCCTCTGTAGTACCATATACTTGATATATTTATTATAATTATTGTTTATTGTCTATCTCCCCCTGCTAGAATGCAAGTTCCTTGAAGATGGGGATTTTTGTCTTTCTTTTTAACTCATGTATTACAGTGCCTACCAGTGCCTGGTACATAATGGGTATAGAATAAAAATTTATAGAATAAATAAATGGCCTTGTATTAGCAGAAAGGATATGCCCTTGCTAGTATAGCCTTCCAGAACCTGCCATGTCTTCAGCATCACCTGGGAGCTTATTGGAAGTGCAGAATGTGGAGTCTACCCATGCTTTACGAAATTAGCATCTGCAGTGTACCCTGCTCTCCAGGTGATCCATGTGAACAATAAAGTGTGAGTAGCACTGGTTGTGTCTGACTTCGTGGATCCCAGGATAGTTTAAAAGAGTAATCGCAGACAGTAGGGAATTTCACCTCCATACCTCTGTCCCTGGCTTGCCAAATGTTCAGAACATTCTGGACAATAGAAACACATATATTCAGATGGAATAGGGCTAGCCACCATAGAGGCCATAAAACCTGGACCAAACAAACTCTTGAGTGCATTTAGTTGGTTGACATTGGTCTGTCCCTGCCTAGAAATCAAAACCCAGCTGACATTTGTTCATTTGAAACCCAGAGAACCTGCAACCAGGGCCTTGTCTGACTACTCCTCAGTGGTGTCATCTGAGAAAAGTCCAAGAGGAGACAAAACCATGATTTCAAATAAAAACACAGTAACATGAAAAGCATTGCGTCTATTCTGTGGCAGGCTTTTTTCTAAGTATTGTATTGCTCCTCTATTTCCATGCCAACACTAAGGCATTTGTTTCTTCAACCATCTTCTGAATATCTTGGTTCAGATTGAAGTTCTCAACATGAGTTTCAACTTCTTTAGTAATTACTAGTATCATTTTGCTCATATGTCAGCTATTTAGGTGATGGAATTGTAAACCAGAACTGGCAAACCAAAAGGGACTGTTTCCTTCATGAAAGTGAATCCCACAAAGCAATGCACATTTCTTTCCTCACTAAGAAGCTCAAGTTTTACTTTTCCACATTTCCAGAATCATATTGAATAATGAGTTAATGAGATTTTTTTCTAATAGGAAGCATCATAAACCATCTTGTGATAAGCATTATTATACATCATTAAACTCCTCTTTAGAACATTTTTCTGTGTGAATTAGGCTTTATAAATCAGAACATACACTATGGCCACACTAATGAAATATATGTTCAAGGAAAAGAAAATGTTAGTAAATATACCTAAATATTAAAACACAAAATATCTCTTTCTCTGTCAAGAAAAGTAGACATTTTATATATTTTTTCCCATGATTTGAGGCAGGTTCTAAAATACATTATTTCTGTTGGTGAATTCTGTCTAATTCACTAACTTATCCTGTCAACAGATGGTTCTAATTTCCATGTTATGATTTTAACATCTTCAGCCCAAGGCAAAGTAGGAAAATTATTTTAGTCCAGCACCTTGAGTTTTTCCTCTTCTTCCTTGTCTCCCTTGTCCTTAGGCACACACTCATCAGTTGTTTGCTTCTTACCAAACTAGCTCAAAGAAAGCATGAAGTTCATCCTGCCAAGGTACAATGGCTCAGTGACCTCTGATAGGAGTGATTTGCACTTTAAACCAACTTGAAAACTTCAAGATAAAGACTGTGCCTGGTGGAATTTTTGTCATCAAATCAAGACAGGGAGTCTTTGGAGGGTTTTGGTATTTGATTCTAAAGTGCCCCAAGGCATTCTACAGATATCTGTGTACTGTGCTTCAGTTTAGTGCTAAACCTCCATATTTCCACAAAGGCCTTTGCCTACAGGGATTGTAAGCACCCTACTGCTCATTAATTCTAACCTCTGAAGTCCATGCACTGAAGTCATACTCTAAAGTCTAATTCATTTAAAAGAATTGAGCTTGTTAATTGGAGAATGTAATAACTGAGGACTATACCAAGTTTTTCTGGATTCTTGAACTTTGGACATTCAAGAATGGCAATTTAAAAATCAATATGGGTTTAGGAATGTTAACCAAATTAACATTGCACTCCTGTTCACACCCTGCCTTTAATGAGTCTTTTTTATTTTCTACAAGACTGATCATTATAATTATTTATGCCCCAATTAGTCAGATAAAGCAAATGGCTTTTGTTCTATTAGGCTCTATGCTGGATTCAGCTTGCATTGCTAATATATCATGCACCTGTGTTCACTTACAAACTGAAAGGAAGCCACATTTGTGCTCCCCAGCTTCCTGAGTCCCTAGTTGAAGTTTGTTGTCTACTGTTTTTCCCAAGATTTCCTCCTAGCATCAACATCTGTGGAAAAGCCACTATTTTGCAATCCACAGATTTAGTTTTCTTTCAAGGTCTTTTACTACTTTCCCAAAGTGCCCATGGTAAACTATAAAGCCTGTAAAATGTCAAGTACATAAACAGTATACCCTACACACTTGAAGTCTAACCACGGCAGTAAAACACTGTAAGATTTAAGGAGATTCTTTTCCTGACTTTGAAATGTTTATAATATTTAAAGGACTATTTTTTCAGTGTAAGATTAAAAGTCGTTACTATTAAATTTCTCCCAGAATCTATACAGAGCCCTGTGTTTAATCAATCGCTATTGACTTGATTGATCTCTGACACAACCCAGTGATAACGTCTACTAAATTTTAATTAAAAATAAGAAAATGTTATTATTCTTTGATACTCAATTCTTCTTTAGACAACTGACCAGAAAAAAAAGTCCTTATTTATTTTTTAACTTGAAGTAAAACAATGCAAAGTTTTCAAAACCCCTTATATTAAGGTCGTATTACAGGACTGGCAGTCACAAGCGTGGAAATGTATCCTTTGCTATTTAACTATAGCTTTATTAACGAAAACAAGGGTCTGATATTTAAAACTATATATTGTTTAGTTAATATTCTCTCTTTAATCAATTATTGATCAAAAATAAATATCTCTTTCCTGACACTACATATAAACCTCTAGGAGCAAAAGTATTGTTACTGGATACAATTTAATTAGACCAGAGATTGTTTTGATGCATTTAAAATTTGATACATTTAAATCATGAAGTCCCTGTTTCTCCCCTAGCTAATGTTCAAGTGGCTTCCATCATAATCGTGCACACCACATGCGCATACACAAAAAGCTGGCACCATAGATTTCAAGCACTTGCTATTTATGGCAGCACTGTTCCAATTAGCAGGAACCTGGCTTGCTTTTTTTTTTTTTTTTAATTTAACCCATCTGAACTTTCTCTCTTGTAATCATCACAGGAGTTTGACAAAAGAGTTAAATACCTGAGAACTTTATATGTTCTTTTGATTTGAAAGCAGAGGTATTTCTCTCTGAAGCTATGACATATTGGAATTAATAAGCTAAAATTCAGAAGTTTTAAAATCATCTACATATTAGAATCACCTGAGGATCTGTTAAGACATCCTAAGCTGGAGGCACTCAGCAACGTTGATTGGGCTGGTGTAGGTAACATACTAGTCAAGGTTCTCCAGAGAAACAACCAGAGGACGTGTGTGTGTGTGTGTGTGTGTGTGTACAGAATGAAGGATGTGTATATCAGTGTGTACATCTACGGAATGAAGGATGTGTATATGTGTGTATGTGTGTACATCTACAGAATGAATGATGTCTATATATGTGTGTATGTATATGTACAGAATGAAGGATGTGTATATATGTGTGTGTGTGTATGTACAGAATGAAAGATGTGTATGTATATGTGTGTATATATATGTACAGAATGAAGGATGTGTGTATATATATGTCTGTGTATATGTACAGAATGAAGGAGGTGTATGTATATGTGTGTGTATATGTACAGAACGAAGGATGTGTATATGTGTGTGTGTGTGTGTGTGTATGTATAGAATGAAAGAGATTTATTGTAAGGAACTGGCTTATGCAATTATAGAGAATGGCAATTCCAAAATCTGCGAGTCGTAGCTCTGGTCCGAAGACAGGCAGGCAGTGACCCAGGCCAGCTCACAGTGTGAATGAAGTCTGAATGCCACATGCTGGAGAATCCCCTCTTGCTCAGGAAGACTGGTCTTTTTGTTCTATTCAGGTCTTCAACTGATTGGATGAGGCCCATCCACATTACAAAGGGCAGTCTGTGTTAACCCAAAGTTTACCACTTTAAATGTTAATCTCATCCAAAAACACCCTCCAAGTGAACACCTAAAATTAACCTCACACGTCCACCCCTTGTCAACATGGGTTCCATATGCATCTCCTTGGACCATAATTAATCTCCAAATAAAGACAATAACAAGGTCTTACTCACACCTGGCATGACACAACATCCTGCATACATCCCAGAAGAGCATGTCAAGTCCTTGGGTGATGCTTAGTCTTCTCCTCGATCCCTGTAACTTAAATACTATCATGTAAAGCTAATACTTAAATACTGTGATATAAGTTAGATTAGAGAGTCAATTCCAGAAACCCCAGAATTTGTTCAAAAAGTTTTTCCTAAGATTCTGTACCTCTAGAAATATGCTTGATAAAAAAAAAAAAAAAATCTGTTTTGGTCAGGGTTCTCAAGAGAAACAGAACCAATAAAAGGCATATAGATATGGATAGATGATACAGACACAGATATGGATACACACTCTCACACACTCACACACACACACATGCTCTCACACACACTCACACTCACATACACACTCACACACACATATGTTCACACACACACTCACTCACACACACTCACACTCACTCACACACTCACACACTCATGCTCCCACACACTCACATACATGCTCTCCCACACACACAATCACTCACATACACACACACTCACACACACATGCTCTCACACACACTCAGACACACACACTCATGCTCCCACACACTCATGGTCCCACACACATACATGCTCTCTCACACACACACTCACTCACATACACACACACTCACACACACATGCTCTCACACACACTCACACTCTCACACACATATGCTCACACACACTCACTCACACACACTCATGCTCCCACACACTCACATACATGCTCTCACACACACACACTCACATACACACACACATGCTCTCACATGTGTCACTCAGACACACACTCATATGCTCTAACACGCTCACACACTCTCACAAACATGCTCGCACACTCACACTCATGCTCTCTCACACACTCAGACACACACTCATATGCTCTAACACACTCACACACACTCACAAACATGCTCACACACTCACACACACATATGCTCTCACACACACTCAGACACACACACTCATGCTCCCACACACATACATGCTCTCTCACACACACACTCACATACACAAACACTCACACAT
>CM052437.1:98328234-98378988 GCA_028533085.1 Varecia variegata
ATAAGAACAAAATGGGAGGTATTAATTTACCAGACTTCAAACTATACTACAAGACTGTGATTATTAAAACCACTTGGTATTGGCACAAGAACAGGGACACAGACCAGTGGAACAGAACTGAGAATCCAGATATAAAACCATCCTCATATAGCCATCTAATTTTTGACAAAGCAGGCAAAAACATACTCTGAGGAAAAGAATCCTTATTCAATAAATGGTGCTGGGAAAACTGGATAGCCACATGTAGAAGACTGAAACAGGACCCACACCTTTCACCTCTCACAAAAATCAAATCACGGTAGATAACAGACTTAAACCTTAGGTGTGAAACTATTAGAATTCTAGAGGAAAATGTGGGAAAGACTCTTATAGACATTGGCCTAGGGAAAGAATTTATGAAGAAGACCCCAAAGGCAATCACAGCAATGACAAAAATAAATAAATGAGACCTGATTAAATTAAAAAGCTTCTGCACAGTCAAAGAAACTGTCATGAGAGTAAATAGACAACCTACAGAATGGGAAAAAAAAATTTTGCATGCTACACATCCAATAAAGGACTGATAACTACAATCTGTTTAGAACTCAGGAAAATCAGCAAGAAAAAAATCAAACAACCCTATCAAAAAGTGGGCAAAGGACATGAAGAGAAATTTTTCAAAAGAAGACAGAAGAATGGCCAACAAACATATGAAAAATGTTCAACATCTCTAATCATTAGGGTAATGCAAATCAAAACCACAATGAGATATCACTTAACTCCAGTGAGAATGGCTTTTATCAAAAAGTCCCATAACAACAAATGTTGGTGTGGATGCGGAGACAGGAACACTCATACACTGCTGGTGGGACTGCAAACTAGTGCAACCTCTGTGGAAAGCAATATGGAGATACCTTAAACAGATACAAGGAGACCTATCATTCGATTTAGCAATCCCATTATTGGGCATCTACCCAAAAGAACAAAAGACATTCTATAACAAAGACATCTGCACTCGAATGTTTATAGCAGCACAATTCACAATTGCGAAGATGTGGAAACAACCCAAGTGCCCATCAATACATCAGTGGATTAATAAAATGTGGTATATGTATACCATGGAGTACTACTCAGCTGTAAGAAACAATGGTGATATAGCACCTCTTGTATTTTCCTGGAAAGAGTTGGAACCCATTCTACTAAGTGAAGTATCCCAAGAATGGAAAAATAAGCACCACATGTACTCACCATCAAATTGGTTTCACTGATCATCACCTAAGAGCACATTTAGGAATAACATTGATCGGGTGTCGGGTAGATGTTGGTGGGGGAGGGCATGGGTGTATACATACATAATGAGTGCGATGCGCACCGTCTAGGGGATGGACACGTTTGAAGCTCTGACTCGGGGGGATGGGGGGGCAAGGGCAATATACGTAACCTAAACTTTTATATCCCCACAATATACTGAAATAAGACTAAAAGAAACAGTTAAAAAGTTAATTCAAACAAAAAGCAAGATTTTCTACTTTTGCTCCCTCAGTCCCTACAACAGAAATCATAACTGACCATGTCTCCCTCAGGGGACCAAGAGGATGGTGGCTGTCAGGGTTAACCCCTCTCAGGGAATGGAGATTACACTTATTTCAGAAAAAAATCTAAAACTTGCCTTTTCTGGTGGCTATGCAGCCTATTAAAATGTTTAGTTTTCAGAACATAAGAAAGCAAAATACATGTATACAGATTCATGCTTTAAACTGGCAGAAGAGCAGTGAGCCACATCACTGAGAAGGATCTGTAGGTTTCCACGGCACAGTCAGAGAAAATAAATGCAAGTCAGGCCCCACGGCCACAGCCCTGAATCAAGCAGCAGCCACACATCTGTCCTGTGGGGAAGCTCCAGTGGTGAGGATTAAGTGCAGCAAAGAGCGAGAGCGATGGGATACATTTCCAGCAGCAAATCTCATGGATAGGTCTCTGATTTTTCTAATCCCAAATAATATGAACTTGCTACCAATAGTAAAAGTCAAATATTTTGAAATTTAGTGCATTAACCAGATTCATGGGTTTATTTCACCGTGCTGCTTCACATAACTGGGGAAATAATCTTTCCAAGAGACAGGAATCTGACATAGAATTTAAAGATAATTAGCGAAAGAGTCTGGGAGAAATTCTATAGCTGTGAGTTCAATGGCTGCAGGGACTTAAGCAAAGGTATTTAAATGTTCTGGGCCCCTCATTTCCCAAGAATGCAATTTTGGTTTTGGAAGGAAAACACTTTTAAGGTAAGCTCCGGTATCTGTAATGCCTACCAGCACTGTCACTGAAATCATATGTAAACGAGTTTTCAAATCACACCTTTCCAGACTTTTGTTCATACATTTCTAAGCCCTCAGAGTTGGAACTGTCACTGAAGGGCATCCAGTCCAAACGCTCACCTGCTGAACTCAGCTAACAGCATCTCTGCCAATGGCCAACTGAGCAGGAAGTTTGTGGTTACCAGCAACCCCCTTGCGAAGCAGCTATGATCTCTTAGGAGGTGGTTCTCAACCTCCTGTGCTCATCAGAGTGTCTGTGCAACCTGGTCAACACTGACGCCTGAATCCAGCCCCGATCTGCTCAGAGCACACCCAGGAGAGGAGCCCAGGGCAATTCACATTTTTTTTGCTGTTGCTCTTGGAATTCTTTCCTTATTTATTTTCAAGACCTTTTCTGTTTTTTTAAGAGCAGTTTTAGGTTCACACCAACATTGGGAGGAAGAAGATGTTGCACATACTCCCTGCCCCCACACACGCATGGCCTTTCCCATTGTCAGCGTCTCCCACCAGAGTGGGACATTTGTGAAAATCCATGGACCTACATTGACACATCAACATCACCTAGAGTCTGTAGTTCACACTGAAGTTCACTCTTGTACATTCCGTGGGCTTGGACAAGTGCGTGATGACACGTATCCGCTGTTACCGTGTCGTACAGGGCAGTCTCACTGCCCTGGAAACCCTGCATGCTCTGCCTGCCCATGCCTCCCTCCCACTAACCCGCTAAGGGATGCTGTGTGATGTTTGTGCTGCGTGAATAGTTTTGCTTTTTCCAGAATGTCATTTATTATGGGAACCATACAGGATGTAGCCTTTTCAGATTGACTTCTGTCATTTAGTAATATGCATTTAAGGTTTCTTCATGTATTTTCATGGCTTGATGGCCAGGTTGATTCCTTTTAATTAAAGCACCTGTGATTCTCTGTCACCAGTGGCTGTGAACCACTGTGCGTCATCACAGGAATGTGAGTGAACTGGACAGTGCAGAGGCCAGTTGCAGGCCCGTCTGTTTCGAGGAGGGCAAGGGAAGAAGGTTATGCTTCCACATCATAAGCTCTTGGACACCTACGCATGGCAACTGGTCCTAGAAGGCCGAGGACACCGCACTTCTGACACTCAGGGCTCTCCAGTCCCATTTTCATTACCATGGAGTCAGCGGCAGGAATAAAAGTAGCTTCATTCACTCTGGAAATTTGAAATATTGAATTATGTTTTACAAAAATACTGGTGAGTTCACTAAATAGTTCAGGGATAAGGCAGATCAAAGTAACAAAAAGGGTTTTGGAATTCAAATAAGTCTGTTTGTTCACAAGGTCAATTCTTGTTTAATAACCATGTGTCCGGCAATGCTGTGGTTATCGTGGAAACTGAAGAGGTAAGAACAGGAAGTTCCCTGCCTATGGCACACTAAGTTGCAGACAGGACAGTGAATAGTATGCAATTAAACAAATCAATGGGCAAAGTAAGTGTTGGTAGTGAAAACTGCTATGTGGAACACAAAGGTGTGGTGAGCTAGGGAGAGCCTGCAGGTAGAGTCAGGATCTGCAGCAGCCAGGATAGCAGCAAAGGTGTCTGAGACGGGGCTGGTAAGAGGACTCAGGTGCTGTGGGATGGATCTGGGGACAAGGAATAACACCACAGTGTCAACCATGAGGAGCAAAGACCAGACTACAAAGGAGTAAGCTAAGGCATTTATTGGAGTCATGGGAATTTTAATTCAGAGACACAGATTTGGCTAGAAGTCAAATTGTGTTCCAAAGAAAGGAGAGGGAGTAGACATTTTTAAATGGATGCTGAGGGTGATTACACAAGTTGTTCTGAAAGAATTATCATTGGTGGAGGCAGCTGACTTGTACGTGAGTCCATAGCTCATTGTTTCTCGCTGTTTAGGAGTTACAGCCCCAGTGAGATCCGGCTGCTTTCCAGGATGTCACGGTTATGGTGTTCTGGCCCAGCGCAAAGATTCGGGCAAGCTCCTGTTTTGCACAGCTGCCCGTTGTGCAGGTAGTGCTTTGTAGAATGGCTTCTCGACTGCGTTTTAGAGCTCTGAAGCAGAATGATGACATTTTGCATGTCACATTTCAAAAGAAAAAGAAGACAATAGTTGAGAAGAGTATGAAATAGGGAGGGGATGGAGAGGAGGTTAGAGGGGAGGCAGGGGCTGGATCTTGTGCTTTCTGGGCCATTCTAAGTGAAAAGGAGATTGGATTTTCTATTGAATTACTACTCCCTTCCAGCGTGGGGATTGAACTGAAGGTGGGGAAATAGTGAAATAGTGTATGTAGAGAAACCTTCTCGGAGGCTGTTCAGTGGTCCAGATCAAAGGCAGCAGGGGCTGAGTCTGGCCTTGACAGAGTGGGGGTAGAAAGCAAGTTTGGGCCTGGCTTATGAAGTGCAGAGGACATTGTTACACCAACTTTGAACCTCAGTTTCCTTGACGTTGTTAATATTTGGTGCCTGTTTCCTACACATACCCATTTCCCATTTCACTGTGCTACGTGTCTATGAACTATTGCTATTAACTTTTGGCATATGTACCATATCACATCTTCTGTATACTCTATACCTCTCTTACCTAACTCAGCATACATACAAAGCTTTATTGGACTTAATAAATTATAATTCCATAATTGGTAATTAAATTCAATTAAATTTCTTAGATTAATACAATCTTGAGAAAAATCTTCATATGTTATGTCATTGTTTACTATATGGGGTAATTTATTAATATTATTTATAGCTTAGAGATATAAAACATTTAGATCTTCAGAAAGCAGTTTGGAAAACTATTATTTAATTGAAATTTGTTTTGAAATCCAAATTAGCTACTCAAAGGAGTTATGCATAAAATTAATTTGGAGAAGTTTCAAAGTTGGGTCAGGTGTTTATAATGCAGCACTTCAATCATCTGAACTTGGATTATCAAAATACTTTACAGTGACACAAAGTGGAGGCAACATATTTTGCCCTGGGCAAATGATTGCATCTGAAAATATGAAATCTTGAGCACCCTCAAGAAAGAGGTGTGCTACGCACATCATTCCAATGAGTCAGGGGACTGTCAGGAGATGTCATGATGGTCGTCTGTATGTGACAGTGACCACACTGAAGTTTAATTTTTTGTTTAACTCACTATGCTTTTCCCTATATATTAATAATTAATTCAAGCACACTAGAAAGCATGTGAAAAAGCCTAAATGTGCAAAGAAGGAAAAGATTATCATATTCTCACCACTGAAAAAACATACTCTTTAATATTTTGAGATCTTGCTCCCAAATATTAAATTTACCTAGATTGATTCAGTATTTCTTTCTTTTCCTCATCTCCTTCTCCTCCTCCTCCTCTTCCTCCTCCTTTCTTTTTGGTGTTGGGGGATGGAGCAGGTTACTTCATTTTATCCTTCTGTACATAAAGTTGTATCTGATTTATTTTTTGTTTTAACTGTTGAGTGGAAAAAACAAACTCAGTTTCTCTCACTATACTCTCACAACATGCTTCTAACACCAGATGTGTGGGGATTTCTCCCCACCAGCAAGCAAATAATCAGTTCTGCAGAGGACGCCAGCTGGTGTCCTCTAACTCAATTCCATGCTGACACCATCTATGTGGAGACAGAGTCAGATCACTCCAGCTGAGGACTCAGTCTCACAAGACTTAGCCCCACTTCTGATGCCCGTCACCAGCCTCAGGTTGCTGTGCCTGTGCTTCTGATCAACTGACTACAAACTGGGGTTCCCACAACCCCCTTCTGGGGCTGAATTTATTTGCTGGAACAACTTACAGAACTCAGGGAAACATTTAAGTTTAAAGATTTATTACAAATGCTATTTTAAAGGATACAAATGAACAGCCAGATGAAGAGATAATTAGGGCAAGATCTGAAAGGGTCCCGAGTGCAGGAGCTTCTGTCCGTATGGTATTGGAAGGCACCACCCTGTTGGTGTGTGGATATGTCTTGTTCACTTTTCTGGGAGCCCCCACATGTTCTGCTACCTTCAAGCTCTTCAAACTCTGGTTTTGGTCTTTACAGAAGCTTCCTTATGCAGGCATGATTGATTATATTTGTGGCCACTGGTGATCAATTTAACCCTTAGCCCCAACCCCTCCCCAGAAGTTGGGGGAAGACTGAAAGTTGCGGCCCTCTAATCTCATGGTTTGTTTCCCTGGCAACCAGCACCCACCTGAGGCTACCCAGGAACCCCTGTCATCTCATTAGCATACAAAGAGACATCACTTTGGAGACTTCATGGATTTTAGGAGTTGTGTGCTTAAGAATGGAAATGAAGACCAAATATATGTTTCACAATATATAACAACTATGATAATATAAGAATTTTCAATGTATTAAATTTCTTTAAAAGTATTATCTGTATGTGTTCTGAAATAGTCCAGTCTATGTAAGTGTGGCAAGTTACTTAACAAATATTTCAGTGTTGAACATCTGAACTATTTCCAATTTTAGCCATTTCATATGAATGTGTGTTTCTTTGTTTTAGATTATTTCTTTACATTAAATAAGAGGAATAAACATTAGTCTGTTGTTTTAAATAACTTTTATAACTGTTTCATATGACATTCCAAAATTAAATTCAACATTAGAGAAAAAGAAAAATTCCCCTGATAAATGAAACAGGATATAGACAAAAGTTGAAGTAATACCTAAAGTCATAACTGTCAGAAAGCCAGAAGATCTTCTAATATATATATAAATATAAAATAAAGAAAAAGAAATAATAAAGACACATATCTCCTGCCTATCAAATGGAAATATTATCTAATCAAGGAAAACATGAGAGCATACAAAAAGTGATAGACCACATACAAATTATAGCTATCATTTGCATAAAAAATTATTTTAGAAGATCTTTGTGAATTGGCATTATGTCAGAGCCCTCATCGCACATGAGTTGCCACTGTAAAAGAGGCTTGCTACCAATGCCAATGTTACCTTAGGGCACTTTCCAAGCCCAGGTTCCCAAGTTTGGTGGATAATCCAGTTCCTTGTATCAGACCCTTCCTTCTGGATCAGAGTTCTGGACTATCCACAGTTTGCAATTTGTCTTGCTTCAGCCCAAATCTTGCTTGGCCTTGGATTATAGCTTCCCTCTTTCCTACAGCTCTACTTTCTGGTCAAATCTTCATCCTTCCACCTTGGGCCAGGTCAATATCTTATTACTCACTGATCTTGCACTGGAGACATGTGGAGGATGTCTCACATAATTTACTCAAAAATTAAATATAGAAACCTCTAAAAAGTTTCACTTCCAGCATGGCAACATGAGATGATGTGTAGACTTGTTCTCTAGTTAAACAGCTAAAAATTACAAAAAAAAATGACAGAAAAATAACAGCAACAAATAATTAAAAAGTCTCTGAAAATAGTCCTAAGGGCACACAGTAAGTGAAGAAGCATTTATTCAAAGAAAATATACTAAAAACAGTAAAGTCTATGGCATTTTGCGCATGATCTATACCCCTTCTTTCTCCTCCCAGGTCAGCATGACTAAAACTCAACTCCAGATGGGAGCATGCAAGAGAACTCCCACAGGTAGGTGATAGCATCTTCCCAGGAGGGGCAGCACATCAGCTTTTCTCATCCTGTTTCCACTTACGTACTGCAGAGGCTATGTATTGGGTAAGAGGCTAGAGCTGAGTAAGAGATATCACTTCCTTTTTCCACCCAGACCCTACTCACGGAATGCTGGCTCTACTTTTGGTGAGTATACTGAAACTAGTGGGTCCCTGATCACCCATGCTGCAGCTTATAACTTGAAGGTTCTATGTCTTTGTCCCTGTCCCCAGAGTCTGAACTTATATTCTCCACAAGAAGAGAATGGGCCAGAAAACAGAGAACCTCAAAGTGCCTTCCAAAAACACTAACTTCATTTGCAACAAAATCTGGAAAAATTTAAGACTAAGGGAACCCTCAAAACAATGAAGTTCTATGTTGAAAAGAAATTAAAAGGAGACTGGTAAATTCATGAGAAATATATGTTAAACCATATGCCAACATGTTTACCAAAGAAAACCTTAGAAAAGAGACAGCTAAGAAGAGATCCCCGGGGATGGGAACAAAACTATATACAAAATCTATTGCTGTTAAGGAAACTGAATTTAATTGGATCAGTCTGTGGAGTCATTTAGGCCATAAAGCATTGTTGAAAACTATAGAGCAATCAACCAGCAATTCATGAAGATTAATAGTTGGGTATGTCAAGAGATAATCAGAGCCTGCTAAACCTACTATCATACCAGGATGACTGTGCCCATGTCCAAAGCCACAACCACAGAGGAAAATCATCAGAGGATTCACACTGAGGGGAGCGAAGGGGCAGAATAGACTTCACTAAACTTATCCAGCCAACCACAAAATGAATAAACAAGTAAATAATGATAGCAAGCCCTGAAGTGGGAGAGAGCAACATCTGGTGTTCTTCAGGATGAAAGCAAATGACTCCTAACAGTAATTTGAAACTGTATAAAAAAACAAAGAAAACTGGCAAAGATAGTTAATTATGTAATTATAAAAGATGGTAAAAAGTGCATATTTTTCTCCTTTCTTCTCTTAACTGATTTTTAAAAAATATGTAAAACGGTATGCATAAAATTTAATTTTTAACCTATAACATTAGAAATGTTCTTGCCAATAATAGTATAAAGGTAGAAGCAAAGCCGTATTGGGCTAAATGATAATTTCAATCCAAGAGAACAAATAAAAGAAACAGAAGTGTCAACCAATAAGGTTAAAAGAGTTTTTCCTGTATTTTCTTCTCGAATTTTTATGATTTCATGCCTTACATTTAAGTCTTTAATCCATCTTGAATTATATTTTTTATATGGCAAGAATGGGGATCCTGTTTTGTTCTTCTGTGTGTGGCTGTCCAATTTTCCCAGCACTGTTCATTGAATCTTTCCCCCAGTGTATGTTGTTGGCTGCTTTGTTGAAGATCAGTTGGTTGTAGGTAGATGGTTTCATTTCTGGGGTCTCTACTCTGTTCCATTGGTTTATGTATCTACTGTTATACCAGTACCATACTGTTTTGGTTACCATAGCCTTGGAGTACAATTTGAAGTCAGACTTAGGCAAAGAATTTATGACTAAAACCACAGAGGCAAATGTAGCAACAATAAAAATAAATAAATGGGACTTAATCAAATTAAAAAGTGTCTTCACAGAAAAGGAAATAATCAACAGAGTGAATAGACAATCTATGGAATGGGAGAAAATACTTGCAAACTACACATCCAACAAAGGACTGATATCCAGAATCTACAAAGAACTCAAACAAATCAGCAAGAAGGAAAAAAAAAAAAAAAAAAAACGTCAAAAAGTGGGCAAGTGAGATTAACAGAAGATTTTTGAAAGAAGACAGACAAATATCCAATAAACATACGAAAAAATGCTCAACATCTCTAATCAGCAGGGAAATACAAATTAAAACCACAATGAGGTATCACCTTACCCCTATCAGAATGACCCTTATCAAAAAGTCAAAAAACAATAGATGCTGGTGTGGCTGCTGAGAGAAATGAACCTTTATACACTGTTGGTGAGACTGCAAATTAGTACAACCTCTATGGAAAACAGTATAGAGTTTCCTCAAAGAAATAAATGTAGATCTACCATTCGATCCAGCAATCCTACTGCTGGGTATCTACCCAAAGAAATGAAGTTATTTTATCAAAAAGACACCTGCACTCAAATGTTTATCATAGCACAATTCACAAATGCAAAGATGTGGAATCAACCTAAATGCACTTCAATTCACGAGTGGATTAACAAAATATGATACACACACACACACACACACACACACACACCAGAGTACTACTCAGTGATAAAAAGGAATGAAATAATGTCATTTGCATCAACCTGGAGGGAACTGAAGACCATTATCATAAGTGAAGTATCTCAGGAATGGAAAACCAAACACCACATGTTCTCACTAATAAGTAGGAGCTAATAGATGGCACTTAGGCACAGTGTGATATAAAGGACATGAGAAACCAAGAAGGGGGGAGGGCAAGAGAGTAGGTGTAGGATAGAAATACTTGTTGGGTACATTGAACACTATTCTGGTGATTGGAACACCAAAGCCCTGATTTAAGCATTATATAAGATATTCATATAATAAAACATTTGTGCCCCCTTAATTAATATTTTAAAATAAAACATAAGGTTAATATAATAATAGCTATAAATATATATTTGTTTGTCTTTCTTTAATCAGATTATTTAAAAGATGTATAATTGTATATTGTAATAATTATGAAAATGTATCTTTGTGTTTGTAACACATAAGTGTAATGTGTATAACAATAATGCCATAAAAAATAAAAATTGAATAGAGCTATATAGAAATAGCATGTCTGTATTACATTGGAATTAAAATATTATCAATCTGAAGTAGATTCTGAAAAAGAAAGATGTATATGTTAAAACCATTAAAGAAATAACTTAAAAACTATATATAGTAAAACAAATTCAAATCATATATTAGAAGAATACACTTAATGCAAAAGCATGCAGTTAAAAAGGCAGAGCTTGTCAGACTGAATAAAAAGAAGAAAATTATACTGAAAAATAAAAAAAGGTCCAATAATATGCTGTGTACAGAACACACAATCTAGACTTAAAAATACAAAGAGATGAAGAGAACCAGAATGGGAAAAAATATATCACACAAACAACAACTATAAAAAATCTTGAGTGGCTATGCTAATATCACACAAAATAGATATGAAAACAAACAAAGATGTGACTAGATATAAAGAGAGACATTTTATAATAATAAAAGACTCAATTAATTAGAAAGGTATAACTGTAAACATATATTCACCTAAAATGGGACCCCAAAATACATAAGGCAAACTGACAGAAATAAAGAATGAAGCGAGAAACAGACTGTGTAACAATAGTAGTTGGAGACTTCAAAACTACATGTTCAAAAATGGGTAGACAGCTAGGCAGTATTTCCTTGAGTCAGATCTGTTACTTTATGGATATAAGGTAACAGTATAAACATACCAGACCTAAAACTACTGAACACTCCATGCAACAACTGCAGAATATCTGTTCTTCTCAAGTGCACATGAAACTTTATTTAAGACAGATCATATATTAGACTATAAAACAAACCTAAATAAATTTAAAATAATTGTAATAATAAAAGAGTTTTCTCTGACCACTATGAAATGTAATTACTAATCAAAACAGAAAAAAATTGTGAAACATGAACACGTGGATGTTAAATAGCACATGCCTATATAACAATGAATCAAAGAAGAAAAAATAATAGAAATAAGAAAATACTTGGATATGGTGAAAAGGCATATACAACATATAAGTTCTAGGATGCAACTAAAGCAATACTTAGAAATCATAATTATAAAATTCTACATTAAAAAAGAAGAAACAGTTTAAATCAATAATCTAATTTTCACCTTAAGATACTTAGTGATTCTTTGAAAAGATCCACAAATTGACTCATTTTTAAAGTGATTAAATCTCAAATTTCCATAAAATCAGAAAGAAAAGAAAAAGAGATGAGACTTAATAGTATCAGAAATGAAGGTGGTGACAATACTACTAACATTACAGAAATGAAAATGATTGTAAAGGAATACTATAAACAAGTGTATGTTAATACATTACATAACCTAATTGAAATGGAAAAACTAGTAGAAAGGCACACACTACAGATAAAACTCAAGAAGAAATAGAAAACTTAAATACATCTAATAAAGAGAATAATTGAATAGGTAATCAAAAAACTATGTGCGAGGAAAAGCCCAGGCCCAGATGGCTTCACTGGTTAATTCTACCCACATTTAATGAGGAATTAATACTAATTCTTTGGAAACTCTTCAAAAAAATAAAAGAGGTGGAAATACTTTCCAACTGATTATATGAGATCCAAATTACCGTGATATCAAAATTAGACAAAGACCTCACAAAAAAGAACACTATACACCAGTAACTCTTGTGAATATTGATGTAAAAATCTTCAGTGAGATACTAACCAACCAAATTCAACAATACATAATAAGCATTATGCACCATGTCCAAGTGGGTTTATCTCAATAAGGCAAATTTGTTTTAAAACCAAAAATCAGGAATTCTATTTCCTCCTGATTGAGCCTAGGGAAGCTGTGTGTTTTTAAGAATTTGTCCATTTCCTCCACATTTTCAACTTTATATGCATAGAGATTTTTGTAGTATTCAGAGATGATATTTTATATTTCAGTGGTATTGGTTGTAAATTCTCCTTTATCATTCCTGCTGGAGTTTGTTAGAGTCCTTTCTTTTCTGCTTCTGGTTAATGTAGTGACAGCCATGCCAATTTTGTTTATCTTTTCATAGAATCAGCTTTTTGTTTCATTAATCTTTTTGTATAGTTCTTTTATTATTGATTTCATTTAGTTCTGCCCTGATCTTGGTTATTTCTTTTCTTCTGCTGGGTTTGGGATTGATTTGATCTTCTTTTTCCAGTTCTTTGAGTCAATTAATTAGGTTGTTGATTTATGATCTTTCTATCTTTTGGATGTAGGGATTTAAGGCTATGAATTTTCCTCTCAGCACTGATTTAGCTGAGTCCCACAGATTTTGATAACTTGTGTCCCCTTTATCATTTAGTTCAAAGAATCTGTTCATTTCCATCTTAATTTTCTCCTTAACCTATCATTCAGCAGTAGGTTGTTTAGTTTCCATGACTTTATATAGAGATGAGTATTTCTGTTGGCATTGATTTCTAATTTTATTCCATTGTGGTCTGAGCAGATGCATTGTATAATTTCTATTTTTTTTTTTTAATTTTTGAGACATGTTTTGTGGCCTAGTATGTGGTTAATCTTACAGAATGTCCAATGAACTGATGAGAAGAACGTATATTCAGTAGTTTTCAGTAGAAAGTTCTGTAAATGTCTATGAGGCCCATTTGATCTAGAGTTCTGTTTAAGTCAATTGTTTCTTTGTTTATTTTCTGTTTGAAAGATCTGTCCAGTTCCATCAGTGGTATGTTGAAGTCCCCAGCTGTTACAGTACTATTCTTTACCATTTTGTTCAGATCAAGTACGTTTTGCTTTATGAATCTGGGCACACCTGTTTTGGGTGCATAAATAGAATTGTTATGTCTTCTTGTTGAATTTTTCCATTTACCATTGTATAATAATCATCTTTGTCTTTCATTATTTTTGTTAATTTGAAGACTAAGTTATTTGCTATGATAACTGCTACACCAGCTTTCTTTTGGTTTCCATTTGTGTGGAATATCATTTTCCATCTCTTCACCTTGAGTTTCAATGGATCTTCATGGGTTAGATGTGTTTCCTGAATATAGCAGATAGTCGGCTTGTGTATATTTATCCATTTGGACACCCTAGGTCTCTTTAGTGGACAGTTTAAGCCATTCACATTTATTGAAAGAATTGATATGTGGAATGTATTTCTGTTCATTCTGTGTGGTAGAACTTTGAACTCATGAACAGACCAATATCAAGTACTGAAATTAAAGCAGCAATAAAATCCTTCCAAAAAAAAAAAGTCACAGACTAGATGGTTTTACACCCAAATTCTACCAGAATTACAAAGAATAAATGGTGCCTATATTACAGAAATTATTCTACAACATATAGAAGGAAGGAAACCTCCCCAACATGTTTTATGAAGCCAACATCATCCTGTTACCAAAGCCAGGAAAGAACTCAATAAAAAAAGATAAATATAGGCTAATATCCCTTATAAATATAGACACAAAAATCCTGAATAAAATCCTATGCAATTGAATTCAGCTGCTCATCAAAAAATAGCCCATCATAACCAAGTTGGCTTCATCTCAGAGATGCAGGGATGGTTCAACGTATGTAAATCTATGAATGCAATTTACCACATAAACAGAAGTAAAAACAAAGACCATATGCTCCTTTTAATAGATTCAGAAAAGCATTCAACAAAATTCATCACCTTTTTATGATAAGAACTCTTTAAAAAGTAGGCATAGATGGCACGGCCCTCAAAAGGATAAAAGCTCTATGTGACAAGCCCACAGCCAGCATCATACTGAATGGGGAAAAATTGAAAGCATTTCCATTGAGAACTGGAACCCAACAAGGTTTTCCTCCTTCACCAATTTTCTTCATCATAGTGCTAGAAGTCCTAGCCAGAGCAATCAGACAAGATAAGGAAATCAAGTACATCCAAATGGGGGTAGAAGAGGTAAAACTATTGCTTTTTGCTGAAGATAAAAATATTATCTACAGAAAACCACAAAGATTCTGCCAAGAGACTACTAGAATTGATAAATAAGTTCAGCAAAGTCTCAGGTTACAATATCAATGTGAGCAAATCAGTAGCATTACTATACGCCAAGAACAGTCAAGCTGAGAACCAAATCAAAGACTCAATAACTTTCACAACATCAATAAAGAAAATAAAAGACCTAGGAATATATTTAACTAAGGAGGTGAAAGACTTCTACAAAGCAAAATATGAAACACTGAGGAAGAAAATAGCAAAAGATGTAAACAGATGGAAAACCATATCATGCTCATGAGTTGGCAAAATCAACATTGTTAAAATGTCTATACTACCAAAGTGATCTACAGGATCGATGTAATCCTTATTAAAATGCTAACATCATTATTCACATATCTAGAAAAAATGATTTTATGCTTTGTTTAGAACTAGAGAAGACCTTATATAGCTAAAGCAACCTTAAGTAAAAAGAATAAATTAGCAGGCATCAGTTTATCAGACTTCAAGCTATGCTGTAAGGTTATAATAACTAAAACTGCCTGGTACTCGCACAGAACAGAGACATAGACCAATGGAACAGGACTGAGAAACTAGATGTAAAACCATCCTCATAAAGCCATCCAATCTTTGACAAAGCAGACAAAAACATACACTGGGAAAAAGAATCCCTACTGAAAAAATGGTGCTGGGAAAATTGGATAATCACATGTAGAAGACTAAAACAAGATGCACACCCCTCATCTCTCACAAAAATCAACTTGTGATGGATAATAGACTTAAACCTAAATCATGAAACCATAAGAATTCTAGAAGAAAACTTTCAGGGCTGATAACTAGAATCTATGTAGAATGCAGAAAAATGAGCAAGAAAAAAATCAAGCAACTCTATTAAAAATTGGACAAAGGACATGAACAGAAACTTTTCAAAAGAAGATAGACTAATGGCCAAGAAACATATGAAAAAATTCTCAACATCTCTAATCATCAGGGAAATGTAAATCAAAACCACAATGAGATATCACTTAACTCCAGTGAGAAAGGCTTTTATCAAAAAGTCCCAAAACAACAAATGGTGTGGATGCAGAGAGATAGGAACACTCATATACTGCTGGTGGGACTGCAAACTAGTACAGCCTCTGTGGAAAGCAATATGGAGATACCTCAAAGAGCTAAAAGCAGAAATAGCATTTGATCCAGCAATCCCATTACCGGGCATCTACCCAAAGGAGAAAAAGACATTCTATAAAAAAGACATCAGCACTAGAATGTTGACAGCAGCACAATTCACTATTGCAACGATGTGGAAACAACCCAAGTGCCTATCAATACGTGAGTGGATTAATAAAATGTGGTATATGTATACCATGGAATTCTACTCAGCCACAAAAAACAATGGTGGTCTAGCACCTTTTGTATTATTCTGGATGGAGCTGGAGCCCATTCTACTTAGTGTATCACAAGAATGGAAAAGAAGCATCACATGTACTCACCATCAAATTGGTATTTAACTTATCAACACTTAAATGCACATATAGTAGTAACATTCATCAGGTGTTGGGCAGGTGGGAGCGGGGAGGAGGGGATGGGTATATTCACACTTAATGGGTGTGGTGTGCACCGTCTGGGGGATGGACACACTTGAAGCTCTGACTCGGGTATGACAAAGGCAATATATGTAACCTAAACATTTGTACCCCTGTAGTATGCCAAAAGAAAAAAAAAAGAAAAAAAAAGAAAGATTTGTACCCCTGTAAAATTATGAAATAAAAACAAAATAAATAAATAAAGCCAAAAATCAGTTAATCTGATATTCCATGTGAAGAAAATACAACCAAAATCCACATGATTTCTCTCATTAGATGGAGAAAAAGCACTTGACAAACTCCAACAATTTTACATGATAAAAAGACTGAAGAAACTGAGAATAGAAGGAAACTTCCTCAATTTGATAAAGGTCACTTATCAAAAGCCACAGCTGAACTCATATTTAATGATGAAAGACTGGATAGTTTGCCTTAAGCTGAGAAACAAAACAAGGATTAACACTTTTGACACTTTTATTCCATATAATACTGCAGTGTCTAGCCAGGGAAACTAGGCAAGAAATGTAAAAATGACATAAATGTTTTTCAAAAGAAATAAAACTCCATTTGCAGACAAAATTATTTTGTATCATATATGTAGAAAATCCTAAGGAATCAACTAAAAAATTATTAGTACTAATAACCAAGTACAGCAAGGGTTCAGGATACAAGAGCAATACACAAAAAATATATTTCTATATACTTGCAATAAAAATTTAAAAATAAAATTAAGAAAATAATTGCACTTATGATAGCATAAAAAGTACAAAATAATTAGGAACAATTTTAATACAATAACTACAAACATAATCTAAAGCTACAAAACATTGTTGAAAGAAATTAATGAGAATTTGAATAATGTAAATTTTTCTTTTGTTTATGAATCAGAAGATTTAATATTGTTAAAGTAACATGCTCCCTAGATTTATCTCTAGATTCAATGAAATCCCTTTCAGAATCTACATTGGTTTATTTGAGGAAATTGACAAGCTGGTTCTAAAATTCATATGAAAAATCAAAGAATATCTCAGGAGAGCCATAAATATCTTGAATTCTCCTGAATCTATTTGAAAAAGAAAAACAAATTTGAAAGGTTCGCATTTTTTTTCTATTTCAAAACAAAACAAGAATAATGAGGCTATTGTGGTACTGGCATAAGTACCCCCAACAGATCAATGGAATAGATTTGAGAGGTCAGAAATAAACTCATGTATCTATGGTCAATAGATATCTGACAAAGGTAACAATGCCATTACTGGGGAGATATAATGTTCTCCACAAATGATGCTGGAACAATTGGAAAGTCACATGAAATTGGGTACTTACATCATATAATATTAAAAAAAATCTCAAAATAGATCAAAGCTCTAAATTTAAAAGCTAAATATATGAAAATATTGAATGATTAGATATGGATAAATCTTTGTGAACTTGAATTTGGGTATTGATTCTTAGATATAATACCAACAAGCACCCATGTAAAAAAGAAGTAAATAAATAAAATGGGTTTCATTAAAATTAAAAACTTCTGTGCTTCAAAGAAAATTGTAGACCTATAACAGATAGAATTGAATACATAATTAAGATAATCAGAAAGTCAACCCAGAGAATGGGAGAAAATATTTGTAAATGTTATGCCTGATAAGGAACTTGTATCTAGAAAATGTGTATGTGTATGTGTGTGTGTGTATATGTATATATACACATATATGTTAAAAAATATATATGAGAAACTCTTACAACTCAATAATAACAATGCAAAAAGCCACTTGAAAGAATGGGTGAAAGGTTCGAGTAGATGTTTCTCCAAAGAAGATATACAATGACAAATAGACAAATGAAAAAATGCTTTTTATCATTAGCCATCAAGAAAATGCAAAACTGCAATGAAATACCTTATCATTATCCTAGCCACTAGGATGGCTAGGATCAACTAGTTAGCAATAAGTGTTGGTGAAGGCGTAGAGAAATTGTAACCCTCATAAACTGCTGGCAGGAAGGTAAAATGTTGCAGCCTTTTTGCAAAATCCTCTGACAGTTCTCTAAATGGTTAAACATGGAGTTACATTGTGACCCAGAAGTTCCATTCCTATGCATGTACCCAAAAGAAAAGAAAACATATATCCATATAAAAAACCTATACACAAATATTTATAGTAGCATTATTTCTAATAATTAAAAAGTACAAAAAAAACCCCAAATGTCCATTGATTACATAATGGATAAAGAAAATGTGGTATAACCATACAGTAGAATATTATTCAGCTATGTAAAGGAATAAATACTGACACATGCTACAACATGGATTAACTGTGAAAACATTATGCTAAATGAAAGTATAAAATGCAGATTTTATATGGTTCTATTCACATGAAATGTCCAGAACAGGGAAATCTATAGAGAAATCTCTTAAATAAGCAAAATGGATGACTTTAATCAAAAAATTGAACTGAAGATGAAGGTGGAAAAGGAATGATGTCTTGAAATATTTGCCTTAATCCTTTGTTTTTCATTACTGTCACTGCACTATGAGATTAATGACGTCAGGATTGTGTTACTTGTTTCTATATGCCAAATCTAGCACAACAACTAATGCACTGATAGAATAAGCATGACTATAAGATGCTTTAGCTTTATGGTTACTCAAGAGTTTATTCTTCCTCTCAAAACAAACTTGCAGCAATGGGTTGACAGCGCTAGCCTATTTTATATCTGCCCCAAAGGAAAGAAAATTTCTTATTCTCTTTAAGCTCATTAATGAGGTACAACCTTGAAGGAAACTTCACTTTGGTTCTTAATTTTTATCTGCTATCATCTGTTGAGTCCAACATAACACTTTTCAGAGTGCTTTGCATATGATAGGCAGTTACTGGTATTTGTTAAGTGGATGAATGGTCTACCACTGAAACCCAAATGTTAACCAGCCCTTCATTCCTTCCATATACAGGACGAGAGAGGCATCTTATTTTTGCCTCAAACTGAGAATATGAAGATTGACACCATGAGCACTTCACCTTTCAGTTGAGCCATCATCCATCAAAGTGTAGCTGTATTTCCATTCCGAATGTGATAGCCTCACATGCCATTAGCTTTTGGAATCCTCTGATTCTTCTCATGACAGATAAAAGAGATTGCTTCAGGATACCATTGATCCGGGGCTGTCCAGTCATTCAGGAAATGAAACAGATTTAAGGAGCAACCATCTTTGTATTCTGTTGTACGTCAAGCATCGGCTCATTCTCACGGTTTCTCCTCTCTTCCCTCTTCCTCATCCTGTCTCTTCATACTGGCCAATCATTCTGTTATATCATCCAGATCCAAGAAGAATCAATTTGATTTACTTAGTTTACTTTAATCTAAATCTTTAGTCTTAATAATAATGTTTCTGATATGTGGTATTATAAACAAATGTTTTTGTCATTTATCTCTCTTTTCTTTTTATATTTTCATGAGCCAAAGTTTCAAGGAATATAACACAGGTCATTGGTGGCTTGTGTATGTAGGTTAACAAAATGTTAGGGGACTGATAGGGGACAATGGCATGATGAGGCCATTGTCATGTCCATGCTTCCTGGGTGGTTTAGATTGACAGAATTGTCCACTTAAATTGTGTGAAATCGAGTTGCATTGTCATGCTCAGGTGCAGAATATTCCGGGACCTCTGAAACATTGGGGGCGAAATGAAGAACCTGTGGGGGATTGTAATGGAGAAATTGACTTCTCTGTAGTCCTAATGTATAGGATTATTCATCATGTCTATGACCAATGGGACTTACCAAATTAGAGTTAAAATCCAGAATCTATTACTATGTAAAGGAGTTTAAATACAAGTAATCATGAAACAGACATCAGACCACATTAAAAATTAAGGTAACAGAAATTTATGACATATACAAACCTAAAATGGAAGAAGCAGCTTGGTATAGTCTCTCAAGCTTGGGTTTACAGCCAAATTTCCTGAGCTTGTACCCCGTTCTGCCAATTACTGGCTGCAAGAATACATTGTCCAGCCCCTCTCTGCCTCAGTTGTCTCGTCTCTACAATTTTGATAATGATTATAACCATTTTATGTGGCCGTTATGAGTTAACTCATATAAAAGTCTAAGTAGAGTATCTGGGAAAAAATGAGAACATCATTAAAAGTTCTCATTTTTATTTTTATAGTATTCAGTTTTGATCACTGCACATCAAAAAAGAAAAAAAAAACTTTTGAAATTACTACAAACTTTCAGGTTAAAGGTCAGGTATGCACAAATAAAAATCTTTCAAACACTCATTAAAAGAGGAAAATTGGCAGTAGTATTAGAAATGAAAGAGAAGAGAATGACATGTCACAGTACAGAGAAAAATTTTCAAATTAAATCTACATCAGTGGGAAGAGATTTAGAATGGCATGCTAGGACTACAAGCCATTGGCTGCAAACCTCAATACTCAGGATATATGAATCCTTAATGTAGATTAAAAAATGATAGTGACTCTTTCCTGCTGCCTACTTCCAACATCAAGATGTAAGAAATAAAATATCAAGAAATAGTATCATTTATAAAGAAGGATTAGGGAACTACAAGCAGAGAATGGGTGTGTATACTGCAAAATGAAAACTGTAATGAGTGCCGGGTCCATAGAAGAAAGCTCACTGTTAATAGCACACGTAAAAGCAAAATTGACGCCACCGGAGAAATGTGATTCAGCAACGCAGAAGACAAACTCAAGGCACTCTCCTGGCAGGTATTGAGTAGGAGGATAGTGTTTCAGTGTTAGAACTAATGGTAGCAATGAGAAAACAATGACTTGAGGAAGCATAATTCATTTAGCTTATTGAAAACAAATATAAATATTAACATAATAATTTAGTACAGCTGTGAAAAGGAAAAGAGGTAAACAGAAATCAGTACGTACTGGGTCGTTCTCAAACATATTAACCTTCCTCCAGAGGTATGCTGTGAAAAAACAGTGAAGAAAGGAAGTTCTTCATCTGCTGGACATATTTGAGCTTCTTTCATCCTTTTTCTATAAGGCACTTGAGGCGTCTAGGAAATATTCCCCCAAAATATGCACCTGGTATATGGATTATTTCAAATTAGAGGCCCTTGGGGATCAGCAGGTGCCAGAAGAGGCTTTCCTCTGACATTCCCTTGTCAGTCTGAACAGACCTCCTGGGGAGGAATCCAATTGCCTTTGATCCCTTCCCTGAAACTTCATCAACTGGGGAAGATTACAACTCATAGCACAGAGAAAGAGACTGAAGGTCAGACACTGCACTGACAGCCCAGGTGGACTTTCTTCCAAGCCATTGTCTTTTCTCCAGTCCCCAGAGGGAATCATTTACTAACCTTTGTCCAAGCCCATTCACTCCTCCTCAAATCATTGACTACCCCTCAAATTGTCACCTCCTTCCATCTCCCCTTCCCTTATGAAAAAGGGTATATGAGCATCTGGACATGTTGGGTTATTGGATAATTACTCTCCTGTGTTTCTCCCCTGTGCATATGAAATATATTTGTATGCCTTATCTCTCCGATTACTCTTCCTATTGTCAGTTCATTTTTAGCAAACCTGCAAAGAAAGGGTGGAGGGGACAATTTCCCCCTTTGCCTCTACACATCACTTCAATATTTCATTCTGTCTTTGCATCAAATCTGTTTGCTGATTTGCTTTTAACTTTCTGTCATACTGTTAGCACATATGGATTATGCATGTACCTGAAGCATTTTTTAAATGGCTCATTTTTATATAGCTGATTTTTGGACACAAATTTAACATTCTTTGCCATCTAATTTTATTTGCTTTGGCAGATTTTTTTTAAATTGTCAAAGTCAACTTTTCTCATCCATCTAGATCTCTTTGAGCTGAATGGAATTTACCAAAACTACAGAACAGCAAAAAGGATGCCTGAAATAGTTATGGTGAATTTATATGTAGCTGAAGAGAATTACATGGAACTATGAATTAAATGTTTCACAGTTGTAGAGTTGGACATTTAATAAATCAATTCTAAAATGTGTTGTAAAACAATGTTCCAGAAATCCATGAGGAACTTGTGCTTTATTCTTAGAATATAGCATCTGTTATTTGACACTGACACCAAACTGTAGGGGAGGAAAAAGTAATTTTCTCTCTGCCATCATGAGTTCATAACTAGAAGCTCTGTAACAAAAGACAGATTAACAAGAGAAAAACAAGCAGAAGTTTATTGACATGTGTATCTCACGTATACATGAAAGATGCCCAGGGAATGAGTAATTCTTCAAGAGGTGGTTAGAATTCAGGCTTTTATATAGCATCTTCATCAAAGAATAATAAATGCTTAGGCAATTGACAAGACAAAGAAAAGGACCATGAGCCTCTAGGGGCTGCAGCTGTGGGAAGATAAATATTGGGAGATGAAGCTAGTTAGGTAAATTCATCTGGTGCAGATGGGGTCTAAAGTCATCTCCGTGGATAAATCTTTGTCCTTCCTATTAGAGAGGGGAGGAGGGACACCTTTACCTTTGTAAACATATACCCTGCCTTAAGAAAAATAGGGGCAGGGAGTTTTTCTTATATCTGCTTTTCTCAATTGCCTTCAGCTCAAAATAATCCTATACTAAAGTGGTATATTTTGGGGTGGCATATTCTGCCACCCTTCGATACGATACGTAATTGGTCAAGGCAAGCGTATTTAATGTAGCCATACACACACATACACGCATTCACAATGTACAGAGTAACATAAAGAATAAAACTAATTGGGCCATGTCTAACATAGCCTAAATGGTATAATAAAATAGGGAGATTCTGTTCCTCCTTTTCTTCAATGTGGGATCCTCATGTGCTACTGAGCTAATACAAGCACATCTTCTTTAATGTAGAGATTAGTCCTGAATTCCACTTATATTAAAGCAATATATTGTATTTCTAAAATTATTAATAGGATTTGCCTATCATGAACAAAAGTTGTTCTAATTATCTTCCAGAGGTGTACTTGTCAGACTTTCTAAAAAAGAACCAGATTCATCATTTGGTTTGAAATTGCTTAGGCTGAGAGAAAGCTATATTTGATAACTTTAATCGCATAATTTATGCTTAACATTTTAGTAGTTGCTATGGAGACTTTCAGAATCAGTTTCATATGTTAAATATAGTGCTCTCTCACTTGTACCTAATTTGCATTTTAAAGACCTAATGTCTATCACTTCTCCACCAGCACCCTTGGTGATAGCAGCTCTAAGGTGCTTTATCTGACATCTTCAATGCAGGCCACAGGTTTGTTCTACCAAGACTGGTTTCAGGACTCATATAAAGTAAATTTATTAAATTACCATTAGAAGAGTTTACATTTTTATTTCCTTTTTAAACATAGTAAGTTAACTACAACATTCACACAAGCAAAGCATTATTGTTGACCAACTATCCAATGATTTAATTTTAATTCCAATTCTGTTATAATAGATAACATAATTAGACAGGCAAAGTGATACAGTGGAAAGGTCACCACCCTTGAAAGAGGACATAGATTCTGCCTTTAGTTCGTGAATTCTATGTGTTCTTAGCAATCTCTAGTATCAGTTTATTCACTGATAGAATAATGCTCATTGTATGAAACCCACATGTTTTTGTGAGCATTGCAAACTGAGTACATGAAAGCACTCATTTAATGAAAATAGAAAAGTAGTGTATAAATGTTACCTATTATATACTTCCCATAGATTCAAGTAGAAAGAGGCATATATTAATATTAAAAAAAAAAAACAACATGGAAGCCGAATGAGACAACTAAAGGACCCCTGCACTGCAAGTTCACTAGGACCTGGTTTGCATTAATGCATGATATTTGAGTCATGGCCCCAGAGAATGTGCTTCTGCATAAAATAGCTTTATTTTATTCCAGCATGCTTATGACTTTAAGCACTAAGACATTGGGCTGTCTTGCTGTGCTTTAAAATGCCTTGTATTTATGCCATACAGAAAGGGCAACAAGAGGTTTTCAACCAAAGCATATGCCCTTTAAATTAAATAATAAAATACAATAAAGATGGTACAGTTATTTGAAAGTCACAAAGATTTGCTACTGATGCTTAAGAAAAGTTGTAGCACATTTTGCAAACTCTTTTTAATTGTGATTTTACTTTCTTCTTTCAATTAAATTGGTCACCATATTGGGAAATAAAAGAAAAAAGATATGTCTTTCTTGAGTAAGATTTTTCTGAAAAAAAATGACTACTTGTTTTAATGATTCTTCCACATATATGGTCCCCAGTTAAAAAGAGGAGAAATGAAATTGTTGCAAATATTGATGGATAGTAGTTTCTTTAAGAGCTAGAAAACAAAAGAGAATATTTGTTGTTGCTTGCTGCTGTTGTTGTTTCCTCATAAGCAGTAATAAACAGTTCATTCCTTTGGGGGCATGCTACTTGGAGGGAAATCTAGGGTAGACAGAAAAGTTTGTCTAGAGGAAATAACAGTCTGGGTTACTGAGGAACTTTAGGGCTGGACTAATAAATATATTTAAGAGAACCAGCATTTAGGTGTTAGATAAAGAAAGGTCTAAAAGTATTAGCAATTGCCCAGAAGTGGAGTTTAAAATAAAAAGATGTCCAAGAAAGAAATTTTATAAAATATCAACATTTAAGATAGAAAGACAAGGTGACACCTCTGGGTATGGAGGTTTTCCTAAAGGTCAGGCGAGAGGGCTGTTACTGACCCCTAATTTGGTTCTGCTCTCCATGCTGTGCGTCTTGGTGGGGCTGCGCACATGCAAGTACGGGTGTCTGTTCCTTCTTCATATGAAGGTGCCATGAGGGTTGACAGCAGCTGAGTTTGGAAAAGACACGAGAGGAAACAGAAAACTCATGGTAACGTGGTGGGAGAGAAAGGAATGGCTGAAATTTCAGTAATTCGGAAAGACCTCTAACTTTTTCAGAGGAATACTGAAAAGGGCTCTTTACAAGTAAGATACAAGACTCCCAAATAAGGCCCTAGGAGATAAAGAAGAGACTTGTAAATAGAAACCTACAAATGGTTCAATGCAGTCTCTGAGTCATTGTCTAATTTTGTCTGTTCACATATGGAAATTGAATATGATTGCCAAAGTCAATTAAGAAGGAGTCACAACCAAATAAACTCTTCTCTAAGCACAATAATTGCTCAAATATATTGCTCTGCTAGGCAAATTTAACTCTTGAATTGTCAAGCTTCTGCTTTTATTCACTGAGACCATCAATAGAAAAAGACAAAGGAAAATATTTGAAGGACAGTAACAGATATGTTTCAACTAATAATATGATGGTGAAAATTCATATATCCAAAATAATATTTTTTTTTCCTCCTGACCAAAATGCTCCTCCTGGGGTTAGGCTGACACAGAGAGCAGTGGCAGATTTGCGTCGTATCAGTTTTGCAATAAGGTTTTGAACATTGTACGTGGAACCTTGGCTTCAAACACACATTTCTATTTATTACATCAAATGCATGAAATAATAAAAGCAGTTTTAAAAGAAAGGCAATTATACCATAACTATTCTTTAATATTTGGTAATGTGTTAAGATAAAATGCTGGAGTTTCAGTTCAAGATACAACGGAATAAGCACACTGTATCTCTCAATGAATGCAGGAATTAAGCCCAAAAGCAATGCGAGAGCCGGGTGTTTAGGATTCAGAAGCAAATAGAATCAGGGCAACCAAGGAAAAGGCTAAAATTTAAAGAACCACCTATATGGCCACAAGTCTACCATGTTTCTTCCTTTACTATCCCTGGAATAGTCTCAACTCAGCTCAGAATACAGGAAGCAGGCGCAGAAGCCACTAGTTTTTTCTCAGAGAGGGAAAGGGAAGTCCCGATGCTCAGAGAAAGAGTAAAATACCCTGTTGTTTTTCTTTTTTTCTTTACTCTTCTCTTTGGCCATTATTCCTAAACCATCCTGTGACAGAAGCAGCAGTGGGAGCCCACAGGGCCCAGCTGTCTGACAGAGCCGAACCTTCCTCTCACATCAGAAAAGCTCTGGCTCCAAGATCATGGGGAAACACACAATGATTTTTTTTCTCTCTCTCTGTCCTCAGTCACTTGTTTCTGGTTGCAGGCACAGTCACAGCACGGTGCAGCGCAGGGAAACTGAAGCCTCAGCTCCTGGACAGAGAACTACAAGAGGAAGCCCTGGGAACTGGGCAACACTGGGCAGATGGCAGAGAAGGAAGGACTCAGGAAAGCAGCCCCAGAAAGTTGCTTAGGAACTCCCGGCTTCCCTGGAAGCTATTCACTTGTAGATTTGATCCTATTGAACTTACCTAGTAAGTTGAGACTTGAAATAAAAGACCGTACTCAAGGCTCAGACTAGACAGAGTGGCATGCAGATGGGACAGATCAAAATGACACTTGCAAAGAATTTGAAAACCGAAATGACTTTGGAACCAGAGACCACAGAATGCCGTTTGGAACTCGCAACCCTCAACAAAGTTGATTACTGGCTGGGGAAAAAAAATCTATATTCTCCATAGAATTTAAATAAGATTTATAATATAGTATTAAAATATTTAATACATCATCCAAAATTTTTCAGTACATGAAGAAGAAAAAGGATTACGTCAACTAACATAGACAAAGACATTCAACAAATGTCAAAGACAAGTGACACAGATATTAGAATTATTGGACAAAGACTAAAAGCAGCTGTCATAAAAATGTTCAAAGAAGCCATTGAAAATAATTTTGAAATAAATGAAGAAAGAAAAAGCCTCAGAAAAGAAATAAAAGATATAAAGATGTGGCCAGGCCTGCTGGCTCATGCCTGTCATCTCGGCTCCTTGGGAGCTAAGGTGGGAGGATCGCTTGAGCCCAGGAGTTTGAGATTAGCCTGGACAACATAGTGAGACACCATCTCTAAAAAAAGTTATAAAGATGAACCAGATGGAAAAGTCAAATTCAGAACTGAATATTGTAATAAGCAAGAAAAAGAAGGAGGAAGCAGAGTGGGGGAAGAGGAAGGGGGAATGGGAAGGGGAGGAGAAGAAGAAACCTCTGACTGACCGACTGCATAGACACAATGCAAGAATGGAAAGAGTCTACGGCAATGAACACAGATCAATAGAAATAATGCAAACTGAACAGAAAGAGAAATATTTTAAAAAGGTAATAACGCCTCAAGGACTTGTTGGATAATAACAGAATTTCCAGCATTCATGTGGGCAGAGGTGCACTGATCACCACACTCTTCTCATGCTGAGGTTGCCACCCCTGTCCGTTCACCAGGAGAACTGGGCAAGAGAGGACCGAGGGTCACCTGTGTGCCAAAGGCATCCTCCCCTCCCTGCCGCCTAACAACAGCACGTGCAGCACATATTGAATTCACAAATAGGCTTAGTTTGCATGTTTTATTTTCAAATAGATCCACTTTGCAATACCACCATTAGGAGATTATTTTCAAGCAGGTCTCAGTATGGAAAATTTTCCCTCATTGTAAGGTTATGCAATTTTTATTATAGCACTGAAACCAACAAACATCCACTATGTCCTCTTGTTGATAACATTTTTTCTTTTTGTAAAACTGAGTGGGTAAACACATGAGAGAATGAAATCTTTCTACAAAACCAAGGGTGAAACTACAGAATAATAAAGCCTGGATCTAGAAGACATTTCCAGGCTTAGGGAGGAAAGGCGGTCAGAGTGAAGACCTTGTTTGTGCAAACATGAGAAGTGTCTGATGGGATTTTTTTCCCCTCTTTGTTCTTTGCTTTTCTTAAAAAAAAAAAAAAATTATGCAGTGTACCATGTGAAACCTCATCTCAGATCAGGAAATTTTCTGTTGGTGGATTTTTATAGTTAACATCATAAAGAACTTTGATCATCTTGGCCTAGGCGCAGGGCAAAGATAGCCCAGAGAGTCATTGCTCTGATATAGGGATTAATGCAGACCCCGGCAAGTCCCCGAGACCCTGTCATGCCATTATCAAAGTCAAAGCTATTTTCATAATAATATTAAGATATTATTTGCCTTTTTCACCCTTACTCTGTTATGAAAATACAGTAGAGATTTCCAAAGTTTCTATAGTGTGTTAGATCACAGCAGATTGAATTCAGAAGCCAGATACGACACTCCAGCTCCCTAAATGTAAGCCAGAAACTAAAGATATTAAGCAATACCACCTGTCAAAAGACAAAATTACAACAAATTTAGCTTAAAGATCCCAGAAAGCTTTATTGTGACTCTACAATTGAGGCAACATTTTATTCCATAAAATAGAATGATTGTTCCAATGAGCTGAGCAGAGGAGATTGGCTTTGTAGACAGAAAAGGGCTGAAGAATGCAGCAACAAAGAACAAAAAGCAGACTGGCCATTTCAAAGTCACTTTCCTTGTAAAGTAGGGACAAGGAGACAGAACAGTAAAAAGTAACTGATCAGGTTACTTCAGGCTAAGGATTAAAACAGGTTAAGACAGAACTTTAGAGAACTTTATTCTCATGCTGCTTAAAACTGGCATGTTTGGTAAATTAGGCTATTAAGCCCCGTCTCCTGACTTCTCAGAAGGCCAGGCAACAACTCAGCTTGGTTTGGTGATGTGTAACTTTAGCATGGGTGACACCATTTTTATGTTGGTCTACTGGGGCCTAGTGCAAGCGCTTAGCCCAAAACCACACTCCTCTTTAAGTTTTGTGTAACACACTCTTCTCACTAATTTCCCTGTTTTACTATTAAGCAATATCATTCTTCTCATTAATGTCTTTGTTTTTGAAACTATGCTTTTTAAACAAATATGTTAATTACATTAACTTGATGGGTTATCAATGTTATTTTTAAAAGACTTGATGAATAGAAATTTTAAAATATCTTAGTATTAATTTCTACCTTGGTAAATAAGGATAGATATAACTCACATTAACAAAAACACTTCTGGTTCCACACTAACTTTAAGATTATAAAAAGGTCCTGAGACAAAGAAGTTTGAGAATCACTGAAGTTGAGGAAGAAACCTAAGCTACTAGATTTCCACTGAAAGCAGATGTGTGAATCACAGTGTTATTGACTAAAACCAGAACTGCTGAGGAAGAGGAGATTTGAAAAGAAGAGTTTTGTGAAAAACTTTGTTTCATGGGCCTGAGTTCAGGCAGTTACTGAGCTAGTGAAACAGGTGTGGAACATGTCAACACGGAGGAAATAATTACAGCTCAGGTAGCCCACGGACAGTGTGAAGAGGAAGACTGTAGGGTGCTAAAAATGAAACTTCCCCAGTATCCACATGTTCTGGAGGGTGATAGCAGAGAGGGACTTGTGAAGATGTGGCCAGAGATTCCCCAACAGGGAGTTTTTATTTATTAATAATTATCTTATATTACTCAGTCTCATTTCCTCCAAGCCAAATAACATTTAGTTGCTAGTATTACCTATAAAGGCAATGTGCATGCATATAGCAACAATCTCTTACCAGATGTGTTAACATCTTGTGTGTGTGTGTGAGTACGTGTGTGCAGCTTTCATGTGGCAGACACTTTCTATGATACTTTTAAAATTTTGTTTCTTTGTTTTTTACTCTGTTTTTCATCAATTTTATTTTGCAAGTTTCAGAACTATACAACTCTAAGGGTAGCATGTGAAATGGATTAATATTTCAATTTTAAAAGAAATTATTCTCTGTATTGTTTGGCTTCAGAATTCCTTAAGAATGGAAATGTCACTTTGGAAGAGTCAGCAGGCAGCTCTTAAAATTGCACCGGTTAACTTGCAATCGGGCATTCCAGAACAGCTAAAACAACAGCCATAACACCCGCGGACACAACAGGAATCTCAAAGGTATTTGGGACCAGAAAGAATTTGAAGGTTTGGTTTTTAATTTTTTGCTGCAAGGCATTAGAGTCCAACATGATGGGATTCTGACTGTTTTATCTCCCAAAGTGATATAAGGAGTAAGGCGTGGGGAACTGGCCAATGTTTTTATCTAATTCAGTGGCTGATATTTATAATTTAATTCAACATTGCTTAAGAACAGAGTTTTCAGCCATTAATAAAGGTATTCTTTTTACTATCTTTATAAAGAGTTGAGAACTCTTCCACTTAATTCTCAGTGTTCCCTTCAGCTCTCTTGCCTGCGACACAGTATCCAGGCTGCTATATGAGGAGTGCCTTTCACTCCCATGTTATTTGTCCTCTTTATGCTGATTGATATGTTAATTTAAGTGACAATTACAGATCAGCATTTGCATGCTCTACATAAGTCTGGAGGAATAGAAATGTTAATGTGACACATTTGTCTTCTGTTAAGAAAGGTGAAAAATTGCATATGAAAACAATACACTGACAAAAATAGGATCATTTCCTGTTTACAGAACTTTCTGTTCATTAGTTTCACTTCATGGTTTGTGTTCATCATTCAAGATACCCTTTTTGGGGTTTATTACCTTTTTTATTTGCTTGAGAGGAGATTTTCTAATGTCATGACATGTACCTTTTTCCCTATAGATATTTTATAAAAAGCTAGGAAATGGTGTTTCATGATGATAAATCTCCTCAATTGGAGGAAGTCTTCATCACCAAAGGAATATCCAAGAAATATGATGCACACTAACACTTTAAGAGGCAAAATGCATGGCAGGTTATGCCTCAGTGGAGTGATATCTAGACTTTGGAGTAATGGTGCTGTTTCCTTTCTGAGTTAATACATGACCTTGGACAGAGTGAAGAAATAAAAAAATGTAGTGGACTCGAACATAACCTAAACTTTTGTACACCCATAATATGCTGAAATAAAAAAAAAAAAAAAGAAAAAAATGTAGTGGAGAGAAATAGTCAGGGATTTGATATGCTCCCCAAAAGAAAAACAACAACAACAAAAAGTAAAAAGTATAATATATTCTAAGATGAATGAATCAAGAGATTTCTAAAGTGCCCCAAATACTGTATATTTGAAATGAATTGTAGTCATATGCAGTGTAATGATGTTTCAGTCAATGATGAACCACACATACAACAGGGGTTCCATAAGATTAAAATGCCCAATTTTTACTGTACCTTTTCCACGTTTAGATATGTTTAGGTACACAAATCCTTACCATTGCATCACAGCTGCCTCCAGCATTCAGCACAGTGTCACGCTGTGCAGGTGTGCAGCCGAGGTGCAACAGGCTGTGCCATCGAGCCTAGGTGTGCAGTAGGCTGGACCATCCAGGTCTGTGCAAGTGTGACAGAAGAAATGGCTTGAAAAAATTGCCAAAATATTTTGCAATTTTTAAAACATGCCCCAATCCTTTTGGAGAACTAGGATCTGCATCCCTGTCTCAGGCCAGTGGTCAGGAGGGGAAGAGGAATGTCTTCTGTTGTTTGTGCCACAGGAGATGGCTCAAAGGAAATTGTCTGGGGGGAGGTCAGGAGATCATTTTGACCTCCTGAGGGTGGGATTCATCCAGGCAGGGGTCATGAGAGTGTTTGAGCCAAAAATGGGATTGATCAAAACTTTTAAAAGCTCAGTACTTCTGCTCAGAAGGGGGACTTTGGTACTTTGACATGGGAGCCTGCCAACCTCCTCTTTGCTGGCAAATTAATAAACTCCTCTTTCCTTCTCCTCAAACCACTTGTCCTCATCCTTCTGATGTGGCCTCGGGGACAAGTGCTGAGCTTTCGGGAACATAAGTACACTACAATGTTCACGTAATGACAAAATCACGTAACAATGAATTTCCTGGAGAATATACCTATCCTTAAGTGATTCATGATTGTAATTCAATTCCACTTATCATGCACTTTTAAGCTAGTGTATGACAAACATAACTACTTAATAATAGCCTAGTAGAAAAGACAGTGAATAAATAGTATTCTCATATCTAGAGTATGAAAAGACCTTGTAAGATTTTGGAACCTCTATGAAATTCCAGGTTAAATTTAGTACCATGCTTTTTGGTATGTCAATATTGAGGATCTCACCTTCACAAATAAATCTAATTTAAGGAAGAAAATAGAAAGAAAGGTCAATGCTCCCTGGAAATTTAGAGAGAAAAGAAAAACTAATTACTCCTGTCTGGGGACGCCCTCACAGGTCACAGACCTAGTATATATCAGCCACTGGGTAGATGCTGGGAGGTTGCATTTAAATTACTCTACATATTTGGGATTTTAACATTTCAGATTTATATTATCTTATTCAAAACTTGACTGAGAACATATCCCATATCCTTAAATATCTTTAAAAATATGATTTTAATGGCAGCATAAGCAGCATAATATTAATTATATAGATATATTTAAAAACGATTTTCCACGTTTGGAACATTTAACCTAATAAAAATGCTTTAAGTCATGTTCTTAAAAAAAGCAAAAAAGAAACCACTTCTTCATGTTTTATCATGTTCTTAGCAAAACATTAAATTGCTAAGTAAAGGTTAAAAATACTTCAAAGCTCTTGAAATACATATATAGATTGCTTTCTAGAAGGGATATACCAAATCAATTATTTTACTTGTTTTATGACACAATACATACTCGACTTCAGTAACAATGCCAAGTATACTTGGAAATCACATTCTGAGATTTTGGATGCAGTGTTCTATTTAGGTCAATTAGGTCAATAATTCATTTTTTTTAATAACAAAATTAAATATTAATTTTTATTTTTAAAAATAATTTTGTTATAAATTTAATGAATGTTAAATTTAATTACATTATTAAACATGGTCTTAGCATTTTTTTTTATTTTTTTGTTTTTATTTCAGCTTATTATGGGGGTACAAAAGTTCTGGTTAGATATATTGCCCATGACCCTCCCATTCCCCCGAGTCTGAGCCTCAGGTGTGTCCATTCCCCAGACAGTGCACATCGCACTCTTCTTGTAGGTATACACCCATCCCCTCCCCCACCCCCATCCCCCCAAGTCAGAACTTCAAGCATGCACATTCCCCAGACAATGCACATTGCACTCATCATGTAGGTGTACACCCATCCCCCTCCTCCCACCTCCCACCTCTGTCCAATACACAATTGGTGTTATTCCCAAATGTGCACTTAGGTGATGATCAGGGAAACCAATTTTCTGGTGAGTACATGTGGTGCTTATTTTTCCATTCTTGGGATGCTTCACTAAACTACAGACCAATATCTCTTATGAATATAGATGCAAAAATTCTCAATAAAATCCTAGCAAATCGAATCCAAGTACTTATCAAAAAAATAATCCGTCACGACCAAGTGGGCTTCATCCCAGAGATGCAGGGATGGTTTAACATACGCAAATCTATAAGCGTAATTCATCACATAAATAGAAGAGGTCAATAATTCATTTTATACTTAAAGTTTCTATATTATTATTGATTGTTTCATCTGGTTGTTTTACTAGTTACTGATAGAGGTATTAAAATTCTTCACAATGATTATAGTATGTATTTTCCTTTTTGATTCTGTCAATATTGTTTTATTTCATTTGAGATCATATTATTATATACCTAAAGATTTAGAATTGTAATATGATTCTGGTTGTATTGTGCCTGTTGTTCTGTTTCTGATTCACCTTTGCCTTAAGATGTAACACTGGGCTTCTCTTCCTTCACAGGCTCTAAACTTCAGTTTCTGTGCTCCCTGTTAAGAAAATCTCTTTCCAAAATTCTACTCAAGTTTCTGAGCCTCTCAGCTACTACAGTCAGAGTATGCAGTTGCTTCAAAGAGAAAAGAGACCACAAATGGTGTGCTTATCTCTGGTCTTCCCATCTCTCACAGATTCTGAGCCTGTAATTCCCTCCTCTCTTAGGAACTCCAAACATATGTTCTCAGAAACATTTTATCCAGCTTTTCTAGTTATTTTTAACAGGAGAAGGTCTTATGGCATAATCCATTTTGCCATTGCCAGAAGCAGAACTCTGGCTTGAATCAACTTATACCAATACGTTGAGTAATGTTGCTAATTCAGTGTCCAATTTATTATTAGGCTGAGTTCCAAAATTTCACTTTTTATCATTAGTTTATACTTTTTAAAGAAATAAAATAATAAATGCTGATTAGGATTACAGGCCAATGCATAAAGCACCTTTAACCCATAATACCCTTGAGCTGTAATACCAATAATGCTTCCATTAATCATTAAAATTCACCTCTTTTCCCTATGTGGAATTATGCTATAGTTTGAGTGATAAGGAGGGATCTTAGTTATTATGGAAATATTCATAGATTTAGATTTTCTTCCTCTTTCCTAGCTGTTCCCCAGGATGATATGTTACTTATTTAGGGAGATCTCCCTTACCTTTTGCAAGCTGAAAGAAGGAGGTCTCATTTCTATGTAGTGTTCTTGTGTCCTTCTTGATATTGCCTACAGATTGAATCCCACCTTGCTGGTGATCACTGAGATGTCACTGCTCCTGTCTCTCCAGCCAGGGTGATGTGTTCTCACCCATCATTGGAGCCAGAGCTTCCTGGCATCTGCCCCAGTTCCAAAGCTGCTGGTTCCTGCTTCCAGAGTTCAGTTGGTCTATCTAGGCTTTCAGTATCTCTGAAGCCCTTCAGTCATGGATTCCCTGCAGAGCAATGTAAGGGTGCTTTCGGTCCAGAGCCCCACATCTAACTCAGCTCTCAGCCTTGTTGCCAGTGTTGCTCTAGACAGCAGCATTGCACTGATGCAAAACTCTTCCAAGGATTCAGAGTGGGAGCTGCACACAATCCATCTGCTGCCATCTCTCCCTCCAGTCTAATTAACACAGGTCCTCACTCCAAGACTGAGCTGAAAGAAGGGAGGTAGGACACTTTCTTTGACCCCAAGATTTCCCTTAAGAACTTACTACTTCAAATGTGGTCTAGGGACCAGCAGTGTCCAAATCACAGATAAGTTAGTAAGAAATGCAGAATCTTGGAATACAATCTGGAGCCACTAATCAAAAGGTGGATTTTAAAATGGCCCTGAGTGAGCACAGACATCTTAGAATTAAGAGATGTTGTCATACGTCACATCCTGAATTCTCTCCAAACTTGGTTATTGTTATCATTGTGGCCCATTTGTGAGATCTAGTTTTTATGTTGTAAAGGAACCTCTCTGAGTTCATTGCCTCGTCACAGATTGAAAACCTGTTGGAGTATCAGACCCTGAGGAGCAATGCCTCCCATTGCATTTCTGCTATGAGATCTGTATCAGTCGGGGTTCAACCAGAGCAGAATCATGAGGCATCATATATTCAGGGATTTATTACAAGAGACTGGTTAGGCAGCTTCAACATCTGCAGGGCAGGATTTCGGGGAAAATAAGCTGAAGCTGCTGTCCACGCGCAGAATTTCTTCTTCTCTCAAAGAGGCCTCATGAATCAGGCACATCCTATTATCTAGAAGAATCTCCTTCACTGTAAGCCAACTGATTATGGACTGCAACCTTCAGTCCCACCTACAAAATACCTTTGCAGCAACACCACATTAGTGGTTGAGTGAATAACTGGTGACTGTAGCTAGTCACATCGCACATCAAAAGACCGTCACAGCCTCTTTCGTCTCTGAGGGAAATGGATGCCTCTGGAGCAATGGGGTGCTGGTGGCAGCCAGGCAGTGACAGTGCGTGAACACTGCACATATGCACTCCCCAAGAGAAAAGCGTGAAGCTACAGAACAAACGAGCAGTCATACATAAGGGGAGAGGGAGATGTTAACAACAATCAACAACAGAATCTATAATACTAACTTAGACATTCAAGGTCCTAATTTCCACTGTGCTCTTCTCTGATGGTTGATAACAGTTGTCAGGTTCACACAGGAAAGGAATGACTTCAGTTCCACTGTTCTGGCTCATGCAGGGTATTTCTTTTATGAAGAATAACTGCTTCCCCTGGTCTTTTATATAACTGCAATCCATATGCTGTTTCATCACACACAGGCCAGTTAATGTGACTGAATGTATTTGGAGAGGTAGCTGCACATGTGTGTGCAAGAGACAGACAGACAGACAGAGTCAGAAAGGGAAAGAGAGATGGAGAGAGTGAAATGAGGAGATTTGTTTTCATGAAGTTGAAGTTTGCACATACTAGTCTTTTAGCCCTTTGAGTATCTAGCAAATGTTTGTGCCATCTTTTCTTTGGGTGTTATTGATTTTTACTTTACTGCTTTAATACTTTCATCTGTTTCATAACCAAAATTTTCTTCTGAGCACATTCATATATATATATATATATGTATATATATAAGTTTATCAGCCTAAATTTCCCCAAGGTATTCTAATAGGTTAATATTAAATATTAATATTGAATGACACTGTTTTAATATTGTCTTGTAATCAGTAACAAAACCTGCATAACAGAAGATAAAAGTGCAAATCCCACTGAGAATATGCAGTATATAGGCATGAAAACAAACAACATATATGTAAAAAATATAATAGGAGAAAAAAATTACATATACAACACACATTTAAATATGCAAATTATATGGCATTTATACATAAAAATGAAAGCAATATACATGTAAAAATGTAATGTAAGAAAAATTTTAATATACAACATGGGGAACATTTCTGAGGATTGGCAAATACTATGGTTTTGGATGTGTATAGAAGTTTGCTTGAACTTGCAGAGGTGTACTAATATTTATTGGGTTGTTTCCATGTACGGGGACTCCTATTATAAACTTATAATTTATCATTGATTATCCTAGTTGACAAGCACTAAGGTTCAGGGAGATTAAGAGATGTAACCATCAATGAGGACAGAGCCTGGATTCCCACCCAGGGCTGCTACTGCTGGCATCTCAGACCTTCCAACAGCTTCCATTTCTCCTGATTCCTGAGGAGTCTTATAAGAAAATAATATAGAGAGCGTGGATCAAACAGCTAGCCAGAAACAGCAAATTTCCTTTGAAATATCTTGAGTATTCTTTAAAATGTATGTGAACTTTATATGCTCCTTCATTATACATTCATGCTGTTATAATAAGAATATGAGATTTTCAGTTAGCATCAGAGTGTGGAAGGCTCAGCTTGGCCCCGGGACACCACCTCAGAGCCAGTTACTGATGCTGCAGTTTGACTTGTAGGGGTCCCCCCTTTGTGACTTTCCCCAGAAAGAGAGAAAAAAATAGTGCAGTAAAGAATAATAACAAAACTGTAGAACTAAACGTATAGGATGAGAAGATATCTCTCTGAAATGGCAAGGAATTCAGTTTCTTCTTCCTGCATTCATTTTAGACCACTATTAATATAATCATTCTAATATAATGTCTTAGTCCATTCAGGTTGCTATGAAAATACTGTAGACTCAGTGACTCATAAACAACAGAAATTTATTTCTCACAGTTTTGGAGGCTGGAAGTGCAAGATCAGTGGGTCCCTTGATTCCATGTCTGGTGAAGGCCTGTTTCCTGGTCTCAGATGGGACCTTCCAGCTGTGTCCTCACGTGGTGAGAGGGGCAGAAAAGCCCCCTCGAGCCTGTTAGGAAGACGCTAATCCCATTCATGAGAGCTGAGTTCTCACCACTAATCATATACTTAAGGCCCCGTCCTTTAGTACTGTTGCATTGGGGATTAGGTTTCCACATACGAATTTTGGGAGACACAAACATGCAGATCATAGCAGATGAGCGCAAACTCCATTCCAGACCCTAGGCAGGCACAGTAGGATGTAATGAAACATTAGTTTCATGCAGTGAGACTGTTTTAAAAAGAAATTCAAAAGCTAGGATCAGAATTTGGGATTTTGTAGGTAAAGTGATAAAGTTTCTGGAAAACATTCCTCAGGACAGCTCGGATGCGATTGTGAGCAAGGCCATCGACTTGTGGCACAAACACTGTGGGACCCCGGTCCATTCAGCCTGAATGCTCCCGACGGTTGTGACAGTCTGCCAGGCCCACCCTGAGCATTTTGTTCTTGGGCACATGATGTACTAAACCACTTGAAAATAGCTGTCTTGCTTTGGTGCTCAAAGTGTAATTTTTTTTCCAGTAAAATTATTTAATTGAAATAAAAAAAAATCTTATGGGTGCTTAAAATGAGAAACAAAGATACAAAATGTTTTAGGAAAATGAGCTGGGCAGTGTGTGTCAGAGTGTCTCTGAGAGTCTGGGCGGGACCAGCGCGTCCGGGAACTTGTCACACTGCGCGGAGGGGCAGCGGGTGGGAACATCCTGAACGGTGAACATCACCCCCTACCAAAACCCAGTCTCCCTTTACCCTCTCGCAGAATGGGTCCGGGACGGCATTCCTAAGCCTCCTTTCCTCAGAGTGCACGCTTCCCTGGGAACACAGAGAAATGGCCCTTCCAGGTCCCCTCTTCCTTTCTCCCTGCCTGCCCACTGGAACAGCAGTCAGTAGTCCTCTGGAATCTACCTGAGGAAGGTGGCTGGGCTGCTTCGTCTTTGCGGTCCTGGTGTGGAGAGGCACAGCCCCTACCCCGCCCCGGCCCCGCGCCGCCTGCATGGACGCGACGTCTGAGCCGCTGTATGGTGCGGTCGGTTCGCTTCGGCAGGTTCGCGCACCCCACCAGTGCAAAGAAGAGTCCATACAATCCTGAGGAGAGGAAGGATTTTAAGAAGTAGGGACAGAAAGAAATCCACAGAATTAAAACAATAATAAAATTTCCGTTTCTTGAGTGCCTGGTAAGCCCCAAAACATACTGCCAGAAGGAGCTTCTGTTTTGCCCGTTTTATCGATAAGAAAACTGAGACTCTAAGAGTTAACTCACTTCTAGATAAGGAAACTCGCTTGAAGTGATTCAACTCCAAATATGCCTTCAAAGATACGTGTTTTCCCCACGTGCCCTTGTATCTCCCGTAAACACCTGTGCGATGAAGACGAGCTTGCGCTCAGCTTTTCCCTCAAAGAGGATCTACGCCTGGTTTGTTCTGAAAGAAATCTGGGTCATTCAGAGTGGGAAATTTACTGGAGGTAAGAGAGTTACTCATATCTTGGATGGTTTTTAATTGTTAATCATGTTATTTTTCCTGGTTTTACATTATAGAGATACTTTTTCTTTCAATTGGAAGAAAAAGCACAGGTCTTAAAGCAAGGCCTTAGAGGCACTTATTAACTTGCTACCTTTTTAGTGGAACACTTTATCTGCAACTTTAATAGCTTTGTGCTTGCAGGAGTCCTTTATGGACAGTAAATAGGTTTTCCCTTGAAGATCACAGCCCTATATAATTTCAGAGGTGCAAGGAAGCTCAGAGGTCACGAGGCCCAGCCCCTTCCTTTTATGTTGCAGAAGGAGAAACCCAGAAATGGGAAGGAACGTACCTGGTGACATAAAACCGGCTGGGGCAAAAGCAGGTGCACCCGTTCCTAATGTTCCTTAGGAGCCTTTTTCTCCACACCAATTGACCCCTTCCATGCGGACCAGTCACAAACCGCAGAGGTCATTTTGGAGACAGGAGCAAGGTCAAGGTACACTGTGTAACACAAATTTTCCGAGACAATTTTTTAAAATTCTTTTAATTGAATAGCAAACCATTCCCACCTTCCTAGGAAGGTTTTTTGATTCCTCTGCACCCCCCACCTGGCCCTGCCCTGTAGGACTGATTGGATTCATTTATACTGTTCTCAGCCTGTCACACTGGGAATGAGGGTGCATGTCCTAATGTCAGCACGGGGAAGAGAGAAAGGGACAGACAGGCAGAGATCACCAGCGACAGAGAGACAGAGGCAGAGACAGAGAGAAAATGTGCCGCCCTGGTTAATTTAGGGATCATCTAGGCCTTAACACGGGCTAGGGAGGGCCTAGAGGTCATTCGGGTACATGATTGCAAACTGTCTCTCATATTTATGCCCACCCAATGTACTGGTTAAGACCTCCGAGCAAGGCTGGATGGACTCAGTGATATCTAGACTTATACTTTTATACGGATCTCAGAGAGACAGCTTTGAATAGTTCATCATGAGTATATTTGCACTGCTTCTTGGGGGAAGATATATAGTATTAAGAAAGTTCCTGTTTGTTTCTGTTTTATTTTAAAATTGTGAATGAGTTGAATTTTATCAAAAATTTTCCAAAATCTATTCAGTTGATTACAGATTTTTTTCTTTTTAATTTGGTTAATATATAAAATTAAATCAATTGAGTTTTTTAATATTTTACCAATCTTAAGTGCTTGGGAAAAAAGAAAACAACATGGTAATAATAAATTATATAATGTTTTCTATTTTACTGTATTCAATTTGCTTACATTTTTCTTAAGGAATTTTGGCTTCCTGTTTATGACAGAAAGTGATATATAATTTTCTTTTATTATGATGTAAATATTTTTCAGGACTTGGTATCAATGTTATGCTGATTTCACAAAAATATTTGGGAAATAGTCTCAATTTTAAATTTGGGAGAGTGCTTAACATTCTTCCTTAAATGTTTTCTTCCTTATATATTTTTTCTTAAATAATTGGAACTTACTAGTAATGCCATCTGAGCCCATTGTTTTTTATGCAAAGTTTTTAATTAAAAATTAAATTCTATATAGATATAGTACTGTCAACTTCTCTCTTTTTTTGTATTTATTTTGGTAGATTTATTTGTCCATGAATTTGGGATTCTCACCAAAATAAATACATTAGAAATTTGTTTCCAAAAAATTATTCTCACTATTCTCCTATTATATATTTTATTATTATCAGTAGCATAATAAATTGTATTTGCTTTATAAGTACTTAAAATCTTCTCTATTTTCTTAATAATTTTGTAAGGATTTATTAATTTTATACAGCATGTTAAAGAAACATTTTTATATTAATTTCTTTATTTTATGCTTCTATTTTATTAATTTTTCTTTTATTATTTTTGTAATTTTTCCTTACATTGTTTAGATTTAATCTGCTACATAGATGCTCAACTCATTGATTTCCAACTTTTCTCCACATGTAAGCTCAAATTTATCAATAATTGGGCCAAAATTCCTGTAGACAGGCAACTGCTTTGTATCAGTTACTGAGTGAGGTTTGAAACATTTTTCACTATGAATTTGGATTTCAGTATTTATCATTAAAACTCATGGGTTTGTTATTGTTGTTATATGTATTTTGAAGCTGGATTATTAAGTATATATAAAATAAAAAAATATTAGATATTGCATTTAAATAGAAACTACTATTGCTATCAAATACCTCAACTTATTTCTAGTAATGCATGTCTTGTTCCAGTGTAACTTTCCCCCCCTTTTATTCTCAACTTTTCTGTGTTTTTGTATTTAACTGGATTTCTTGGAAGTAGCATGTAGTTAAAATTTTTCAGTGTGACAGCTACTGCTTTTTATATGGAGTACTGGGTCATTTATAGAATATAACTACTGATATATTCAAGTTTAAGTCTCCATCTTCCCAAATGATCTCTGGGTCTTTTAGACTCCCATCTTGCCTTTTTTGGCCAAATTATTTGTGGAGTTTATTATTCCATTTCCCCACCAATTACTTTGTTTCTTTTTTTACTATTAAAGGTTGTTTTAAGCAGTTTTAGTTTCACAACAAAACTGAGAGGAAGGTACAGAGATATCCCGTGTACACGCACAGCCTTGCCTATTATCCACATCCCCCACCAGAGGGTACCTTTGTTACGACTGATGGACCCACGTTGATATGTCATTATTACCCTAATTCCACAGTTCACATCAGGGTTTACTCTTGACAATGTATGTTCTATGAGTTTGGAAAAATTTATAATGATGTGTACAAACTGTTAGAGTACCATATAGAGTAGTTTCGCTTCCCTAACACCCTCTATGGCCCACCTATTCACCCTTCCCTCTATCTAACCCTGGGCAACCACTATTATAGAAACTGTTACTGTTTCTATAGTTTTGCCTTTTCCAGAATGTCATATAGATGGAATTGTAAAGTATGTAGCCTTTTCAGATTGGCTTGTTTCACTTGGTCATATGCATTTAAATTTCTTCCATGTTTTGCCCAGGCATGGTGGCTCATTTCTTTTTAGCACTAAATAATATTCTATTGTCTGGATGTACCACAGTTTATCTTGGTGGCTGCCAGGTTTTGGCAGTTATGTTTAAACCTGCTATAAACATCCACATGTAGGTTTCTGTATGAACATAACTTTTCAACTCCTTTGGGTAAGTAAGGAGGCAATGTTGGATTATATGGTAAGAGGATGTTTAGTTTTGCAAGAAACCACCAGGCTATCTTCCAAGGTGGCTGTACCACTTTGCGTTCACCAGCAATGAGTGAGAGCTCCTGTTGCTGACACCCTCACCGTCAGCATTTGGTGTTGGCAGAGTTCTCAGTAGGGGGGCAGTGGTATTTCGCTGTTTTAATTTGCATTTCTCTGAAGACATATGATGTGGAGCATTGCTTCATGTGCTCATTTACCATCTTTATATCTTCCTTAGTGTCTATTAAGGTCTTTGACCCATTTTTTTATCATTTGTTTTCTTACTGTTAAGTTTTAAGTGGGGTTTTTTGATATATTTTGGATAATAGTCATTTATCAGATCTGTCTTTTGCAACATTTTCTCCCAGTCTGTGGCTTGTGTCTTCATTATCTTTTCAAAACTGTTTGCAGAGAAAAAAATTTTAATTTTAATGAAGTCCAGCTCATCAATTCTCTCTTTCAACAATAAGGATTGTGCCTTTGTTGTTGTATCTAAAATATTACCACCAAGTCAAAGGTCATCTGGATTGTCCCCTTTGTTATTGCCTAGTTTTATAGTTTTGCATTTTACTTTTAAAATCTGTGATCCATTTTGAGTTACTTTTAGTGAAGTATGTAATGTCTGTGTCTATATTTATTTTTTTGCATACGGATGTCTAGTTGTTCCTGCAGTATTTGTTGAAAGGACGAACTTTGCTTTATTGCCTTGCCTTAGCTCCTTGATCAAAAGCCGGTTGAATGTATTTATGTGGGTCTATTTCTGGACTCCCTATATAGTTCCATTGATCTATCTGCCTATTCTTTTACCAATGCCACATTGTTTTGGTTATTGTAGCTTCATACTAAGTCTTAAAGTCTGATAGTATCAGCCCTTCAACTTCCTTCTTCCCCCTCAATATTACATGTTTGCATTTCTGGAGGGTCTGTTACACATGCCTATTTTTCTCTTTATTTTGTCTCTTGGTTTGCCTAGGAATTTTTTCTTGAATGATAGAAGTTCTGAGTGATAGTCATCTTCTTCCAATAAGATGATGTTTTTGCTTTTTGTAGATAGTTACTGCTTAAAAATATCACTTGAATTTGGTCAGTTATTGAGCTAATCTAAAGATAGGTTCCATTTTTGTGAGAATGGATCTCCATTTGGTTTTTACTTATTGCTATGGTGAGGTCCTCCAGGGTTGCAAAATCTGTAACTAGAGGTTTTCCAGGACCTATCCTTTCTGCACATTCTTAGAATTAAATATTTTGTTTCCCAAGAGACTGGAGAATTCTTTCTGAGTGTCTCTCTCTCTTAGATACTGCTTTCTGACATCCTTTTAAGTCTTATTACCTTTTTTTGACTAACCACAAATTTATTGAGAGATAGTGGCACGGGATATTAGACTCACCTAAATACATTCCCTTACTCTCATGGATTTTGGCCCACTCATGCTAGCTGCATTGGCAAAACTAAAATATCATTTTAGGTATTTTTAAATCCACTTCTGTGGTAGTTTTCAGAGGGAGGGTTGGTCTGATATAAGCTTAAGATTTGGAAGCAGATGTTACACAATTTTAAACATTATTCTCAATACCAAAGAACTCCGGATAGATGAGAAATGAATATATTTTACGATCACCTAATTATCTTGTGAGTAATATAATTATATTGTACTGAGTTTGTGAGTATGTTAAAAAGCACACATTTGGCTAGCTGTACATAATTTAAATGCAGGCCAAAGAACTTTCACTTCTGGAAAGTGGAAAAGTCACAAGAATTCATTATTTCTCCCAAGCAGTGAAAAAAAAAGTGAGATAGTCTACAAAATTATAATGTTTTGAACCTCACAGAGAACTGAGGTTTCAAGGTTACCTAAAGAACTAAAAGCCAAATGGTGATAAGCTCTTTCAAGGAAACATGGTACTCAAAATAATTTAAAACCCTTGGCACAGCACCATGAGAAAAAGAAATATCAGCCTTATATGTGGGTAAGAAGAATAAAGCTATAATTTTAACACATCTTTAAAGGCTGAATATGGACTTGCCTGAGAGCTCAGGATCCCTGGATGTCCTGGACATCATGGTGTCTGCGTGTGTCCGACCACTCTTTTCATCAGACTTTCCTCAATGTGTATGAGAAAGACTCTGGGCAGAGTGGGACTGAAAGAAAATTCCTCTGCAGTGTAGACCTGACAGAACCTCACAGTGGGCCAGAAAGATGAACAGGAATGTCACAATGGCCTGTTTCCTGCACAGACATAAAAAGGCAGTTGCCTCCCTAACGCTGTGGTTTTGGGAGCTGTTAAAAACAGTGCATTTGTTTTCTGTCCTGTTTTGTTTCTCACATTTCCCTTGATCGTTGCTAATATATGGGAATAAGATTGCTTTTGTATATCAGCCTTGCAACCTGTGACCTTGCCAAATTCATATTAATTCTTAGAGGATTTTTTGTAGATTCTTCGTAATTTTCTTTGTGAATTGAGATAGTTTTATTTCTTCTCTATGATTATGTCAGTTCTACCAATAAGACTATTGGAGACATTCTTTATGTCTATTTCTTGCATCTTCATGTGATTCTTTCTTATAGTTTCCATTTTTCTGCTGAAGCAACTTATTTGATCATGTTGTTGAAATTTTTTATAAAATCCTTTAACATATTAATCATGGTTCCCTGTCTGATAGTTTTAACATTCTCTGGTCAGTCCAGTTCTGATTTGTGTTTTGTTTCTGAGCACTGTGCTATTTCTTGTCTGTTTCAATGCTTCATGATTTTTTTGTTGAAAACCAGTCACAGCGTAGTGTACTCAGATAAATACTTGTTCTGCTTCGAAACTAGTGTGCACTTCTGCTGGGGCTTTGACCTGAGGTTTTAGGTTCATCTATTTAGGAGTTGGGCTGTGCTTACAGTTTGTTGTTGCTATGGTTACCTTCGGTGCAGCAGAGGCTTCAAGTCCCTCTAGGGATAATAAGCATTTGTAGTCTAGGAAAACTCGCCACGGGGGCTCCCACAGTGTCTGTGCTGGGCGTGGCTTTGGGTCCTCTCTTTGAGCTGCTCCCCACAGAGAATCTGTTTCTTGCTGCTCTCCCAGATATATTCTATTGTTGGTTTCACTCAACGCTTGTAATTGTGGTCATTGAGGTGGAAAAGGAACATTCTCTGATGCTCTGATTAAGCCTCAGGCTTACAGGCAGGCATGGTCAACCTGGGTTTGCAGGTCTGGACTTCACAAGCTTTTGTCTCTTTTCTGGAGGCAATATTGGCCTTAGTACCTACTCCTACCCTTAAGCTAGGAGTAGAGCTTTTGTTTTTCTCTTCTTCCTCTCTTCCAGTTATAGTGGGTTTCCAGTATTTCCTCACCTAGTGTTCTCATAAGTTTTTGTTCTCCTTCCTCTTGCAGATTATGGCTTTTCTTCCCTCTGGTGGGACAGGGGAGACGTGACTGCATGGAGTTTTTGCAGTGGCTGCTGCCACCCTGTCCTAGCAGCAGCTGGTGGACACCTGCCCAGCATTCTCCCCAGTCTTTCCTATGCACCCCTATGGGTGAAAACCCACCTGGAAAAATCCTGCAAGAAGGAACAGCACCACCTGTATCAGTGGTCAGCAGGGCTGCATACTCCCCTGCTAGCTGACACCGAACACTGACATTAGCTGAAAAGTTCTAGCTAGACCTTCCTGTGGGCTGACTTGGTGTTTGATGATGTCTTCCTTTGGATGCAAATGCACAGGTCCTATTTCTCTCTCCATACCTCTCTCTCTCTAGATTTCAGGTTACTTGTTTGTTCTTGGACATTAGTTTTCTGAGAGGTGCAAGAAATGTGGATAATTTTCAGTTTATCCAGTTTTTTGTTTGTTGTAAGGGTGGAAGTGACAAAGATTCTCTCTCTCTAGCCAGACACTCCAGGCCCTGTTCTCAAACAGGCCTTGACAGCGGCCTAAAAAGACTTGAATGAAAACTAACATAACTTCCAAGAGCTTCAGGCCACATCCCGAGGGTGACCCCAGCTTTCTTAAAGTATTAAGAGTTTTCTCCCTGCCTGAGAAAACTCAAGGCTGCCCAAAGCATTTAATGTTTGCTCCAGCCGACACCTGAAGACAGGCCCCCTGTCTCCCAGCCTCTGTGGAAGGGCGGGCACCTGACTCCCACAGGCACCAGTCAGCAAACCCAGACGGGTTTCACATGGACCAACCCCCTTCTTGCTTTTTGTAATTTTCTACATCCCTGGTGCTACTGGGATCTTCCTGCCTCTATCTTTATGTCCCTGCTCTCCCTTTAAATGCCAACTCGCCTCTGAACAAATCAAAGTGTTCAGTTCCTGCTTCTGTTTCCCCATTGCAATGGCATATTGCTGATTAAATCTGTCCCTGATGCTTTGACGTCTGGCTATAACTTTGACACCAGCAACAGTATATGCAACTCTCTGTGTCTCTGAGCTGAAACTGAAAGCCTATATTGTAACATGGGTTTACTGATGCTTAAATACAGTGCTTTTCCTGTTTGCTAGTTAATCCTATATTTCGGTTCAAATATTCTTTACTATCCATTCAAAAACAGTAGCAGGCAATGCTCAACAAATTAACTGTGTCACCAGTACAGCCCCAAGTCAGAAGACATCTGGTTTCTGAGAGTATCTCACTGACCCACCAGATAATAAGCAAATGCAAGTGGGACCAAAGCTTTGAATTACCTCATCTTATTCTATATTGCCAGTCTTCCTAATAATGCCACATAGTAGAAGCTGAAAGTAGTCCCTAAACTTCCCTAATATCATCCATTTTCTAACTAATACAGAAAAGGAATGCTTTATACTTCTTGAACATAAAAGAAAATGACTTTTATTTTATTTCCAAGATCTGTCAAGTTCAGCTTTCCAATCCAATGAGGAGGAGTTATATCTCTCTGCATATTTACTGAGAGCCTAAATCTTAGACTTATATTTCTCACATCTGAGTGGCTCTCAAAAGAGTAGTGGTTGATGAAGTAAAATGCCACATTCAGTGACTGGCAAATATAAAACAAAATGCTTTCAGAGAAGTCAACTGAAATGCTTGCATTCCTGACATGATCACTCTGAGGTTGGAAATAGAAAGTTAATAAAAGTACAGTGGAGGGTGGTCTGCCATGCACTTTGTTTTATTTTATCGGAGTGGAGCCTGGCCTGTGCAGTTACAATAAAGTATTGTGCTTCTTCCATTATAAATTCCAATTTACATGAGTTTATAACTTAGCACTGAGAGTTCAAGATGGGCTCCAATTTCCAAGGCAGCGTCAGCCCAGGAGCAAGATTTAAAATGGCTTGTCTTTGTTATAGAATTCAAAGGAGGGAAAAAATGAAATAGAAGTGTTCTTAACTGCATCCCTTTTTTTCTGATAAAATATATACCTATAACTAAAAATATGTGCCAGCATATTGAATGCAGTATTGCAAGTCATTTCTGTGTATTGTGTGCTGCAGGGCCCTTGAATATGATGTTAAAATAATAGCTTGTATAATAATAAAACTCAGAATAGCCTGAAACACTGTCAATAGCAAAAATCTTACTTTCCTCTAAATCCAATAGCATAATAGCTCATGAAAAAATAAGATAAGGTGATATATTATAAATAATGTAATTGTAGTTTCTTAAAAATCTATGTATAGCCATTAAAGATAAATGATATAAACATATTATTAGAGTAAAACACCAAGCTTGAATAAAGAAACTTTAATTCTAAAAGCAATTCTATTCTTCCATGAACTGAACCACGGCTCTCTAAATTTGTGGTGCCCTGCATGGAATTGGGATTAAACTCTGTTGAAGGGCTCAGAGAACCAGACTCTGAACATTTTGGTAATTAGACAATACAATGATCAAATCTGCAGAGAAAAATAAAGTCAACCAGATCTATTTCTTATGTGGAATTCAAATTACTTTAAAGGCAAGGATAAAAATAGTAACTGATGTGAGTTCATAATTACTCATTTAGGAATGGATTTGATTTTTGAAGTCATTTAAAATACTAAAAATTTCTCTTGTTTATTGATCTCATTTATGAGACACCAACATTGCAGGTCTGTTTGTCATCTTTGTGTCTGCTTTTCAAAGATATATCTTGAATGAATGTCCAAACAAGCCAACATCTTTCAGCTGTCATGCACTAATTTATCCAGAAGTATATACTTGCTTTCCTTTTCACCATCTCTTAGTTATTTCTCAGATACCTGGAATGTGTTCTAGAAGAATCATGTGGATAACTTTTAGCCCTGAATTAAATACAAGCATACCGAGAATGGAGGCAAGATGGTGGACGAGAAACACCTCCAGCCAGAGTGTCTCTGCAAGAAGGAAAGATTTTAGATGAAAGTGAAATAAAACAAACAGGCAGACAAACAGAGATTGGATGAGGGTCGAAAGGAAGGGTGCCTGAACCTATAGGAGACTCCACTGGAAGAAGTTGCAAGTCAAACTGGAAGGAGAAAGGCATCAGCAGGGTCTGAGCCCCGAGAGGCTTGGAGACCAGCAACAAGGGCTGGTGGAGCAGTTAAATTTCCCCTCCCTCACATCTCTGACGGCTGGTGGGCTCCCAAGCTGCTGGAGAGACCTGCTGACACCAGCCCAGAGGCTGCCCTCTGCCAGTGAGCAGAAAGCCTCCTGCAGCCAGGACACTGGGCTCCCAGCTCCCTCAGGACACATCCCGCCCCACAGACCCAAGCCAATCGGCAGGTGCCACATTGCTTCATTCTCCCCTTCCCCTGCCTCCACTTCCCCTGCCCTCCCCTCAGCTCCTGAGAAAGACAATTTAGCCACCACCCTGAGGCATCCACAGGGAACAGGACCTTTCCTTTTGGGGCCCTGCAGCGGACTGAGAGGCACTCGGACTGTGAGCTCCTTACACACCAGCCCTCCCTGGAGCTGCTTGCCTGGTCACTCCAGCAGAGCAGGGCAAACCCCGAGGCGGACAGACGTTGATCCACCTTGGGTACCCCATGGGTGACTTGGGACCAGCATTCTTCTCCCTGGCAGCCTCAAGGATTGATGTCCAGGGTCCCGGGGATAGGCCTGCAGGCCAGATCCCAAATACCCAGGTCTAGATCACATTGCCTGGGAGTACAGAACAGATATTTGTGAACTAGTCTACTGAGGTGTGTGTGCCTTCAGGGGCAGATCAGAGTGGGTCCCAGCTGTAATATGCTCGAGGGGCACCGCTCCCCCCATGGGAGCGTTTTGCTCCCAGCTCAGGCCGTGATACTCGGCAGGGAACCTCCTGGCTCGAGTCACAGTCAGGGTGAACTCCCCTGGCTTGAGGTCCCACGGAATAGGGGAGGGTGGAAAGGAGCAAGGCCTGCTCCAGACAGCCCTACCTCCACACATATACCTTCTGGTTAGGCATGGCCATTTTCTATTATTTGCATTTCTATTATTTCCATTCTATATATTGTCTATTCTGTTGATTATTTCTTTTGCTGTGCAGAAGATTTTAGTTTAATTAAGTCTCATTTGTCTATTTATGGTTTCTGTTGCCTGTGTTTTTGAGATCTTAGTCATAAACCCTTTGCCTAGGCCAATGTCCAGGGCTTGCATTTAAGTGTTTAATTCATTTTGAGCTAATTTTGAATATGGTGAGAGATATGGGTCCAGTTTAATTCTTCTGAATATGGATACTCAATTTTTACAGCATGATTTATTTAATAGGGTGTCCTTTCCCTACGCTATGTTTTTGTCTACTTTGTTAAAGGTCAGTTTGTTGTATGTATGTTGCTTTATTTCTGGGTTCTCTATTCTGTTCCATTGATCTACGTGTCTATTTCTGTACCAGTACCATGCTATTTCAGTTACTATAGCCTTGTGGTATACTATGAAGTCACGTAGTGTGATACCGCCAGCCTTGTTCTTTTTGTATAACATTGCTTTGGGTATTTGGGCTGTTTTGGTTCCATATGAATTTCAGGGTTTTATTTTTCCTAATTCTATGAAAAAATGACACTGGCATTTTGATATAAATTGCATTGCATCTCTAGATTGCTTTGGGCAGTATGGTCATTATAACAATACTGATTCTTCTGATCGATGAACATGGGATGTTTTTCCATTTGTTTGTGTCATCTAAAATTTATCTCATCAGTTTGTTATACTTTTCTTGTAGAATTCTTTCACCTCCTTGGTTAAATGTATTCCTACTTTTTTTTTTTGTAGCTGTTGAAAACAGGATTGAGTTCTTAATTTTGTTCTCATCTTGGTCATCATTTGTATATAGAAATGCTACTGATACATTGTTTTTGTATCCTGAGAGGTTTTTTTTAATTTTTTTTTAATTTCAACATATGGGGGTATAAATGTTTAGGTTACATATATTGCCTTTTCCCCATCCAAGTCAGAGCTTCAAGCATGTCCATCCCCCAAAAGATGTGTACCACACCCATTAGGTGTGAATATACCCATCCACTCCTCCCCCATCCCACCTGCCTGACACCTGATGAATGTTACTACTATATGTGCACATAAGTGTTGATCAGTTAATACCAATTTGATGGTGAGTATATGGAATGCTTGTTTTTCCATTCTTGTGATACTTCACTTAGTAGAATGGGCTCCAGCTCTATCCAGGATAATACAAGAGGTGCTAGATCACATTGTGTTTTGTGGCTGAGGAGTACTCCATGGTATA
>CM052437.1:98379088-98397200 GCA_028533085.1 Varecia variegata
TTTGATGGTGAGTATATGGAATGCTTGTTTTTCCATTCTTGTGATACTTCACTTAGTAGAATGGGCTCCAGCTCTATCCAGGATAATACAAGAGGTGCTAGATCACATTGTGTTTTGTGGCTGAGTAGTACTCCATGGTATACATATACCACATTTTATTAATTTACTCATGTATTGATTGGCAGTAATGGGATTGCGGAATCAAATGATAGTTCTACTTTTAGCTCTTTGAGATATCTCCATATTACTTTCGACAGAGGTTGTACCAGTTTGCAGTCCCACCAGCAGTGTATGAGTGTTCCTATCTCTCTGCATCCACACCAACATTTATTGTTTTGGAACTTTTTGATAAAAGCCATTCTTAACTGGAGTTCAGTGATACCACATTGTGATTTTGATTTGCATTTCCCTGATGATTAGAGATGTTGAGCATTTTGTCATATGTTTATTGGCCATTAGTCTGTCTTCTTTTGAAAAGTCTCTGTTCATGTCCTTTTCCCACTTTTTGATAGGATTGTTTGACTTTTTCTGTACCATGCGAATATTTTCTCCCATTCTGTAGATTGTCTGTGTGTTCTCAGGATAGTTTCTTTGGCTGTGCAGAAGCTTTTTAATTTGATCAGGTACTATTTATTTATTTTTGTTGTTGCTGTGATTGCCTTTGGAGTCTTCTTCATAAATTCTTTCCTAGGCCAATTTCTCTAGCAGTTCTTCCAATATTTTCTTCTAGAATTCTTATAGTTTCATGCCTTACGTTTAAGTCTGTTATCCACCATGAGTTGATTTTTGTGAGAGGTGAGAGGTATGGATCCTGTTTCAGTCTTCTACCTGTGGCTATCCCATTTTTCCAGCATCATTTATTGAATAACGATTCTTTTCACCAGTGTATTTAGCCTGAGACATTAATAAATTCATTTATCAAATCTAGGAGCCTTCTAGAGGAGTCTTTAGGCTTTTCTAGGTATAAGATTATATAATCAGCAAACAGAAATAATTGGAATCTCTTTGTTCCAGTGTAGATTCCTTTTATTTCTTTCTCTTGCCTGATTGCTCTGGCTAGAACTTCCAGTACTTTGTTGAAAAGCCATGGTTAATGTGGGCATGCTTGTCTTGGTCCAGTTCTGAGAGGAAGTGCTTTCAACTTTTCCCCATGAATGGGGAAATACAATGCTGGCTGTGGGTTTGTCATATGTTTTATATTATTTTGAGGTATGTCCCTTTTATGCCTAGTTTTTTGATGGTTTTTATCATCGAGGGATGCAAAATTTTCTCAAATGCTTTTTCTGTCTCTATTGAGATAATCATAACATTTTTGTTTTTAATTCTGTTTATTTGGTGAATCACATTTATTGATTTTGCTACATTCAAACATCCTTGGATCCCTGGAATAACACTTGATCATGGTATTTTATCTTTTTGTTGTGCTGTTGGATTTGGTGTGCTAATATATTTATTTATTTAATTTATTTATTTATTCATTTTTACGGAGATCCTGTTCTTACATGGCTTACTAATCTTTTGTTATGGACTTTTGCTTCTGTGTTCATAAGGGATATTGGTCTGTAGTTTTCTCTTTTCATTTTGTTCTTGCCTGGCTTTGGTATCAGGGTGATACTGGCTTTGTAGGTGACACTGGCTTTGTATTAGGGTGATAATGGCTTTGTTCCTCAATTTTTTGAAACAGTTTCAGTAGGATTGATATCAGATCCTCTTTGTACACCTTGTAGTATTTGGCTTTGATTCTTTCTATTCCTGGGCATTTTTTTTGGTGGGGGGGAAGATATTTTATTATTGATTCAATCTTATTACTCTTTATTGGTCTGTTCAGTGTTTCTGTTTCTTCCTGGTTCAGTATTGGGAGGTTGTACATTTCCAGGAATTTATTCATTTCCTCTAGGTTTTCTAGTTTGTGGGTATAAAGATGTTCATAGTAGTCTCAGACAATCTTTTGTATTTCTATGGTATCAGTTGTAATGTCTCCTTTTCCATTTCTGATTATGCTTATTTTAACGTTCTCTCTTCTTTTGTTGGTTAGCCTAGCTAAAGGTCTATCAATTAGTTTATCTTTTCAAAGAACCAACTTTTCATTTTGTTAATCTTTTGTATTTTTTAATCTCCTTTTTGTTTACTTCTGCTATGATTTTTGTTGTTTCTATTCTTCAGCTAGCTTTTGGAGGTTTTTTTTTTTTTTTTATTCCTAGATTTGCCACATTGGGTTTTTACCTTGTGTTCTCTCTATCTTTTTGATATAGAAATTTAACACTATAAACTTTTCTTTTAATACTATATTTGCTATATCCCAGAGGTTTGGGTATGTTGTGTCTCTATTTTCATTTCTGTCAAAATATTTTTTAAATTTCTATCTTGATTTTGTCATTGACCCAAAGATCATTCAGGAGCAGGTTGTTTAATTTCCATGTATTTGTATAGTTTTGAGAGTTTCTCTTGGAATTAATTTCTACTTTTATTTCACTGTGGTCTGAAAAGATACTTGATATGATTTTATTTTTTAAAATTTATTGAGACTTGTTTTGTGGCATAATTTATGGTTTATTTTGGACAATGTTCCATGCACTGATGAGACTAATATATATTCTGTAGTTGTTGGATAAAATGTCTGTTAGGTCGATTTGCTCTAGAGTCCAATTTAAGTTGTGTTTCTTTGTTGATTTTCTATCTCAATGACCTGTCTAGTGTTGTTAGTGAGTTGTTGAAGTGTCCCAGAATTATCGTATTGTTGTCCATCTCTTTTCTTAGGTCTAGTATTATTAATATTTGTTTTTTGAATCTGGGTGCTCTGATGTTGGGTACATATATATTATATTTATGATTGTTTTATCTTCTTGTTAAATTGTTCCCTCTATCATTATATAATGTCCTTCTTTGTCTTATTTTTTTTTTTACTGTTTTTGATTTAAAGTCTGTTTTATTTGATATAAGTATTGCTACTTCTGCTCCTTTTGGTCTTAATTTGTGTGGAATATCTTTTCCAACTCTTTACCTTGAGTCTGTAAGAATCTTTACCAGTTAGGTGAGCTTTGTAGGCATTGTTTTTTTTTTTTTTTTTATCCATTCCATCAATCTATATCTTTGAAGTGGAACATTTAGTCTGTTTATGTTCAAAGTTAATATTGATATGTGAGGTTCTGTTCCTGCCATAATGTTAATTGTTAATTAGTTGCTTTTTAGTCTCCATTGTGTAATTGTTTTATAAGACCTATGAGTTTTATGCTTTCTGGTGTTTTTATGATGGCAAGTATCTACCTTTTGTTTCCATGTTTAGAACTTCCTTGAACATTTTTTGTAGGATATTTCTAGTGGTGACTAATTCCCTTAGCATTTGCTTATCTGGGAAAGACTTTATTTCTGTTTCATTTATGAAGCTTAATTTAGAAGGATACAAAATTTATAGCTGATAGTTTTTTTACCTTTAGGAAGATTAAAAATAGGACCTTAATCTCTCCTGGCTTGTAAGATTTCTGCTGAGAAGTCTGCTGTTATTCTGATGGGATTTACTTTATAGGTGATTACACATGTTTCTCTTGCTGATTTTAGGATTTTTTTTCTTCACATTGACTTTAGATAGTCTGTTGATTATATGTCTTGATAAATTTTTGTCTTTCAATGTATCTCCTTGGTGTTCTCTGAGCTGCTGGTATCTGGATATCCAAATCTCTAGCAAGAATGGGGAAGTTTTCCTCAATCATTTCCTCAAATAGGGTTTCCAAAAATTTTGCTTTTTCTTCTCCCTCAGGAGTAGATGACTCCTAAGTTTGGTCATTTTATATAATCCCATACTTCTTGAAGGCTTTATTCGTTTAAAAGAATTTTTTTAAATGTTTGTCAATTGAGTTACTTTGAAAAACCTGTCTTCCGGCTCTGGAATTCTTTCTTTTGATTGATCTAGTCTATTGTTAAAGCTTTCAACTGTATTTTGTAATCCCTTCAGTGAATCTTTCATTTCCATTAGTTCTGTTTGTTTGGCTTTTTATATATCTATCTTTATATTTAAATATCTTTAGCAAATTTTTCATTCATATCTTGATTTTTTTTCTTTCTTTGTATTGGTTTTGCACTTTCTCTTGGATCTCATTGAGTTTGTTTAAAATCTGTATTTGAATTCTTTATCTGGTGTTTCAAAAAGTTCATTTTGGATAAGATCCATTGCTGTAGAGTTAGTGTGATCCTTTGGAGGTGATGCAACAGTATGTTTTTTCATACTCCCAGAATTGTTTCTCTGGTTCTTTCTCATCTGGATAAGTTATTCTTCTTATATTTGAATTTACATTCTATTGGATGGGTTTTCTGTTTTCCTATTGAAGATGTGACTATACTGTATATTGTGTAGGCTTATTTGGTTTTGGTTCTGGGTTCTTTCAGTGGCAAAGAATCTATATGAGATCCTCGATTAAAGATAGCCTTTGGGTGGTAGATTTTTAAATGCTGGTTTTAGAAGCTATGTGCTGGGCATGTGATTAAGCTCACTGCCTCCTGTGGGGTGGGGATGACTGAGGCCTCAAGAAGCTTATCTTGTCCCTAGCACTGTGCACTTGTGTCAGCTGATTGTTTTACTGAGTTCTACAGTTCAACGTAAGGCCAATGGGTGGTGTTGATGAGTGAGAGCCCGCTGCCACAGACACAGACAGGCATATGCTTGATGTTTGTTTACTGGAGAAGCCTCTGTTGCTTCAAGCGATGGGCTGGTGTGTGGAATGGCTCAGGCCTGAGTGGGGAACAAAGCTGACCAAAGCTGAACTGCGAAGTCCACCCTTGGATACCCAGATGGAGACCACAAATAGCAGCCCAGGTGGGAATGGTGGGAGAAGCTCCTGCTGACATGTGTCAAGGTCTCCCCGGGAGGAGTCACTGCCCCAGCTCCATGGCTGGGCAGGAAGGAACATGATCCACCTCCCTGTCATACCGGTGACCCAGCTCTCAGGGCACTCTGATTCAACAGGTACCACTGTATATCCTCAGGCCACGATTTAGCCAAGTGCCATAAAAGATGCCTGCCTCGTGCCTCACACCAAAATGTCTGGTGTTGAAGCTCTTCCCTCAGCTCCAGGCACACAGTTTTGAGGCTCTCCTGCTCTCTGCTGCACAAATGTTGCTGCTTCATGTAGCGGGAGGGAGCATGTTTTGTGCAAGCCCAGGCCAGTGGGCACACAGCCAGTGAGGCCACAGCAGCACTTAAAAGCCCCAGAATGGCCATCCTCCAGCACGCTTGTGCCAACCTCCAAGGGAGCAGCCCTTCCCATGTCTCCACTGGAAGTGGTACAGTCACTCTCTGCCCCCAAGCAGGGAGCTCTAGTGCACAAGCAAGTGTGCTCTGATCCTCTTTGTCCCAAGGGGTGCCCCCTTGGTGTGATGCATTCTCCCTTCCCTTAGAGCAGCATTCCTTGAGGGCCTGCTCCCCACACTGACCAAGGGAACAGACTGGGGCACCCAGTGATGTCACACACAGACTGGATCCAGGCCACAAAGCTATCCCCGTCTGCAAATCTTGTAGCCTGGGAGAAACCATGAGGTTAGCAAATCTCCCTCTACTCCCATCTTGCAATGAGAGAGACCCCAGTTCCAGTGCCTGTGGCTAGAATGCAGTTTTGGTTGTGGGGGACCTTCCCCTTTTCCAGATCAGATGTTGGAATCTCTGGCCGAAGACCCAAATGCCCAGGCAGCCCACTGCTGCTGGGTCACCAAACACTGACCAGCTTGGTATGAGCCCAGACTGAGAATGGTGTCCTCCCGGACCTGAGTCTGGGAAAATGCATGAAGATTTCCCCAGTGCCTGTGCCTCTCACAGTCTTCCAGCCTCTCCTCAAGTTAGCTGTGGGGCTTGGGAGAAACAAGGTGGCCTTCCTTGGTCTGAGTTGCAAAGTTCCCCAGTGGAAGGGTGAAATCACAGAGCGATACTCTCTGCCCCTCTCACTTAGAGGGACACCACTCACTCTTTTCAGCCAAAAGCCGCCATAAGGGTTGCTTGCACACCTTCTGTTCCCTGGTATCTGAAATGTCCTTTACTTTTTTGGTGATTTTCTGCATTTCTTCTTGAATAAAATCTCCCAGTGTTAATCTCTACACTATTTTGCTGTTTCCAAGTGGATGAGGCTACCTAACAAAGGCCCTAATCCATCATCTTGGGGGAGGAGGAGAAAGAAGCCATCTCCATAACATAAAAGTGCTGATGTAGAAGCTGTAAGAAATTATCCAGTAGACCTAGCTAAAATCATTGATGAGGATGGCTTCACTGAAGAACAGATTTTCAATGTATATAAAACAGCCTTATAATGATAGAAGATACCATCTAGTACTTTCATAGCTAGAGAGGAGAAATCAATGCCTGGCTTAAAGGCTTCAATGGACAGGCTGACTCTCTTGTTAGGGCTAATGCAGCAGGTGACTTTAAGTTGAATGCTCACTTACTGTTCTGAAAATCCCTAGGGCCCTTCAGAATTAGGCTAACTCTACTCTGCCTGTGCTCTGTAAATAGAGTAACAAAGCCCGAATGGCAGCACATCTGTTTACAGTGTGGTTTACTGAATATTTTAAGCCCACTGTTAATACCTACTGCTCAGAAAAATAGATTCCTTTCAAAATATTGCTGCACATTGACAATGAATTTGGTCACCCATGAGCTTTCATAGAGATTTACTAGGAGATTCATGTTGTTTTCATGTCTACTAATACAACATCTATTCTGCAGCCCAAGGATCAAGGAGTTATTTCAACTTTCAAGTTTTATTACTTAAGAAATACACTTTGTAAGGCTATAGCTGCCACGGACAGTGATTTCTCTTATGAATCCAGGAAAATTAAGTTGAACTTCTTCTGGAAAGGATTCACCATTTTAGATGCCATTAAGAACATTTGTGATTCATAGGAGGAGGTCAAAATAGCAACATTAACAGGAATTTGGTTAAGTTGATTCCAAGATGAATTTGAGAAGTTTAAGACTTTAGTGGAGGAGATAACTGCAGAAAAACATAGCAATTAGAAGTGGAGCTTTAAAATGTGACTGAATTGATGCAATCTCATGATAAAACTTATAAACAAATGAGAAGTTGCTTCTTATGGATGAGCAAAGAAAGAGGTTTCTTGAGATGGAATCTTCTTCCAGGAAGATGCTGTGAACGTGGTTGAAATGATAACAAAGAACTTAGAATAGTACAAAACTTAGTCAATATGGTAGCAGCAGGTTTCAGACGATTGACTTCAGTTTTGAAAGAATTTCTACTGTGGGTAAAATGCTACCAAACAGCATCATGTGCTACACAGATACTTTTATGAAAGGAAGAGTCAATTCATGCAACAGTCTTCATTGTTTTCCTATTTCAAGAAATTGCCACGGCCAACCAATCCTTCAGCAGCCAGCACTCTGATCAGTCAGCAGCCACCAACACCAAGGCCAGATTCTCCACCAGCAGAAGGATTACACTCTCTGAACACTCAGATGATCATCAGTATTTTTTAGCAACAAGGAATTTTTTAAATAAGATGTGTACTTTTTTAGACATAATGCTATTGCACAGTTGATAGACTATATATAGTACAGCAAATTTTATATGCACTGAGAAACCAAAAAATTTGTGTGACTCATTTTATTGCAATATTCCCTTTATTGCAGTGGTCTGGAACCAAACCTGCAATATCTCCAAGGTATGCCTGTACATAATTTTTCATCCTAGCAAAAATCAGTTGTTTCATTTTGTAATTCAGAAGCAGTTACTGTACATGGATTAATTTTGTTTAGCATAGATAGGAAAATAAAATTCTGAAAAACAGAAATCTGTATCAAGGTGGTATTTTCCTAGAAAGCAAATATATAGAATTCACTTATTAGAAAACAAAGCGAAGAGAGAATTAAAAATGAGCATCTGTTCAAGGACATGGAGAGCAAGTTTAGCAGTATTGTTTATTCATACTCTGGCTACTCATCACATAGACACATACATAATCTCTAATTACGCATATTTAGGTAACTGGATTATCATCAGTAGTACTCAGATTTAGTTCTGAATTCTAGCTGTTAACATAACAGCAGACTATATCTTTTTTCAAATTTTGAAAAGACAATTTTATTACTTGGAATTATTTTCTATTTCTATCATTAATATCTATAGCGTTTTTAAAATCAGGTAACAGTATTACTTCCCAGAGAGTAATCTACAACATTTTTAAATGTTCTGGAAAATGGACAGAACATTGCTTTTCCCTACAGCAAGACACTGACGGACCAAACTCCTAACTGGTGTTTGTAAAACGCTTTGGCTGTAGTCATGTGTGACACGTTGTGCTCCCTCGCCACGCCCTATGACAAACCAGGGCGAGTAAGCCGCAGCAAGGGAGTCGGGAACCCCGGGGTATCATTTCAGGGTCTGGAAAACACCATTTCTAACCATTTCAAAATGAGCGGGTTTCCACCTGCGTCCGGGGCCTCAGCTCCCTGGGGCCGTTTACACGCCTGTCCCTCACAGGCTGCGGGAGGAGGTAGTCTTCCACTTGCTTGCATGGCTTCGCAGCTCTTTTCCCATGAGCTGAGAAGAGACAATTAAAACATTCCTGGAAGCTCACCTTCTCCCTGTTTTGGGAGTTCGGCAGACAGTGACCAGCACATTGGCGACAATCCAAAGCAACCGGCTTCAGAAGCCTCCTCCTTCCCAGCGAGGTTATTTCCGGAGCCCTCCGCCCGCCCCTTCCCAACAGGACCCCGTCTGGCTTCGGGGCTGCTCCAGATTCACGTGTCTCCCTGCCCCTCCACCCGCAATTCTGTACACCCAGTGGGGTGGGTCCTGCTCGGGAACGTTGGTCGCGGCACAGCAGACCATCTGCGCCTGTCCTCAAGGTGCGGTGTTGTGATGTCAGGGGACACTGGACATTCTATTACTTCTCTGCCAGTTACTTCTTCCTTATTTTTTGTACCACATGATGTGTGTTCCTGTCCCATTGGCATGACATTGAACTCAGCTAATAAACTTAACTTCCATATGTGTATGTGTAGAAAATACTGAAACTCATTTTAATGTGCAATTAATAGTTCTTTTTTAATATTTCACATTATGTTCTAAAGAACAGAACCTGAGCAAGCAAATAGGTAATTTTGTTTGTATCCACCTAAGCCCAAGGTATTTAGCCAGGTGATTAACAAAGACAGACTTCTTAACCACTGTGATCCTACACCCTGAGACAATGATCCTCTTCTAGGAAAACTCACTGCGGGCTTAAGAACAATGACTTCACTCTTGAATCTCAGGGGTTTTTTGGGTTGAAAAATGACATTAATGATTCCTATTTTATGTTTTGCTGCCTTTGGAAAAAACAATGAATAAATAAATAGATAAATAAATAAAATCTGTCTTTTACATGAGTCGATATAGTAGTGCCTGGCATAGAGTAATGCCTTGATGAATGTGAGATCTATTCACGTTTATTTTGTGAATTTGTATTATTTAATATTTGTTAATCAAGAAATCTCTGGTAATTTGAGCTTAAAGATGGTTTAAATGATTCTAGTCGTTCATGAAAATACTTGCTTATTGACATTTTTATCTACCTACAGCCATGCTTCATCCAACTGTCATCAAAGGCACAGAGTAATTCTGAGATTTGGAAAGTTTTTATATAATTTAAACCTTTAACATATTGTTTTAAAAAAGTGGGGCCCTCCATTTGGAATTTAGTCTCATTTTTCACTGATGCCAAAACATATTCCTTTGGAAAACAGTGGTAATTCATTTCCATTAATCTTAGCAGATTTAGACGCTCCAACGCTGGCATAGCTTATGTTTCCATTTAGCTAGGGGTGGCATTATAACACTGTTCAAAGGCCTCATTTTTAATCAACTCTGCCAGACTGCTCAAGTGCTCTTAAGACTTTATTCTCTCAAAATCAAAATGCACACAGTCTTCTAAGGATTTAATAATACCAACTATCAAAAGAATCGCCTTCTTGATTTAGATGAATGGTCCACCTGACCCAACTTTCAGTCTCTCAGAATTTTACTGTGGATGTTTTTGTGCATGATGGTTTTTCAAAGCATTGATTTTAAATGCTGAAGATGAGCACAAAGGGAGTTATGGCCATTTCTGTGCAGATTTCTGTGTCAGAAAACAATCCATAGAATACTAACTTTTTGAAAACTGCTTGGGTAACTGCAAAACAGTAACTTAAAACTCTGAAGCCTCAACTTGCTTATTTATAAAGCAAGATCAATAATACTTTACCTGACGTTGAATGTGTGACTAACCAACACTGGGTCAGGCAGGTAAGGAATTTAACATACTTTATGGCAAATATATAGTCACCTTATTCATGAACTGCCTTTGTAAACACAATTCAGAATTTTCAGGCATCAAAAGGTAGAAAAACACTGAGGAATACAGTTTAGAAATGCTGACATGCACGTTTCAGGAACAATTTTATCTTTATCAATTATTTAAATATTTAGTCACATTTCTCTTAATAATTTTATGTAAATAAGTTAAGTTGAAAAATTGAAGCACTAATATTGGGACAAGAACTGTAGCTTTTATACAATTAGTGTGTTTTTTCAAAGATGAAAAGCATTTCACAACGTACATGCAGAAAACATTTAGAACGAACTACTCTAGCTTGCCATCAATGATGAAATATAAGGTAAAAAATCAAAACCAATAGTTGCAGTTCCAGAAATGTATCATCAAAATTGTGCCCAGAACAACCCTACTTTATGCCAGTTGTCCCAACGTAACCATGAATCATGCTTCCTTGTTCTCTTCAAAGTCTAGACAATGCATTGCATATCAATATACTGGTATTGTTGTGCATGTCATCAGTGCGTAATGCTAAAGGGCCAAACATGCACATGTTGAAATGTGTGTGAAAGTGACTAAATTTAGTGCAGACAATTTATTTTTTATATATATTTTAGATGACTACTCTATGTTTAATATTTATTTATATCTTTTGGTTATCATTTCAAATATTCTTCTCTGATTCCACGGGTAATGGATTCCTGTGAACACATAAAAGAGATGGTATATGAATGAATTTATACCTTTCCTGAAAGTGGGGTTATTCAAAAGTTTAGGTTAATTAAATGCAAAGGTCTTGAGCCACCATCATTTTGTTGGACAGAATAATATAATTCATTCTTATCTCTTTAGGACATTCAAGTTTCTTTGCTTTCCTATTATTTTGATTGTCATGGATGACTATTTCTATCACATGTCAAACATGTGAGTAGGGAAATGTGCTAGGAGATGGCAAGTTTGATGGTGTGTAAAGAAATATGTCATCTCTTTAGTGGAGATTATGCTGTTCTTTTTACTTCTTTCTGCTATAGTACTTTTAGACTACTTTTCATGTTCCCACACTGCTACATCAATATGATAATTCCATTTTTCCAGAACAGTTAACAAAGATAGTAAAGACTTAGTATTTGAAGGCCAAAGACTCAACTGAATCCAAGTCACCACTTCAGATGGAGTAGAAGGTCTAGGATCTGGTGAGTGAGGGTCCAGTTCAAAACAGAATTTGCAAAATGTATGAATTGAAAAACATCCAGGTACATTTAGGTTAATGCTATAAAATTTCACCTGACAGAGATTTAAATTTCCTAAAGGGAGAAGTATATATGAAGATGGAAAGATAAACTGAGAATATATTTGAAAACCTTAAATTCCATGTTATAGAGTATATAATTTATTTTTTAGCAGGAGAGTGATATTACTATATAATAACTAAATATAAATATACTGCTAAATATATTGGGCAGCCTTTGAGACATAAATATTTCAAATGTTTATTTCACTTAATGGGAAAATTATAATTAAAGTTTTGTTTTGGTAGGCTACAAACGTAGTGAAGAATGAGATACAATTAAAGAATTATAAAGGTTAGACTTTGACAGTTGAAAAGGAATATTTTGCTGCAAGGTTACTGCTATGCGTTTAAGTTTAAGTTGTCCCCCCAAAATTCACATGTTGGAACCTAATACCTAATGTCGTAGTATTAAGAGGTGGAGCCTTTGGGCAGTGATTACTTCGTGAAGACTTTACTCTCATGGGTCGGATAAGTACCCTTATAAAAAAGGCTCAAGTGAGCTCCCTTGTCCTTTTGCCACATGAGGACACAGAAAGAAGGCACTGTCTATGAAGCAGAGATCCCTCACCAGACACTGAGTTTGCTGCTGCCTTGATCCGGATGCCTCAGCCTCTAGAACTATAAGCAATGAAGGAATCTTGTTATAGCATTTCAAAGGAATAATACTGCTACCGTATTGGAAATCCCAAGGGGAAAAACAATGCGTGTTATAGTCTATATATAGAAATCAAATTTTTATTAGAAGAAAAAGTGATGTGCCAAGGACTCTGAAACGGATCAATTGAGTTATACAAAGGCTGAGATTTATTTGGGCCTTAGGTAGAGCTAGAATCTGGGCCTCTAATTATCATTGATGCTTTTATTTTATTTTATTCTATTTTTAGTATTCTGGTTTAATTGTCATTTCTTGCAGAAGAAAATTGCTTTACCTATAGGGTACAAAACATGTCCACCAACGTTCCTGTATTTTTCATCTTACAGCTTCAACCAGTGGATATAACACAAGTTTATTTTCCTGGTTCACTTCCAAAACTCCCAGAGAGGGGTTTGTGTGTTCATGTGATGCTAGTGTGACATGGATGCCTGATGACAATAAATGCCTATGAGAGACATGGGAGAGGAAAATTTAAGAAAATAGTTTATGTTGATAAATACATAGATATCCACTACCAGCAACTGTGGATGTAGCATGCACATGCACATGTTGAGGGATTAACAAGTGTGTACTGAGGGCCTACGATATGTCTGTACATGGTAGACGATACAGACACCACATGAGGTAAGACAGAGCCCATGCTCTCATAGGCAGACATATATAATATTTTAAGATAATGTTGTATTATGTCTACACTTAATTCTTAGGATTGTGACAATTAAGAGTTTCCATATTTATGGCACCTGAAGTGCCTTGGACAAATAAGTACACTTTATGTGTTAGCTTTTAGTGTAGGTATTAATGTCAAAGTGACCAAATATTCAGTAAAGAAACATCATCTCTCCTGTGAGCCTGGAGACATTCCTAAAGATGCCACGTGACTTCAGCCACTACTACCAGTGCCTTCCTTTTGGTTGCCAGGGAAGAAAAATTGAATTAAGCTATTTTAGTCAAAAAGGTGAAATTAAGGACTTGTTTAACCAACTTTGGAGATGTCAGCTGTATTGGTAGGAATCTTTGTTTACAATGGACAGAGAATGCACTTCAGAGAACTTAAGCAATGTGGGTATTTGTTGGAAAGATATGAGGCTCCTCATAACCAAGGAAAAGCTGAAGAATAAGGAAGATAGAACCCGGGGCAAAATGTGGAATCCGGGAAGCCAGAGATGATGGGCAGGGTCTTGAGCACCTCTTAGCTGGGTTTGGGCACTCGGCCCCTCTTGGTCCTGGTGTCACTTGGCCCAAGGGGCAAACATCTGAGAGGCACCTGATTCACCTAGCACATGATTCATGTCCTTCCCTGTTGGCCAAGGCCCCTAGACTGAAATTTTTCCCAAGAACATGTTGAGTAGAGGAGGGAAGTAGGAAAATGTGCACTTTATAGAAAAGGGATTTTGTAGAAAGAAAGCAAGAATTATCTAGTATACTAGATGAAGACTGGATGTCTGAGATACCTGAAAGTTCTGTGGATTGTGTAAGAAAGAGCACACTATAACGACACCTAATATTTTTTCAAGTATATTCTAAATAATGCCTTTTTAGAATTTCCTAAAGCATAATTATTTGTGGTGAAAATTTTTTACTTTTTATTTTTAAAAGCCATCCTTTTAGGAAAACAAAAATCACTGATTTGTAATCTAAATTTCTTGTCTCTGATATCCATGTTTCTAAGAAAACTATCTGAATGATTCTTGCACACAATGAAGATCTGGATGCATAATTTATATGTGGAATTAAAAGCAAAACACTTTTCACTCTGCACTCTACTTTAAAGGTATATCATTATTAGTAAGACAGAACAATTGTCACTACTCTTTATGCAAACAGGTTTTACATTTTTTAAAAAATCTCTCTTATAACCAGGATAGTGTTTTTTAAAACAAAACCAAAAAAAGTTCATGTTGACTTGAAAACTTTAAATGCAGTCCAGGTCCTGAAGTTGGTTAAGTGTGTTTTCCCTTCTAGCACCTAGAATATGTTCCCTCAGTAACTATAAGCAGATGTTACTTAGTATTCACACTTAGCAGTTCTTCTGAAAAATGATGTTTTTAGTGTTTTCCATTTCACTGAAATTCCCATTATATATCTGCAGGAAATGTAAACTCCTTTGTCATGACAGACAACTCAGTCAATCAACATTAAGCACTTATGCACTCAGATAAGAAACCAAGTTTGCACTTGGCTAGAGATGAGACGAACTCCCCAGTCCAGTGAGTTACGATCAAATCTGTCTCTAATGCCAGGACTCAGAGGGGAGATAGTGACCCAAAACTTCTCTTATTCCAGTCACAAACAAAGAAGGTTTCAAGATGCAATCTACATGTCCAAGTTTTTACTTTTCCTTTTTAAATATTCAGTTGACTAACACATACAGTGTCTCTTATCAGAATAACAAAATAGCCTCCAAAGACTGCACAGATCTTTGAATTCTGTGCATGAGTTAAGTCGTCCTATAAGATGTCATAAAATATATGTGGATCTAGTCATTTAAAGTGTCCCTGGGGTAAAAAAGACTGGGAGCAGGATTAAAACCAATCACCTGAATTCTGAACATTCCTCACCTGTCTGCACGCCGTTGCTGTTAGGGTTTCACACCCCATAGTTCTTTCCCAGTTCCTGAATCCTGAAGTCAAGTAAGAAAGGTCAGAACTATACAGGATGATTTAAATGATGCAGAATAAACACAATAATTAATAAAATTTATCGAGAATCTACTCTGCCAGGCTGTGATAAAAGAAGCAGCTATGACCTTCCTAGAGTTAATGGGCCAACCAGAAAGACGAGCCAAAACCTGTGCAGTGACGAACTGTGTAATGCAGCAATAAATAACGCAGGGCGCTGTCTACAATGCTTGTCTCTGGTGCAAAAGGACCGACCGTCTGGTGCAGTAGAGGCACGACTCAACCCAGGTGGAGGCAATGAGGCAGCAGTCACGGAGGAGCTGAGATTTAAGGATAGTCCAAAATGAACTCAGTGAATTCATAGTTTGGGAAAAGGATTCTGGAGAGGGGAATGGTGTGCACGAGATTACGAAGGCAGAAAACAGCAACAAACATATAGCCTCCGTAGAAGGAAGAAAAAGAATGTTGGCCTAAGTTTGATTCTGTGTTATAAGCCAAAGATGTACATAAACCAAGGACCATGATCAGAAATCCAGAACAGTAAAAGAAGAGGCCAGATTCAGTGCAAGCAAAAACAAACTAAGATACAGATACTGTGAAATTTGAACCAGGAAGAGAGATTTTGTACCAGAAATTTTAGCAACTGTGTCCTTTTCACATGAAACACCCCATCAGGCAGAAGCATGATCGAAAAGGCACCCCCGGAACTTCACGTCTCTCCTTCCCTCTGTATCCAAGCCCCTTTCAAAGACAAGCTTTAGCACTGGTATCAACGATATCAATCCATGTATTTTTCATTTTATTTTGAGGGAATAAAAATGTGCAAAAATACATAGACATTGGAAAGAAGGTGTCAAAGAAGTAAGTGGCCCAGTTGTTACTAAGTGGCTGGGTCAGTCCTGGTTGTGCCTTCGGATCTGGTGTCCTTTTTCTACCTCACTCTGTACCCCGGGGCTGAGCCACATGCACATCAACAGACCCTTCACAGTTGGCTCTTGCTCATGTTCAGCCTAAAAGGCTTACAAGCAGAAAGGAGAAATAAGAGTGAGGTCCATGCTTCTATTCTTTCTCCATTCATGGTGGGTCACCATGGGGTGGCTTCTTTGACCAAAAGTCACAGATCTGTCCTAAACACTCTCACCACTTCTCTCTTGCGTGCATGTGTGCTCTCTCTCTCTCTCTCTCCCCCCTGCCCCCAACACCCCAGTCTCTAGGCTGGGGATGGCGATGGTGCCCCACACCTTCCAGTCCTGGTACCATGATCCTTTGTGGTTTCCCTATCCCTTGATTACCACTTTATAAATAATTTTATTATTGTCTGACCAGGCTGGTCATTGCTACCAGGAGTGGGCTGAGGACAAACACTCTTTAGAATGCTTTGTGATAAAGGAAGGAGCTATGACTTCCCTAGAGTTAATGGGTCAACCAGAAAGACAACATAAAAACTACATAATGGCAAATAGGTTCTGTGTTTGAGAAATGCAGGAGGACTGCCTGGTTAGGTGGGTACTGGGTGCAGGTTGGTGGGCTGAAGCAGAGTCCTGCTTGAGATGTGCCTGGGGCAATCAGTCATTCTAGTATTTAAAGTGAGTGTAAAGATGGGACCCCAGCTGGCTTTCTGACAGCTCTCGTACCCAAGGAGCTGAGAAATGTACAGGTTTTGGACATCTGAATAACAAAATGCAGGAAAATATCAAAAACCTTGCATGACAGGTGTGAAGGAGTCCTACATCCCTTGCACCCCAGGGCAGCTACGGCTGAGCCTGGAGCTCACAGCCTGATGAGAAGAGTCTTTTCACACCACGGCAGTGGGTGCCGGTAGACCCTGAGGTCAAGGATGGAGACAATTCAATAAACACTGAAGAAGAGTCTGAGAAATGCAAACCTTGGTCTCCCCTGAGGAAAGTAGTACTCTGCATAAGTAATTCCAATGAGGGTGTCCGGATCACTTGCTTGCAGGAAGCTTCTGGAGATCCAGACCACCATTGCCACTGCCTCAAGGCCCAGAGTGAGCTTTAGGTCTCTTCATAGCCCAGGGAGGGAAATATAAGGCCCCACACAAGAGAAGCTCACCCACTCTCTGGAAAAGGCAGAGTCCTTCAAGATTCTGTAGCGGCAGCCGTGTGCAGAGGATACAGGATAGTGGATCATAAAAGCACTAGGACAACATAAAGCCAGATGGGGCTGGATTAATTAAAGTGAGTGCCTTCACCTTGGATTTAGGGTTTAGTGTGTTAACGCAAGCATTTGATAGTGGCACTTACTTTCTGTGGTTGTGTAATTGAAACCCAGACACAATGCATTTAAAATAAGTAAGGTTCAGACTTGTTGAAGATGGCGGAGAGGTGATCACCTCCTGGATCCGTGCTCCCGGAGTGGAAGGTTTGGATCTCGGTCTGCCGCAACACTAGAGGATTGATCTCCCGCAAGAACAACAGTGTGAATCCACGGAGAATCAACGTGGGACATAGAGAACAAGAAAAATCTGAGGTGAACGGGAATCCGCAAAAAATCTGGAGAGTGCGGGACAACAATAGACAGTGGTGTGCGGGAGGGCTGTACCCGCCTCACCAGTGAGTGAGGTGGGTTCAGCCCCACAGGAAAGCGGCTTGTTTCCCCACTGTTCTCCACACGCACGCAATTAGGGATCTGCCTGAAGACGGCGCAGAATTGCCCTGAGAAACGTGGGGCTCTGTGGAGAGGAGACATTAGCGGGGAAAGAGTTTTGATTGCAGGTTGTTTGCACCGGGTCGCGGCTTGGTGGGGGGAGGGTCGGAACTGCCCTAAGGCGAAATACAGTGACAGACACTCCGAGTTGACACTCTCCCTCGGCCGCTCTCTTGCCAGGGAGCTACTGTGGGCTCCTGGGCTCGCCGGACCCCCGGCTCCGGTGCCTGCCAGTCCCTGATTGTTCACCCCGAACGCCGGCTATCCACAGACAGGCAGTCGCCATCTTGGGGTCCTGCAGACTGGCAGTCGCCATCTTGGGATCCTGCGGCCTGGCAGTCGCCATCTTGGGGTCCTGCGGACTGGCAGTCGCCATCTTGGGGTCCTCAGCCTTACCGCTGCGGAGCGATTGGGTGCCGGACGGCTCCTTGGCTGGCTCCCTCCCCTTGACTGTGGACTCACACTAAGAGCTCTGGCCTTGCATGATCTCTGCGGACAGGAGACATTAGAGGGAAAAAGCCTGGTCTGCAGTATATTTGCGCCGGGTCACCGCTTGGTGGGGGGAGGGTCGGAACTGCCCTAAGACGA
>CM052437.1:98397700-98415596 GCA_028533085.1 Varecia variegata
GTGATACGACACCTCTTTGGTTCTCCTGGAGAGAGTTGGAACCCATTCTATTAAGTGAAGTATCCCAAGAATGGAGAAATAAGCACCACATGTACTCACCAGAAAATTGGTTTCCCTGATCATCACCTAAGTACACATTTGGGAATAACACCAATTGTGTATTGGACAGAGGTAGGGGGTGCGGGGAGGGGATGGGTGTATACCTACAAGAAGAGTGCGATGTGCACTGTCTGGGGAATGGACACGCTTGAAGCTCAGACTCGGGGGAATGGGAGGGACATGGGCAATATATCTAACCAGAACTTTTGTACCCTCATAATAAGCTGAAATAAAAACAAAACAACAACAAAAAAAGAAATCTACCCTAAATATCAATTCTCTCAATAAATGTGAATGACTTGAATTGTTCACTGAAGAAACATAAACTGTCTGACTGGATTTAAAAAGACACAAGTCAAGTATCTTCTGTCTCCAGGAAATGCATCTTACCCACAAAGATGCTTTCAGACTCAAGGTGAAGGGTTGGAAAACAAACTTCCAGGCAAATGGAAACCAAAAGAAAGCTGGGGTAGCTATTCTTATAGCAGATAACATAAACTTTAAAACTGCAAAAGAAAAGAAAGACAAAGATGGTCACTATATAATGGTGAAGGGAAAAATCCAAAAAGAAGACTTAACAATTCTTAATATTTATGCACCCAACACAGGAGCGCCCAAATACATAAAGCAAACCTTGTTTGACCTAAATAACATGATAAACAGTAATGGCATAGCAGCTGGGGATTTAAACACCCCACTGACCGAACTGGACAGATCATCGAAGCAGAAAATAAGCAAAGGAACAATGTACTTAACCAGAGCTCTAGAACAAATGGGTCTAGCAGACATCTGACCCAAATAAACCTGATATACATTCTTCTCATCAGCTCATGGAACTTTCTCTAAGATTGATCACTTCCCAGGCCACAAATCAGAACTCAATAAATTTTAAAAAATAGAAATTATACCATGTATGTACTCAGACCACAATGGTGTAAAATTAGAGATCAGTTCCAATAGAAACACTCACCACTTCACAAAGTCATGGAAATTAAACACTCTATTGCTTGATGACTACTGGGTCAAGGAGGAGATCCAGATGGAAAACAAAAGATTCTTCATACTAAATGATAACAGGGACAGCAGTTATCAAAATCTGCGGGATACAGCAAAAGCATTCCTGAGAGGAAAACTAATATCATTAAATGCTCACATCCAAAAGACAGAAACTTTACAAATCAACAAACTAATAAACTGTCTCTTGGAACTGGAAAAGGAAGAGCAAATCAATCCTAAACCTAGCAGAAGAAAAGCTATAACTAAGATCAGAGTAGAACTAAATGAAATTGAGAATAAAAGAACTATACAGAAGATTAATAAAACCAAAAGTTGGTTTTTTTGAAAAGGTAAACAAAATTGACAGCCCTCTTGCTAGACTGACAAAAGCTAGAAAGTAAAAGACTCTAATAAGCCCAATTAGAAATGAAAAAGGAAATGTCACTACAGGCATCACAGAAATACAAAACATTATCTTTGAATACAATAAAAATGTATATGCTCCAAAACTACAAAACGTGGAGGAAATAAATGGGCAAATTCTTAGAAAAACACAACCTCCCTAGGCTCAATCAGGATCAAGTAGAATTCCTGAACAGACCAATATCAAGCACAGAATTGAAGCAGCAATTAAACATCTTCCAACAAAAAAAGATCCAGGACCAGATGAGTTCACTATTGAATTTTACCAAACTTACAAAGAAAAACTTATACCTATACTACAGAAATTATTTCACAACATTGAGAAGGGTAGCATCCTCCCCAACTCATTCTACAAAGCCAATATCATCTTGATACCAAAGTCAGAAAACGATACAACAAAAAATAAAACTACAGACCAATATCCCTCATGAATATAGATGCAAAAATTCTCAATAATATCTTAGCATACTGAAGCCAACAGTGCATCAAAAAAATAATCCATAATGAACAGGTGGGCTTTATCCCAGAGAAGCAAGGATGATTCAACATATGCAAATCTATAAATGCAATTCGCCCCTTAAATAAAATCAAGAACAAAGACCTTATGATACTCTCAATAGACACATAAAATGCATTTGACAAAATCCAGCACACTTTTATGATAAAAACTCTTCATAAAATAGGCATAGATGGGACATACTGTAAAATTATTAAAGCCATAGATGATAAACCCACAGCCAATATAAAACTGAATGGGAAAACATTGAAAGAATTCTCACTTAGAACTGGAACTAGGCAAGGTTGCCCACTATCTCTACTTTTATTCAACATAGTGCTGGAAGTCCTTGCCAGAGCAATCAGACAGGAGAAGAGAATTAAGGGCATCCAAATGTGGGCAGAAGGGGTGAAAATCTCACTCGTTGATGGTATGATATCATATCTAGGAAATCCCAAGGTTTCAACCAAGAGATTCCTGGAATTGATAAATGAATTCAGTGAAGTCTTAGGATACAAAAATCAATGTACACAAATCATTGGCATTAATGTATGCCAATAATAGTCAAGCCAAAAATCAAATGAAAGATGCAACACCTTTCACAATAGCATCAAAGAATATTAAATATTTAGGAATATATTTAGTGAAGGATGTCAGAGACCTATATAGGGTGAACTACAAAACACTGAGAAAAGAAATGGAAGATGTAAACAGGTGGAAAACCCTACCATGCTCATGGATTGGCAGAATCAATATTGTTAAAATGTCCATACTATGTAAAGTCATCTATACAATGAATGCAATCCCTATCAAAATACCATCATCATTCTTTACAGATCTAGAAAAAATAATTCTACACTTTGTATGGAACAAGAGAAGACCTTGTATAGTCAAAGCAATCTTAAGCACAAAGAATTTGGGAGGCATCATTCTACCAGACTTCAAGCTTTACTACAAGGCTCTAGTATACAAAACAGCATGGTACTGGCACAAGAACAGAGATATAGACCTTTGCAACAGGACCCAGAACCCAGATATAAAACCATCTTCGTATTTTCATCTAATCTTTGACAAAGCAGAGAAAAATATGCACTGGGGAAAAGAATCCCTATTCAAAAAATGGTGCTGGGAAAACTGGATAGCAACATTCAGAAGATTGAAACTGGATCCCCACCTCTCACCTTTCACAAAACCACTCACAATGGATAACAGACTTAAACCTAAGATGTGAAACCTTAAGAATTCTAGAAGAAGATGTTGGGAAAACTCTTATAGACATAGGCTTAGGCAAAAAGTTTATGAACAAGACCCCGGAAAGCAATCACAGCAGCAACAAAAATAAATAAATTGGACTTGATCAACTTAAAAAGCTTCTGCACAGCCAAGGAAACTATCAATAGAGCAAATAGACAAACTACAGAATGGGAGGAAATATTTGCATGCTACACATCCTATAAAGGGCTGATGACAAGAATCTATATAGAACTTAAGAAAATCAACAAGAAAAAATCAAACAACTCCATCAAAAAGTGGGAAAAAGATATGAACCGAAACTTTTCAAAAGAAGACAGAATAATGGCCAGAAAACATATAAAAAAGTGCTCAACATCTCTAATCATTAGGGAAATGCAAGTCAAAACCACAATGAGATATCACCTAACTCCAGTGAGAATGGCCTCTATCAAAAAGGGCCAAAACAACAGATGCTTGCGTGGATGTGGAGAGGTAGAAACACTTATACACTGCTAGTGAGTCTGCAAATTAGTATAACCCCTGTGAAAAGTAACTTAGAGACATCTCAAAGAGTGAAAAATAGAAATACCATTTGATCTGGCAATCCTACTACTAGGAATCTACCCAGAGGAAAAAAAGACATTCTATAATAAAGACATCTGTACTCGAACGTTTGCGGCAGCACAATTCACAATTGCAAAGATGTGGAAACAACCCAAGTGCCCATGAATACATGAGTGGATTTCAAAAAAAAAAAAAAGAAAAATACAGGAGTGGATTAATAAAATGTGTTATATGTATACCATGGAATACTACTCAACTACAAAAATCAATGGTGAACTAGCACCACTTATATTATCCTGGATAGAGCTTGCGCCCATCCTTCAAAGTATCACAAGAATGGAAAACAAGCACCACATGTACTCACCATCAAATTGGTACCAACTGATCAACACTAAGGTGCTCACATGGAAGCAATATTCACTGGGTGCTAGTCAGGTGGGAGGGGATGGTGGGGGTGAACTCACAACTAATGGATGCTGTGCACACTGTATGGGGGAAGGGCAAGCTTGTAGCCCTCACTTCAGTGAGGCAAAGGCATTATATATAACCAAAATGTTTGTACCCTTGTAATATTCTGAAATAAACAAAATATGGATTGGTCTACTTATCTTTTCAGTTCTGCAACTTTTTGCTTCATATATTTTGAAGTTCTGTTGTTATATGGCACATATTTAGTATTGATAGGTTTCCCTGATAAATTAGTTCCTTTATCATGATGTGTTAATATATTTCTTCTTTTTCTGAATCCCTAGTGCACTCAGTGTTCTGAAGTCCAGCCACCTAAGCTTTCTTTTGGTTAGTTTTAGCATAATGTACCTTTATTCATGGTATACCTTTTAAGACTTTTGACATTTAAAGAAGGTGTCTTGTAGCTGTATTTAGCTTGGTCTTGCTTTTTTACTCAATATAAAAATAATCTGTCATTTCATGGATGTTCTTACACCACTTATCCTTAAGGTAATTTTTAATATGGTTGTATTTAAATCTACATCTTTCTAGTTCTTTATTTTGTTTTTATCTATTCTGTATTTTCTCTTTTTCTGTCTGCTTTTAAATTAATTGAATATTTTATGATTTAATTTTTTTCTCCACTATGTCTTATTAGCTACTAATCATTTTTTTCTTTTTTTAGTGTTTCCTTAGGGTTTATAATATAAATCTTTAATTTATCACCATCCAATTTCAAAAATATTATACTAATTAACAACTAATGTAAGAACTTTATAGCAGTGCTCTTCCAATTATTCCCTCCCAAACATTGTGGAACTGTTGTCATACATGTGAAAATATGTTTTATAAACTACTCAAAACATTTTAAGTATTTTTATTAATGATAAACACTAGTTATCTCTTAAATAAGTGAAAAATAAATGTGCATTTTCAAATTATATTTGTCTTTGCCATTTCTGAAGCTATTCATCTCGTGTTTAAATCCAAGTTTATGTCTGCTATCCTGTTCCTTCCAACCAAAGAAGTTCCTTTAATATCTCTTTTAATTTAGGTCCCCAGGAAATAAATACTCTCAAGTTTGTTTTTTTTTTTTTTTTGTGAAGAGGGAGACAATATTATTCTATCATCATTTTTGAAAGATAGTTTCACTGAATATAGAAGTCCAGGTATTCAGATTTTGTTTTCAGTACTGTAAAAAGGTTGATCTACTACATCACATAATTTATGACCAGAGGCATATTGTATTCCTTATCTTTGTTCTGCTGTATATAATGCATCTTCTTTCTCTAGCTGTCTTCAAACATTTCTCTTTATCTTTGTGTTGCAGCTCTTTGAATACTACACATATAGGCTTTTCTCCCCTCTTGGGATTCTTTGATCTGTGATTTAATATTTCATTATTTTTTGAAAATTCGTGAACATTCTTTCTTCTGGGGCTCTCTCTCTTTTATCTCTGGAATTCCACATATGGTAGCCCATTTTGTATTGTCCACCGCTATTAAATTCTCGTTTAGAACAAAATCCTCATTTTTCTTTTTGTGTTTCAGTTTGGGTAATTTCAATTTTCAAATTCACTTGTTTTTTTTTCTCAGATATTCTGAGTCTACTAATAACCTCATGAAAGAAAGTCTTCAACTCTGGCATTATTTATTTCTAGCATTTCCATTAGGTTATTTTTATAGTTTGTGCTTGTCTCTTGAAATCCCCCACTTGTATGCATGTTTTCCAAAGTGTCCACTAGATATTTTGGCAAATTAGTCACAGATTCAGAAATTATTTTTCTGAGTGACCTCTGACTCTGGTTGTTCTTATTACTTTGTCTCTTGACAATGGGATGTTTTTGCTTACACGTGTGTGTGTCTCACAATATTTGACTCCAAATGCCAAGCATTACGTGTAGAAGAGATAATGCACACAGTATTTTCACTTGGAAACGGGAATATATTTCTTCTGTCAAAACAGTAGTTAAGTGTGTGCTTTTTGTGAGTCTATGAGTGTGTGTCTACTCAGTTTTCAAGATGGGTTTAGGATCTGTTGTTGCTAGGGTTATCTTTCTTCCACTGCAGGCCTCTCATATTTCTAACGAAACTTTGTGCTCAGTCTGAGGGCTGGGGATGAGAGAGGTTCTCATAGTGTTTGTGTTCTACCCTCAGCTTCTATCTTTCCTTATATGTCTGTGACAAAGAAGGAGGATCTACATTCTTGCTCTGACACCAACAGTAGACTGTTGTTACTTTTCATTTTTTGAATAAGTAAACTTTATTTTTTAGAACAGTTTTAGGTAGACAAAAAAATTGAACAGAAAGCATGGTTTCCATATACCCCAATGCCCGGGCAGATACACACTCTACAAATACACACAGTTTCTTTTTTACTGCAATCAGTGTGGTACATTTGTTACAATTGATGGATGGATACTGATACATTAGTTCACTCTGTGTAGTGCATCTGTGGGTTTTGGCAAATGCGTAATGCCATGTTCCTATCATAACAGCATAATATTAGCTTCACGGCCCTACAAGTCGTTGGTGCTCCTCCTTGTCATCCCACCCTCCCAAAACACTTGGCAACTGCCAACATTTTTTACTGTCTCTATAGTTTTGTCTTTTCTAAAATGTCATGTATTTGGAGCCGTACACCATGTAGTCTTTTCTTATTTGCTTCTTTTGCTTAGCAATATGCTTATAAGATTCTTCCAAGACTTTTCATAGCTTAATAGCTTACGTCTTTTTATTGCTGATACCATTCCCGTGTATGGATATAACAGTGTGTTCATTCATCTATTGACATTCATCTTGATGGTTAACACAGACTTTGTCATTCAGCTCCTCCACGCTGAGCCTCCTGAAATGCATGAATTTCAATTAAGTGTTCCGACAGGTTCTGGCATTCGGCTTCTGCCTGTGAGCTTCTGTTCCTGGTTAAGTGTGCCTCTCTGTGTACACTGTTTATCCAGTATCCAGGGCAGCTATTTGTCCTGTGACCTCAATTGTCTGATGGATCCAAGAAGAGCTGATGATTTTCAGTTTGTTCAGCCTTTTTGTTTCTTGTTGTGAGGATGACAGTGATAATTTCCAAATTCTTTACACGTCAGACTGGAAACCTTAAGTCTGTTGGTGCTTCTTAATCATTGCTGAATAGCCGTTCAGAGGAGGGCAGGGGGATCCTTGGATTGTTAGAGCTGGTTCCCCTCGGCCCCAGGAACAGAGAGGCGGAGTCGCCGAGGCTGCAAACGGCAAAGGAGTTTATTGACTAGCTCGAGCCAGGGTCCAAGTCCCCGAGCACCAACACAGTGGCCTCTCCACGAACTAGGACCCCGCCCTGGGGTAAAATTAAACTTTTATACTCTTTTGCAGGTTTCACATGACACCTGCTGCAGGTTACACATGACATGCTAGTTTCACACGACAGGGTGGTTTCACACGACACGCTGGGCACACCACTCCCCTCCCCTCTTAGTTCATTGGCTTCTTTAAAAGTTGCTGATCGTGTGGGCTCCCGATTGGTCCAGTTCCAGGCCATCGTTCCTGCTTGATTGGTCTTGTTCCGAGCCATCATTTTCCTATCTTAGGTGTACCATGCCCTGGGCAGTTTGGGCTCTGGGCCTTATCTTGTTTACACAAAACATGGGTGTTGTACTCAGGAATTTCTGTGTTGGGGGTAGCAAGCAGGAGCAAGCAGGTTTACAGAAGCAAAATGGCAGATTAAAGCAGAATGGCAGGTTAATGATTTTTGGCATGGCAGTCATACTATAACAGGATGTCCCAGCCCATCCACAGGTTCAGCAAAAGTACCGTTTCAAGGAAGCAAAAACCTCGTGTGCCTGCTCCTTGAAGGTGAGGCTTCCTCATCTTTTCTTCCCCTTTTTCCGGTGGTGAACAAGTGTTGCCAGGCGTTTTTGGCCAGTCTTTTATGGGAGAGAGTTTCCTGCTACTTTCTTACTGGTGTAAACCTCCAGTGGTACAGGCACAGGTGCAGGGTCACAGAAGTATTTCCTATTCCTTCCCGAGGGGTGCAGTGATTTGTTTCTTTACCATCTCCCATGGACAGCAGATCTTTACTGGAATTCTAGACATGACAGGCTGCCTCTTCTCCTCTCCATGCTTAGTTTGTTTGCTCTGTAGAGAGGAGGAAGCAGGAAGGGGGATGACTTCATGCTTTTCCTACAGGGTAACTGATCCTTACAGGGGACATTCTCTGGACCCCAGCCCTGTCCCCTATTTTTCTTGTGAGCATCCCGTGAAAAGAGCATCCCGTGGAAAGAGCTTCAGAGTGTGAGTTCTCTTCGTGTCTCACTTTCTGGAGTTTCTTAACTGTCATGCTAGTTAAACAGACAGTCTTCAGCAACTCATTAAAATTTTAGCTGCTCTCTCTTCACCCACATATGTGGTAGCCACTCTGTGCCCCTGCTCTGTGCCTCAGGCTTGTCACTCTGCGATCCTTCCTCTCCTTGGATATGAGGCTACTTGGCTGCCTCATAACCCCGGTGCTCTGCCTGCTTCGGAAGATGTTCTGACTCGCGGGTTATCCGGCTTTGTTGATGTTTTTGCTAGCATCACAGACACTTCCTTTCCGGTTCCTAGGCAGGAGTGGAATCAGAGGCAACTTTTTAGAATCAAAATTGAGTTTTAATTATGACAGCCCCACTAGCAGGGCGTGTTCAGTAACCTCTCCAAGGCTTTTGTTTTTTTATCCCAACAGCATAGTGAGGGTGATAGAGTATTATGTTTTTTCATCTATATGACAAAATTTTGAACAAAAAAAATAGATATGATGTAACTTACAGAAATAACTACAGTATGCTATGGGGCTAAATATTTGAGAGAAATTCATGGTAAAGGGCAATAAGGTAAAGAATATCTTAAGGCTTTATATAATTGTTACAGATGGAAGAGCAAATAAAATATGTTCTCAAGAGAAGAACAAACCATTTTCTTGGGAAAGGAGCACAGAAATTTGAAGGGAAATTATTCCCTTGAGTCCTCATAAAAGAGGCAAATTGAGACATAGTAGGCAACACCCAAAACAGCATCCCCTAGATGATACAGGTTTTATGTGGATATATATTTCTTAACATGTTCCTCTATAGAAGTTGAGGGCATAATGCCAAACCCAAATTCAGTAAAGTACCGTATCAAAGAAGCAATAACCTCACAAAAACAAAGAAACAAACAAAACAAAACAAAACAAAAAAGAAATCCAAATAAGTATTTCTCTTTCTTGATTTCTAAATAATATATAGAATATAGACAGGAAAGGAGAATATATAGATTATCGTTCATTCAAGCATTCTTCTAATCCTCTGTGGATATTAGTTTCATGTCTGAAATAATGGTATTGAGAAGCATATATTCCATACACATACATACATGTATTATACTGTGTATATCAAGAACCCAGACTAGAATGCAGAGTGTTCTATGATGGCAATTAGAAAAAATACACACATACGCTCTTGTGAACTAAAGCATTCTAAGGAATTACAAAGCCCGAACATAAGGTCATGTCAATTTTGCATTATTAGGGGATGCTGATTAAACACACATGAAGAGTCAAGATCATGCTAGACACAGGAAAACAAGGTTTGGAGGTCCTATGGGATGATGCTATGAACTTTACATGGGTGGTGTTAACTCTGAAAATTTATATATTTTTATAAATATATATATTTTTACTTAGTCTTCAAATATGACAGTATGTAGATTCTCCTTTGTAAGAACAATTATCTCACTTATTTACCTTCTGTGTATTTTTCTATGATCACTCTAGTGGAAATGGAAGCTTCTATGTGGGACAAAGGATGTTATTATCTTAAAGTACCTAAACACATGCTCGACAAAAATGACTTCCTGAGATGAGGTGGGAAAACAGAGCTTTAACTGCTGTGCATTGACAAGAATAAATTCATTGGTGTAGATATGGCAGGGAAATTGACCAAACTTTAAATATTATATTTTTTTCTGATGATAAATGAAGTTATGAACTATAAGGATAAAATTATCAATTCATACCAGTTCATCATTTTTGCTTTGAGAAGTCATTATTTTTTGATGAGCAGCTAACACAAGCACATAGGTCAATTTAGGTGATGTTTAGTAAGTTGATGGTTTTGCGTCTAAGGCATAGATGGTAATCACCTCAGTCTTTCTGTTGAAAGGGGGAAAAGCGTCATGGAGGAATAAAAGTAAAATTATGTCCAATAGGAACATTTTCTTTTCCATATTATTTCTCATCTACCCCTAAGGTGCATGGTAAAATGAGTAAGCACTAGGATTGGCCCAAATAACAAAAGCATTATTTTTTAAAATGGCAAATTTCACTTTAAAGACTATAATTTTTTCTACTTTTACACAGAGGATAACTTAAGTTTGACACAATCCAGTCATATATTTGATGGGAAAAAAGTCCATCTGGAAGAAAGAAGTAGAAATTAGCATATTTCTGACATAGTCTGCACATTTGAAATGGAAGCTTTCTGTCTAATTTCAGAATGTGTTAGTGTCCAACGGCAGCAAATCAGTATGTGACATGAAATAGGGTTGATATGTATTGGAGATATACTTTGCTATTAATTAGACAATGCTCTGACAGAAGATTTTATCCAGCTGACAGCTGGTTAGAAATTGAGTTCCTATATTTTCCAATACGAACTGTGCCTCTAATACTACAGATAGGCTTGGAAAATCCTCAAATCATTTGGCATGTTACAACAATATCCTGTAAAATAGGAAAATCAATTATATCTGACCTCATAGTAGCAGCCTTGGAGAGGAATAACTTGTGTTGAAGAAATTGCTATTATTGCCTGTGCTGATAATATTAATAGAATATCACCAGGTCTTAAGGAAACACAGGTTATGACAGTTCTCAAGCCTCAGAAAAAACTAAATGAGGATTTTCTCACACAGAAGAAATAAGAAGATACGCTGTTGTGTTTTTGAGTATTTGGGGACAAGCTGCCAAGAAAAATCCTGATGGGAGCATTGAAACGGGAGGTTAGAAATTCATATTCAAGGCAAATAGCACAACAAATATTTATGTATTTGGTTGCTTTTTGTTCCTTCCTATCTCTAGAACTTTCCATCTAGAATCAACTTTCATACACCAGAAAACACCTCTTACTATTCGTTTCTTTTAGACCAGGTCTGTGGGTCACAGACTTTTTATATTTTGTTTGTCTGAAAATATCTTCTTCCATCCTCATTCTGGAAGTATATTTGTTATGAGTTTGGATTCTAGATTGGCAATTTTTTTTTCTAATACTATTATCTTCTCTGTTTTTTTTTTTTTTTTTGTAACCACAGAATCATTTTTCTTTTCTCTTTAATCTGGACCCTGTAAACATACAAGAACTTCTTAAAGAAGCAGAGGGTATCAAGTCAGGTCTTCTGGAACCCTCAGCTTTGCTGTGGCAAACCCCCCTCCATACATAAAAGCACTGTTCTCTTCTGGCCAGGCGAATAAGGAGTGGGTGGGTGAATATCCAATTTCTCAAAGAAGAGCTCTTTTTGTAAGGATTAACATTTCTAAGAAATAATATGGTAATGAATTATAAAGGAAAGAAGGCGTGAATGGGAGGAGGCAATAGATCTAAGGTTTTTTTTTTTATGTTAAAATCTCGACATGGGTACATGTGTCCTAACAAAATAAAATACTTACCTTAATTGTCTCTGGATGGTAGGATTATTTGTTTACTTAAGAGAAATCCACACTTACTATGGCTATTAATTGATTGATCAGTTGGCATAAAAACTCAATATTGATCTACATAGCCCTTAGTGTTAGAAAACTATTTCAAGAACAGGTTGATGAAGTTAAATGTTTTCAGAATCACAGGGGCCAATACTTATATATATATATATATTTTTTTTTTTTTGAGACAGAGTCTCGCTTTTGTTTCCCGGGCTAGAGTGAGTGCCGTGGCGTCACAGCAACCTCAAACTCCTGGGCTCAAGCGATCCTACTGCCTCAGCCTCCCGAGTAGCTGGGACTACAGGCATGCGCCACCATGCCTGGCTAATTTTTTCTATATATATTTTTAGTTGGCCAGATCATTTCTTTCTATTTTTAGTAGAGACGGGGGTCTCGCTCTTGCTCAGGCTGGTCTTGAACTCCTGTCCTCGAGCGATCCTCCTGCCTCGGCCTCCCAGAGTGCTAGGATTACAGGCGTGAGCCACCACCCCCGGCCAATACTTATCTTTTTTATGATTTAATAAGTCTTGGTATTGAAAGAGTAAGACAATGATGTTGCACTCTTCAGTATCATCAGTAGCAACTGCCTGATTTTCAATTATTCATTTATCCTTTTGTAAGGTTTTTTGGAATGGCCGGTGCCAGAGAAAGAAAGACGAGCAGAGTTGAAAGGGATAGGTAGAGGCTTTATTGGGGCACTCCGGGGTGGGGGTAATGAGTCCCAGGAGAGGGACCCAGGCGAGCTTCATGGGACCCATGGAGTGGTACCAGAGAAGTCGCATGGCACAGGAGTTTGAGTAGGTTTATATATGTTCTTAGGGTTGGGGGATGGGAGCTTCTTCGGCCAGGAGATGTCAGCGAGGAGTAAGGAATTTCTTTGTTTCAGTTTTAGGGCGGGTATTGAGGAATAGAAGGGGCTTCTTCTTTTTTCACTAGGGAAGGGAGGGGTGCCTGCCACCAGCCTTACGCCTTTCTACCAGAAAATTGAGTTTGCTCATTTTTTCTATGCTTTAGGGAACTTTTGGTTCATGTACATGTTCTAGATAACATAATCTTTTTGATATTCTTGGGAAACAAGTTACCGTATTTTCCTGTTGAGTTTCATATAAATTTGAACACTTCCTAGACCTAGAATAAAAAGGAGCTCTAGATTTATTTTTATATTTATGTGAAAATGAGTATCACTGCAGTAAGAGTAGCTATATTGACATAGTTAATCATTGGGAATTTCCTGCAGTGTATTTCAAGATTTTTCATGGTGGGAGAGTCAGCCAGATATTGGATACTTTCCTGACACAAAACAAGAAATCAGTCTGTAGTATGCCTGAGGTCTGTGTCTGCACGTGGATGACTTTCATTTAGGGGTAGTTGTACAGTGTCTAGTTATTGATAATTGATTCTGAGGTTCAAAACTTATGGAAAAGCTGACAATCCTCATGGCTACTTGTTTCTAATAAACTACTGACTGAATATCTGAAAAAAAATAAAACCACATTGCCATAATTTTCTTTTTCCTTTTCTGCCTCCTAAATGTATTTATATGAAGAGTCATTTGGCAAATGATTGTTAATAAGAGAATTTTCCTGTGTGACCCATATATTTTCAGAGGGCTCATCAAGGAATAAATTGAAAGGATTTCTGTAGGATGCACAGCACGGTGTGATTTTAGCAGCTATAATCTCTATTTTACCTTTTATATTCAGCCATTCTAGAACAAGGATATCATTGATCACTTCAAGAGTATAGAAATGAGTGCCTCCTCATGACAGTTGTGAAGATTACAGACCAGTCATTTTGCAGAATGTTTCTAATTTTTTGTGTTTCCTAGTGACTTGATTTATATTGGAATTGGCAAGAATATCACATGGGATACTGTGATCTTTTTGTTACATTGTATCTCATAACATACAAGTTTGATTTCTCCTGTAAGAGGTAATATTAATTTAATTGAAGCCTACAAAATTTGCTTGAAATACTAAAGAAATGGAAAACCAGAAAGAAAAGCCTAGAATTTGGGACCGTATTTCCTCTAGAAATGTCTGACAAGTCTTATGTTGCTTGTTGCCTTCTGCTTCCAGTGGAGGTGTTAAGAAGCTGACAAGCTGAGTATAGACGTTAACCCACATGTGAGGCTAATGAGAGAGAAACTGTTCTCAACAAGGAATGATAGGTGCCCTGGAATCATCATCCAACATTCAGTTGGGGCCACCAAGGGGTAAGATGATCTGGAATAAGCTTTGCCTCGTGGTTTGAAAGGCAGTTTCTAGGCAAATCAATCCCTGATTTGATTAATCTGATTTTACAGATTACATGCTATATATATACAACATTGCTAATTTGACAGATTTGTTGGATAAAAGGTCAAAATACATGTCAAATTTTTATATCTATATGCCAGCAATAAGCAGTTTACCATTTTTCAAAAATCTCATCTCTTAATGAAGGCTCAGTGATATAAAGAAATCAATTTTTTCCAGACTGATTTAAATTGATTAGAATTGACAAATTGTAACTTTATATGGAAATTAAATGCCAAAGAGTGGCCAAGGCATGTTATTGTCTCTCAACATTGCTTTTCATTCCTCTTCTGTAAATGGCTAGGACCAGGATTGCTGGGTTTTATAATAAGTGCATGTTTCATTTTCTAAGAAACGGCCAAATTTTGTTCCAAAGCAGCTGCACCATTTTCCAATCCCATTTGCAAGAGCTCAGTGGTTTCAGTGTTTTAAAAAATCAATTCTAATATATGAGTAGTGGTATTTCATTATAGTTTTAATTTGCATTACCCTAATGCCAGGAAAATGCTTTCAAAAGAACTTTCTAAAGAATCTAGTAGAAATATGCTTCATCCACCAAGAGATGACTAAGAAGTAGCTGGCATTAAACATTATTTAAGTTTAGTTGTAAATCTAAAATTTAATAAAAGTAGGTCTAGGGTGGAAAAATAGTATATAACTGTTATATAATTTGATTAAGTGGAAATAACAACTTAAAATCAGAGAAGAGTGAGAGAGAGAAACGTTGTATAAGCTTGTTAATTTACAACAGGAAATGAATGATACTCAAAGAATATTATTTAAAGATGATTAAACAAAAAGTAGAAACTAAAAGAAGTAAAATCAAAGCTCAGTACACTATCAAAAGGTGTTATTAAAAGGCTTCCACTTGGACAAAAACATAAAGCGTTATTGGGGCACAGAAAACAATATCTCGAGATTAAAGAAAATATCTTTAAGCTAAAGAAAATTAAAAAGACTCAGAAATAAGCCTCAGAACCAAGGTCTCTCCCTGGCCCTCCCTTGCACTCTGTCTCTCTGACCCTCTGACTCTCTCTGGAATTTCCTTATCTGACTAAGAAAGCTTCTTTCCAAAAGAAATACAATTGTCTTAAGATCTTCTCTCTAGGAATCTCATCAAATAACCAGAACAATCAACCACTTGAAAAGAGAGGAGACTGGGAGATGTCACCACACCCAGACAGACTTTATTCTTCTGAGAGTAGCTCCCAGAGGTTACCTGGGAGGCTTTATCTGCATAGAAAGACAACCTTTGTTCCCAGGGAAGTTCTGCCCCTCACCTTCCTGCCACCTGGTCCAGAGCTTCAGAAGAAAATAGCCTGAGATATAAGAGTACAAATGAAAGAATTGAAATAAAGAAATAGAATGCTCAGTTCAAAAAGCAATGGGAGCTAAAGAGAAAAAGTAAAATAAAGAAGAAGGGAAATAATAAATGCAAAACCATAAACCAATGAGGAAGAGAAGAGAAAATTGGCAGGACTATAAAATAAACTATAATGTTAATTCTTAAATTTTCAACTGCATCAATAAACCACTAAGTACATAATGAAGCAAAAGTGGAAGAAACATAAATGTAAGAAGGCCAGAATGATAAATGGAAAATATTCCATTAAGGGGAATATTTATTTGAATATTAGATTAATTTGGATAACTCTTTGAAAACAAATTTGGAGATCCATGCTTTTTCTGGTTGTCTCTCTTCACTACTCCCTTATATCCTTTCTTTCAGCTGAAGACGGTATTTAAGCATGAATTCAATGCAACCTCCTTGAGATATCCTCATTTTCCTGAGTATCTTCCATGGATATACCAGGTACACGTTATTAAACTTGTATTTATTTTTCTTTTGTTTGTCTATTGTTGCAGGTTCTGTCCCAGCTAAGAACTATGAGAGGTGGAAGGAAACTTATTTTTTCTTTCCATACAAATGAACAGCTGCACATACTTTCTTTCTAGGTTACAGGATGGAATGTCATAAAAATCTGAAATTGTGAAAGGAAGAAATGTTTATAACCAATAATACAAATTTAATTTTTAAGAAGTTAGGAAAAGAGGAAGAAATTAATTTCAAAGTAAACAGAAGTAAAATAATATTTAAATGAAACAAGAAATTATTGAAATAGAAAAATGATATGAAAAATTAAGTAAAACATGTTTTTGAAGGTTAATAAAATGGATAATCTCCTAGCTAGGCTAATGCAGATTAAAAAAAACTTATCAGTGTTAATAATAAAAGAGGGCATATTACCATATAGCTCAAACATTAAAATAATAAGGGGATATTATGAACAACTATTTATCAATAAATTTGATAATCTCAACAAAGTAGACATATTCACTGAAAGGCCTAGTAGAACAACTGAATGAAAATAGAAATTCTGAATATCCTTATATTTATTAAAGAAATTAAATGAATAATCAATATCATTACATAATGAAAACCCCAGGCCCAGGTATTTTCAGTGGCGAGGCATAGAAACAATTAAAGTAGAAATAATACGTTTCACCCTAACACTTCCAGAAAATAGAAGAGGTAGAAATGTTTCTTAGCTCCTTTTATACACCAGCATAATTCTGATACCAAAACCAGGCAAAGATACTACAGGAATAAAAAATTATACCCCAGTATGTTTTATGAACACTGACATACAAATCTTAAAATATGAGCAATTCAAGAATAACAGCACATCATAAAAAAGTGGTACTTAGTCCAGTAATGCAAGGTTTTTTTTTTCAGTGTTTGAAAATAGGTGTAATTCACATTAAAAAAATAAAGGAAAAACATGTTATGCTCATCTCAAAAAAAATTCACAAAACTCATCATCCATTCATTATAAAACTTTCTACAACCTACGGATAGGATTTAATTTTCTTCATTTGATGGGAGCATTGTATTATGCACAATAAAGCACCTCAGAGATTTCCATGCCCTGATGGCCTAATCCCCAAAACCTGTGAGTGTTACTTTATATGGAAGAAGGAGTTTGCAAACGGTATTAAGGCCAAGAACCTGGATGTGGTGAGATTATCCTGGATTATCCGGGTATGACCAATTTTAATCATATGGTCCCTTAAAATCAGGGAACCTTTGTGAGTTCTGTCAACAATACAAATGCTCAAGAAAACATCTCCTCCCCGAGAGCCTACAGACAGGAACACAGCTCTGCGGACACATTGATTTTAGCCAATGGAACCTGTGCTTTGAACTTCTGATCTAGATAATTCCAAAATAATATTTTTTAAAGCTGCTAACTTTGTGATAATGTGTTATGGCATTCATGAAAAAACTATAGCTACTATCGTACTTAAATGCAACATATTGAACATGTAGTCGCTAAGCTTGGGAACAATGCGAGAATACCAGCTCATTATTTTATCAAATATTTCATGAGATTACTTACAAAGTGCAATAAGACAAGGAAAAGAAATACCTACATGATGAGTGCGATGTGCACTGTCTGGGGAATGGGCACGCTTGAAGTTCTGACTTGGGGGGGACGGGGGTGGGGGAGGGGATGGGTGTATACCTACAGGAAGAGTGCGATGTGCACTGTCTGGGGAATGGACACGCTTGAGGCTCGGACTCGGGGGATTGGGAGGGACATGGGCAATATATCTATGCAGAACTTTTGTACCCCCATAATAA